>BSBK01001692.1:1122500-1362500 GCA_027943335.1 Chamaecyparis obtusa
CATGTCGACAATGAGGGCATTGTAATTAATGTCACTAAAACCATCTTAAGCATCATATATGTCGATGATATTAGTAACACCAAATAAACATTCTCTTCTCCCCTTTACATTAGGAAATGCCGAGAATAAATCTTTCCATAAAAAAAGTTAAATATGATTCCCTTTTTTTTAATCTCAATTTGAAAATGAAACAAACTCATTGCTTAAGGAATGCTAAGTGATTTTAATCAAACTTTGTGATCCTATTTACCAAGATCTCATTGTCACACATAGTGACCATGTAAATGTTGTTGGCAATTTGGCTAAAGTGAGTACATAGATGTTGTCATTATGGCAACATATGATCCACATTAAGAGCACATAGGTCAGAGAGCAAGTATGGCAGATCACAATGCAAATTTGTCTAAGTGTGAGACAGTGTTTTCACATTGTACTAGGATATAGTTTTGGTTTGTGACATTGACTGGAGCAATTTCAGTGCTTGTGCACTTGAACATAGATGCTATGATGGCTACTGATGACCCATCTTAGAGCACAAGTTAGTATGACATGTATAGAATTAGTTATGATAGTTTTACTAAAGACAGTGTGAAGTCGACAGGACAAAATATGAAGGCAGAATTGGTAAAGAGTTAAGGGATTATTTTGTTTATCAAAATAATGACTTAACAATATAAAGGGATGACATCCTAGATGTTAAACCTTAGATAAAGATATATGGAAGCTTACCATGTAAAGTTATTAGCCTTAATAACTTGTATATATGCAATTGTAATTGTAAAGAAAAGTAGCGATGAAAAAGTGATGTAATGAATGTAATTGTAAAGAGAATGTAATAGTGATGATGGGAAGATAAGAGCAACAAAGGAATATTGATACAAGTAGTATAAGGTTATTTACCTTGACCTACATTGTATATTACTTGTTTGGGGAGTGGGATCATCTTGTAATCAAATTTTTGTATCTACAACTCCTAACAGGGTTGAGGCTTCTAACAAGGCCTATAGTCCCTTAACTAGGATTGATACACTATACATATGTAATAGACTCCTAATAGGGTCAAAATACTTAACATGATACTTTTGATTAGTGGATCTTTGTGGGTACCATCCCCAATGGGGTTTTCCCTTGGCCAGGGTTTCCTCGAGAACATATCATGTGTTATGAGTTCTTTATTGTTATGCATATTGTTTAGTTTCTTATGTTATGCATGTATAAAGATAATCTGTTATATCCATAATTGGGAAAAAGAAAAAGTTTGTAGAATACTGATTCACCCCCCCCTCTTAGTATTCCCTATTTCTAACAATTGGTATCAGAGCATAGTTACTCGGAGAAGAATCATTCAAGGAAAGCCTAGTAGCTTGAGTAAGATCTCTATGGATATGGATCAACTACAAAAGAATCTTGATGAAGCTCTTGAGCAGATTGATATGCTTATTGATGAAAGAAACACTCTGAAAAGGAAATATGATGATGCAAAGAACCTTATTGAGAAATTGAAAAACAAGTTAGAAGATCTGAGATCTGAAAAGGAATTTGAAATTCTTATTGAAGATTGTGATAACAACTTGGAAAAAGAAAATGAGATCCTTAAGCATGAATTGAAGATAGTGAATTTGAAGCTTAGTTTGAAAGATGGAAATAGCAAAAATGAAGTAAATCTGAAATCTGAGAATGAAAGTCTAAAGACTGAAAATGAAGAATTGAAATCTAAACTTGAAAAAGTGACATCCAAATTTGAGAAAGTAAATGTGCAGTATACAGAACTTGAGAAGTACAATAAGATTGTGAAAGGTGAACTGACTCAATCCAAACAAAAACTTGAATTTAATATATTTAGAACAAATGATGAAAACAAGAAACCAGATTTGAAGACATCTGAAAGCATAGATGAGAAGAAGCTTGATGAGATCAACAAATCTGAAGATGCACCTAAAGAAGAAGAATCACCAAAGCAAGAGGAATCACCCAAAGGTATGCAAAGAGAATTCAAAGGTAGATGTTTTGCTTGTAATGCTATTGGTCATATGAAAAGAGATTGCATAGGTAAACACTTTAAACCTCTAAGTGGTTATTGTTATAATTGTCATGGTTTTGGACATAGAGCTATTGAATGTAGAAGACCTAAAGTTATTGAGAATAATTATGGTAATAGAATGTTTGGGAATACTAACAATGCAGATAAGAGACCTACTAAAGACATGAACAAAAGAAATGAAGTAGTGTGTTATAGATGCAACAAAGTTGGACACATTGCTAGAAATTGCAGGTCACAGATTAATCAACAAGGACAGAGATATGGGAGCAATGGAATTGTTTGTTAGATATGCAACATGATTGGACATACAACAAAGTTTTGCAGAATGAACAATGGAACTTATCATCTGAACCCTAACCCTAGAAACAATGCAAAAAGAAATGAAAGTACATGAAATAGTTAGAAAGGTTGCTACAGTAATGAAGATGAAGTAAAGTTTGTTAAAGGAATAGATCAAGAAGGCATAATCAACATGGAAGGTAATTAGACAGGTGAAGTATTAAGTGGTAAGAATGAATCCTTACCTGACCTATCTTTAAGCACTTAAATTATGTAAATTGTAGTAGTTTAGGAACTTAGAATTAGTATAGAAGTAGATTTATGATGCATTAAGTCTTGCATAGTTAATGTAAGGTAGTTTATGATGTACTTGTTAGGGATTTTTATTGTAGGGTCAAACTTGGCAAGATATGGGCTTGATTCTCAGTTAAAAGGGACTCCAAGCTTGCAAGAAAAGCCTAATTAATGAGGATTGGATAAGATCCCCCTTCTGCTTTGAGCTCCACAAGACTCAGATGGGTATTGCCTATGAATAGGTTACTATATTTCAAGTAAGCTTTTGATTAGTGGATTTGGTCTTCACTGTCATGCTATTGTATTACTCAAATCTACTTCAAAGAAAGATGATTCTGTAAACAGCTGAGAACAACCTGTTATAGAATATGACAAGGGAAATTACAAATGTAACAACATGAATAGTGGGACAAGGATATGGATTCTTCTTCTTTTTATGAGTACAACTCAAGGAAGGTTAACCTCTGATTCTCTCTCCAAGGAATCAACAATCTAAACTATATCACCAAGATACAGTCCTTTCACAATATGCATGAACTAAAGAAAATGAAAAGAACTGGTAATGATATTTTGTGTTCAATGACAAAAAGATGAATGTATAACAAACATCCAACCAGTGCCTATTCCATTGGGCAAACGAGTTTGAATATAAATCCACAAGAAGATTTCAAGGAAATACAATAGAATGCCTTACAAACTACATGCAATCTGGATAGGATACCTTACAAACTATCCTGTCAATCTTATGGTGTCATCATCAAATCCTAACACATATGTCTACTCTTTGAAACTATTTATGAAATTTAATCTTCTCCTTGAGAGAAACTCACAAATAATTAAACAAACTACCTTATAGTTGGTATGTTTTTAGATGCCTTACAAATAAAACATAAAAGAGCAGAACACAAGGTAAAGAGACAATAACCATGTAAGATAGAAATTGCATTGTATCTTATTGAAAATGAGCTTGTCTCAATACATACAAAGCTTGAAATTTCTGGAACTAGACACAAGACTGAGAAATTTGTTTTACAGAAAGATATTCAATATTCATCATTTAGGGGCCATGCTCACATCAGAGCAGCCACAGGAATTGGAACCAAAAAAGAACAGGAACCCAAAACACTTACAACTGAGAAGAGAAGAGAATAAAAAGAAGAAGAAGAAACCCTAAAATTTGTACTTGACCAACTCTTGTCCATTCTGCAATCTAATCTTATTTACTCTTCTTGCTTCTCTGAAAATCTGATCTTCTCGGGCATCTTCAAAATCTGATAAATTTGTCCTTTTTTCCATAAAATCTGCTCATCTACTGGAAATCTGATTTTTTTGTCCTTTAATCTTCCTTGAAATTTAATTTAGTCCTCTGTACCCTCTTTTCCCATCACCATGCAATTCTGAATCATTCCTCTGCCGGATATGCAAAATCAAATAAATTTTGGAAGAAGAAAAATCTCCCCAAAATTTGGTCATGGATTAAAAGCCCTTACTACTCTTAACAACTTGATTTGATCTGATTCTAACTGCCATCATTGTATCCATCATCTTCTGGCATTTTCAGAAACATATTATACTGCCATATTCTAATAAAAAATGAATCTCCCAGACGTTTTTCTGTGAACAGCTCTGTCATTAAAATTTTTTGAAATTCTCCAAAGTCTGAACTTTATAACTTTTTAAATCTTTTATTTCTTTAAAAACTGTACATGCCACCAGAACTTGCCACTTGTCATCTTCTCATTCGCTGCTTGGACTAACCCATCTTTAACCTCAGTCCATCTGGAGATCTGGAGACTACATTAATCTCTTAATTTTTGAATAATTTCCTTAACGATGGTTTCATTTAGAGACTTGGAGAAATCCCTTTAGTCTCTAGATCTCATAATCATTTTCTCTCTCTACTTTTTTTTTATGAGATTTGGAGACTAACTTTAGTCTCTAGATCTCTGAATAGCTATTTGGATATTTGGAAACTAACTTTAGTCTCTAGATCTCTGAATAGCTATTTGGAGATTTGGAGACTAGTCTCTAGATCTCATAATCACTTTTTCTCATTATGAGATTTGGAGACTAGTCTCCAAATCTTAGAATGAGCTTTTTCCATTGTGAGACTTGGAGACTAGTCTCTAGATCTCATAATCACTTTTTCTCATTATGAGATTTGGAGACTAGTCTCCAAATCTTAGAATGAGCTTTTTCCATTGTGAGACTTGGAGACTTGGAGATCTGGCGACTTAGAGATTTGGAGACTAGTCTCCAAATCTCATAATCATTTCCTCTCTTTATTTCTCATTTGGAGATTTGGAGACTAACTAGTCTCTAGATCTCTAAATGTTAGTGACTTAACCACTAGCATTTGGAGATTTGGAGACTAACATTTTTCGCCAGCATTTTTTAACAAAATTTCTTCTGGGCCCATTGGCATGAAAACCAAGGTGGATGCACAAGCATGGGAAAGCATAGCTTCTTTCATTTGATTTACTTCATATATTTGGAGTATTCCATATAAACACTTCAAATTTTGAAATTGGGAGCAATGTGGGACAAAACTTTATGAAGAAAATGCTGATTTTTTATGGTTGCCGGTACTTAGAGAACCATAAATTTTTATTTTCAAACTTAGTTTTTCTAAAAAATTTTCTATACAATGCACACATGGTCATCTCAAACATATGTAAAATTCAGCTCGACCCAGTTTGTATTTTTTGAGTTATGATAAAAAACGTGATTGAAAATCTGAACAATGCACACTCAGAGAATGTTGACAATTTGCAAATGGAATGGCTCTGACAAAGTGACTAAACAGGCACATGTGGAGCTAAAAATTGGCATGATGATTCATTTCCATGTCTAAAATATGATACCACAACCAGCATGTCATGACCAATCACAAGACAAAAAGTTATTCAAATGCAAACAGGGCCTGTAACAGTGATTTGACACTTAGGCAAAAATACAAATTTTAGTGAACACCTTAAAAGGGCTACTCCCTAAACATATCAAATTTGAAACTTAGGAGTTGGAACCCACTGTATATGTTAAATGAAAGGTTTTAAACATGTTTCCCAAGCTTTACCCCATGAAAATCATCAGGGTGTTTTTTTCAAGCACACCAGTTAGGCCTTTTCACAAAATTTTTAAGAGTACCCATTTTGCCATATAGAGAAATTTTTAATTAGACACTCCAAATTTGAGCCAAATTTGAGAGTACCAATAGTACTAATGCTATGGTTAAGAGTGAAAAAGAAAATGTTATGTTTTGCGAGATCGCAAGAAGTTTTAAGTTTTGCAGGATATCAGAAATAACTTTTTGGAAAGAAGCGGCAAAAGAATTGAATGCGATGTCAGAATTAAGTGAGATTCAAGTGATAAAAGGTTATGATCGATGTTATTTGTCTATCAAAGTGAATTGAAGTGTTTGGAAGAGCAGAAAGCAGAGATTGGAAGTGTTTTGCATAGATTTTGTGAAGGATTGAAACGCCGAATCTTCGCAAACCCTAGAATGGCGAATTTGAGGTATTTATCTTGACAAATCTTTGAATCGGTATAAAGAATTGGAAGGGAACATGGATACATCTTTGATTCACAACATTAGAGACAAGAAAAGACCTAAATTGAAGAAAGAACCAGTAGAAGCTTTAGAAGTAGACCCTGAGTGTTCTTTATCATCCGTACCAGACGGAGTTTTGCATTTGGAAAATGTAAAGAGTTATCTTGGATGTAAACTAGAAATAGTAAATGACAGTGATTTTTCAAGTGAGTATCAATATATATATAACCAAGATATGTCATTGAAGCAAGGTTATGAACATTTGAAAAATAATGAAATCGTCACATATGGTTTACAATATGAATTTGATAATGAAGAGTGCACAAAGATCATTTTAAGTAGAATTCACAATGGGAAATTTTGGTTAGAAGACAGAGTGATTGACATCACAGATGACCTAATTCATGAAGTCACCGGTTTATCCAAACTTGGTGCTATCTCTTTAAATGAGAAAAACATGAGGAAGATTGTCATTGACAACACTAGATCATTCTATAATGGTAGAGGTATTGTTATCAGCAAGATTAGACAACATGATGTAAGATATCTATGTAAGATTTTGACTACAAATTTTTGTGCTAATTCCAGAGAAGATGACATGGCAGCTGGCATGGTTCACATTGCCTATTTGATGTGTGTAGACAAAGTTTCTGTTGATATGTGTGATATTTTGAGATTTCAATTGTTTGAGAATTTGGAGAAGATTAAGAAGTCTAAATATGCACAATTTAGATTCTAATCTTTGATTACATATATGTTTTTCCACCTTTTGAGAAGATTTCCTTACACAATTGGAAATAATTGGAATGATGGACAATCTACAATGGAAAGAATAAACAAAGTTTATAGAAGTCATGTTATTGATCAAGTTAATGGTGTTGTGTTAGTTTTGAAGACATTTCAGAGATTGGTATCTAGCAGATCAAGGATTCCACAGTCACTTGTGGAGAAATATAAGAATGATATTTGTTTCATGGTTGACACTGACTTTACTTATTTTGAAGCAGTAGAACCCAGAGTTAAATTCATAGACCCTCTTGGCTATGAGATTTCCGAGATTGAAATAGAAGAGTATGTTGGAAGATTGCTGAGAAGTAAATTGGACACCCAATGCAGCAGGTTTGGAACTTATGAAGACAAATTTAATTTTGTTAAAGCTAAAATTAAAGAGAAACAATCTAAGAAAAGAGTTGACAGTACCATAAAGAGAATATTGAAAGACATAGGGATGATAGAAAGAGAATTTTTGATAGGTAAACAAACAAAAGCAACATTGAGAGATGTTGGACAGGGAGAAGTCTTGAGTGTACCACCTTTATCCAGTGTAGTATAGAAAGAGCCTACACCAGTTAAAGTGAAAGTAGAAGAACCAGAAAAGGAACAAGTAACACCGAGCAAGAGAAAGAAAGAAATTGCTACTGGACCAGGAAAGAGATAAAAGACTATAGTTCAACCAGTACCAAGAAATTTTGTAGAAGTTAAAGATGATGACTCTACTATGAAGAAGAAAGCATGGAAACCCAGAGTTGAGAGAGTGAATGAAGAAATCATACAAGATGGAGACTTTACTAAGATGAATAAGTACTATGATCTTTATAACTATTCTGAAAGATTGAATCTTGAAAATTTTATTGTTAAGTACATGATTTTGGCTAACAAGAATTTTGATACAATTTAAGGTCAGATACCTGATGATTTGTACAATAAACTTATTAATAGAAAATAGAGAGCATCTGAGGAAGACAAAACTATAAGAGAGAATCTTGTGAGAAAGCTTTGTGAAGTGAAAGATGATGATCATTTGAAGAAAATTTTGAAGCCCCTTGACACTCTTTTGGGGACTAAGAGGAGAACCATTCATATCATGGTAGGACAGTATGAGCAAGTGAGAATAGAAACAGAGAAAGCAATAATTAAAGTAACAGTAGAAATTGTTGGAGAAACTTCAGTTGCAGCAAGACATGCAGCTGATGCTGAACTAGAGGATATTCCCTCTCCTTCAACTGTTAACATTGAAGATGATACAATGGACATTGAAGGCACTAAGGTGACCTTGGACATGGAAGATAATGTATTTAAGAATTTAGATAACATTGTTGACAATTCAGCTCTTGATGAACAGGATAGGACTGAAGAAGCAATGCAAACTGAATTGGTGAGTGATGAACCTAAAGAGACAAAAATTCATGCACCCACTCCTAAGGCAAAGAAGAAGGAAATTGGAACTTTGTTTGAAGACTTAGGTAAAGAAGTTGATGATGATGATCAGCTAGAGCTGATTAGTTCTTTGAATAAGATTATTGGAAAGAATAAGAAAGTAAAGAATCTAGAAGGAAGTCTGAAGGAACTGACAGAGAAGTTGCAAAGTATTGTAACTTCACATATTTCAAAAGCAGATCCTTTGGAGAGAGCCAAAAAGGTACTAAGTACTTTTGATGATGAGTTTACCAACTTATCAGACATTGCTAAAGTAAGAGCTCAAGAAACTTATGAAGCTGAAATGCTTTTAAGCATAAGTCAGAATATCAAAAATGATATTATTAGTCTTGATGTTTGTATCAAGAACTTGAGGAAACATTTGGAGACTAGAAAAGATTTGTACATACAGTGTACAAAACTTGAGATTTTGACAGTAGCAGAGGAGCAGAAAATCAAGGTGAAGGAAGCTGAGATTTAGAATGAATCTAATCTTCTTTCTGGAAGCAATGTAAAAGTAGGTGATGTTGAGAAGAAAGTTAGGAAGTGTTATGATGAAATAAGATCATTGCAAGATGAAAAGAACAGGAAATTGAGAAGATTTGAACTTCTGAGAGAGCATACGTCTATAAAGTTGAGCATTATTGAGGAACAGTTAGAAGAATGTCTTACTGCTAAGACATCATTTTAGAAATTTAATTTTGAGAACCTTCAAGCTTGTCAGATAGCAGCTTATGGATTAAGCACACTTTTGAATGTGGTAGATTCTATCAGAAAGTCATGGGAGAAAGAGTTTGAAGACATGAAAGTAAATTTTGCAGATTGTGTTGCAAGCCTACCAGCTTTGCAATAAGTAAATGGAGGTATAATCTTTTTTGGGTTAGAATTTTGTAATCCTCCCTACTTTATTTTGTCATTGTTGTCAAAGGGGGAGTGATTGTAGTAAAGAAAAAAATTGTAATGTATATGAGGATTGATACTCTTAGGGGGAGTATTGTATGAAGTTTTGTATTAGAAAGTATATTTTGAGGAGTTATAAGGATAGTATACATATTCTATACTATGGCCAAAATTTTGTTATAAATTTTTGAGATTTTGACTTGTACACTTAGCCAATTTTCTCATATGTTGCCACCAATGACAAAGGGGGAGATTGTTGGAAATTTGGCTAAAGTGAGTACATAGATGTTGTCATTATGGCAACATATGATCCACATCAAGAGTGCATAGGTTAGAGAGCAAGTATGGTAGATCGCAATGCAAATTTGTCTAAGTGTGAGACAATGTTTTCACAGTGTACCAGGATATAGTTTTGGTTTGCGACGTTGAATGGAGCAAGTTTAGTGCTTGCACACTTGAACATAGATGCTGTTGGTGTTTGAAAACTCTTATGCCACTTAGGGCTACCAATATGCCTTGAGACTGATGTTAGGACTGGTTAAATCCAAGTGTGAAAGCTCTACAAGGCAACTGGACCAACTATAGGGACAAGACTGCCCTCTTCACTTTTGGCTCTGCAAAACCATGGCGGGTGTACCTAATCCAGTAACTTATGGCATTTTAGGACTTTGGACTGGATTAAAAAAAGTAGATGATAGCAAGAGACTACTAAATGCTAACCAGACATTCATTGAATCTCAATTGCTATTGGGTATAAAATGGCCTTGTGAAGGGTATTACTACCAACAATAATAGTTAAAACTTAAAATGGTCTTTGATTAATGAGGATAGGGAAGGTAGACAAGAGCCAATCAAACATTGGACTCAACTAAATGTACTAATCCTTGATCAGTGCCATTATCCATTGGGAAGACCTCACATACAAATAATGAAACATGAACCAACTATTGTCAAAGACTCATAGCCATAAATATAAATGTTCTAGCCCATCCACTACTTATAAGATCCTTCTATAGACAACCAAGATGAATCTATGTCCCTTCTAAAGTAAATTTCACTTGATCCTAGATCAAGAACTAAAGACAAGAACATATGCAAAGGTAACCCTATGCAATGGATCAGAAAATCCAAAACTCACATGAATGACACCAAGGAGAGACTTATAAACATGAAATAGTTATATTAAGTATGATGAGTCATGTACATGATCAAAGTAGGACAGAGATCAAACCACTTCAATAACCTGCAAAAGACTTCCAGAAATTCTATTCAGCTTACATGCAATGTGATACAACCCTGCTACAAACCCCTGGAACCAATCAACATTAGAACCTTTGGACTGATCCCAAATTTGAACCCTTACTCAGTCAAAAAAGCTACAACTTATATCACTAGCTACCTTGGAAACCCAAAATAGGTTGCAACAAGCTACGGCCAGCTAGGGCTAGGGTTTCACCCACTAGAACAACCAGAAAAACATCAAAATTTACTGTAGGGGCAGGAAACACAGGACACCTGGATCATCAGATCCAAGAATGATCTGTAATCATGAGAAATTGTGAGCTCAGTACAGAACACCAGGGATAGCCATGAGAAATAGTCCAATCAACCATCTGCAAACACACCTTGAGCAACAAAATAGTCCTTCTCATCAACTTCACAACTGCTACTATCCTGCAAAAATTAATTCCGAGCAACCCCCATCATCGCACACAGCCTACTGCCAAAAACTAGCAAGAAACCCTGCAATCATATTTGAAATCAGGCGCCAATGGCTAGCCGGTCAACCTTTAAATCATAGTTGCTAGTACTACATTTTCTTGGCAAATCAGGTGGTCCACAACGGTCAAAAAGCCCATGAAAAATCCAAGTCCGCACCACCGCTTCAGCAGCCAATTAGGACCTAACACCTCAGTAGCACTAGCACCATGGACCCACCTTTAATTTCACAATGACGACATTCATAACAATTGTCGCATGATCGCATAGCCAGGAAATAGGCTATGCAAACATGAGACAACCCATAGACCTTTACCTTGACGCATAACCACCGCCGTTGCTAACACAAAATGTTAGTCGCATGATCGCATAGCCTTGAAAAAGGCTATGTGAACATGTGACTAACCACCAGCAATCACCACCATTGCCTGCCCACCGACCAATTAGGAACTGCCACATCATGGAGACTGAACAACTGGGCCCTCCTTTCAAACATTGCAACCCTCACCCCCACTGGTAATCTACCAAGTCACCCTTCTCTCTAGATCTCCCAGGCCCATCGATGAAATGCCACCTCACTACTGCAGACACATGTCAACCAGTCACATGATCGCATAGCTAGAAACTAGGCTATGTGATCATGTGATAGCCAACCACAGGCCACCACATAACCACCAGCGGGACCACAACCCTTCCACCAACGGGCCCCACGCACAAGGAAGGAAACTTGTCGCATGATCGCATGCCATAGAACTGGCCCTTGGGATCATGTGACAAGGCCATATGACTACCAAGCATTCAGAGATTATGTGACAAACTACCCACCAAGTCGTTAGATGCTAGCTGATAACCACCAAACATGAAGAGATTACGCGACTACACAGTCGCGTGATCTTTGAATAAAAGATGCAACCGCCAAAAGATTTGGAGAATTGGTGACACAATTGAGCAAGGACTGGGCCCCACACAAGAAATAGCCGATCGCATGGTTGCATGTTAGAAATCTCTAACATGCGATCATGCGACAACCAATCAATTTAAAACTTTCTAAAACCTGGGCCCACCAACAGGTCGCAGCTACGCAGATAGCAAACACCAACAAATAGGGCAGAAGCGCGAGGTTGAAAACAAACAGGGTTTTCGGTGAAAGATCAAAAACACATAGGGTTTTCATGCAGACCAAAAGGTAGCAAGGAGACCGAAAACATCATGGATTTTCAAAAACATTGTGGGTTTTCGACACTTGGGCATATTTTGAAATTGTTTCCTATAGACCTTAAAACTTGAAAATCTCCCTGGGTTTTGCAATTCAGCACGTGCAATTTGGACTAGAGAAAGGTGACACATTGAAGAGCATGGGGCTAAGAGCACAAACTATGAAATCAAGTGGATTTTCATCACACAATAAAAATATGACTTGCAGGCAAGGCGGGACAACATAACAAAGACTGCAGAGAATAGGCCATTTTCATAAGATTTTGCATTGATAGGAAAATGGACTAATAGATGCTATGATGGATACTAATGACCCATCTTAGAGCGCAAGTCAGTATGACATGTATAGAATTAGTTATGATAGTTTTACCGAAGATAGTGTGAAGCCGACAGGACAAAATATGAAGGCAGAATTGGTAAAGAGTTAAGGGATTATTTTGTTTATCAAAATAATGACTTAACAATATAAAGGGATGACATCCTAGATGTTAAACCTTAGATAAAGATATATGGAAGCCAACCATGTAAAGTTATTAGCCTTAATAACTTGTATATATGCAATTGTAATTGTAAAGAAAAGTAGCGATGAAAAAGTGATGTAATGAATGTAATTGTAAAGTGAATGTAATAGTGATGATGCAAAGATAAGAGCAGCAAAGGAATATTGATACAAGTAGTATAAGGTTATGTACCTTGACCTACATTTTATATTACTTTTTTGAGCAGTGGGCTCATCTTGTAATCAGATTTTTGTATCTACAACTCCTAACAGGGTTGAGGCTTCTAACAAGGCCTATAGTCCCTTAACTAGGATTGATACACTATACATATGTAATAGACTCCTAACAGGGTCAACATCCTTAACATGATACTTTTGATTAGTGGATCTTTTTGGGTACCATCCCCACCGGGGTTTTCCCTTGGCCAGGGTTTCCTCGAGAACATATCATGTGTTATGAGTTCTTTATTGTTATGCATATTGTTTAGTTTCTTATGTTATGCATGTATAAAGATAATCTGTTATATCCATAATTGGGCAAAAGAAAATTTTGTAGAATAATGATTCACCCCCCCTCTTAGTATTCCCTATTTCTAACAAATGTAAATGATAAATAGTGAATTTGAATATAATGAACACGTGATATAATTGCTTATGCAACATCATGTTGTCTAAATGCATCATCAAGTGTGATTCAAGTTACAAGTCACATCGTCAAATATGATCACTACAAATATGACCATCATAAATATCATTGTCAAATATGTTCTATCAATGTAAGAATATCATTGCAAGTATGATGATCATAAAAGGTATGGACATGAACTAGTTATTGTTATGATATCAAGGACAAAATGAGGTTAGGAGAAACACACTGCTAGTTTTTTATGTGCATAATACATTTTATTTAGCATTGAATTTTTTACATGTTATGTTTCATAGAAAACACAATACCTATGTTATGATGTGCAATTTTTTTTACAAGAACCTGTAATAGTCAAAAAATTTCTTTTCAACTACTTAAACATATTCAGTCTAGGCGATAGCATGAAACATTTTTAACAACAATCTATGCCTGGTGTAGGAGCAACTAGGACTTAGGATAGAAAGTCCCACTTCCATTTTTGTCTTGTACTGGTCCTAGCTAGACTAGAGGGTAATAAAAGGCTCCAAGAGGACCTAGGTGTGTTATGAGAATAGAGGGTTGAGTTAACCTAAGGTTTGGGTAGTTAGACTAAGTCATTAGGCTAAGGTGTCCTTAGGACCTAGCTTGGTCCTCCAAGTTGCTAAAAAGGGAAAAAGTATGGAAATATCAGTGAAATGTTTGGTTTTGGTCTAAAATGACCCACAATAACTTGAAATAGGTTTTATTAGCTTTAAATGAGTCTTTGTGAGGGTTGAGTGAAGAAATGAGCAATTTAGCAAAAGTTGCTAAAAAGTTGTCATGACAACTTTTGTCCTAAAAGGATGAATCAATATTTTAGGTCATTATGGGTCCTAAACACCAAATAACTTGAAGCTAGAGGTTTTACAAGCCCTAATAGGCCCAAATCCAAAGGTTAGAATCTTTTACAATTTCTAGTTTGAAGAATTTAATTATTGTTACTTATTTTTGTGGACACAGTCCAAGGTTTTGATGCCACAATAGCATCTAATGTAATTATTTTTCTTGGAAAAGAAGGATTCAATGCATATTTTGTGTTTCTTTTCCATTCTATATCATTTGGTTTTTTTTATAGGTGTTTTGATAGTCTTAGTTTAAATATTTTATCTTTGCTAGTTCATTGGCCTGTATATAGTCTGGTGTAGAAACATGGCTCCCCTATGAAAAACTACCGTGTGTTCATCATGGATAGTTGGGGAATGGTAGAGGAACCTATTTATAGTGTAATTAGATTTTGTGGAGGTTTGGCATGAAGCATGGCCAATTTTAAGACCTTTCCCTATGAGAGAACTGTCATTGCCCGTCTAGGGACAAGGAGGTGAAAATATTGTTTTGCTTGTAGGGGTGACTTGAAAGCTAAAATAAAAGAATTTGGAGACCAATAAGAGGATTAGAAAGCACCTTGATGGATATCTCAGGGCTTGATCAATATATTTCACAAGCCTAAACTTACCTGGAGCAGTGGGCTCCTTGAAACCTTCGAAACCCTTGTAAAACCCTCCATTTTGTGTTAGGCAATTGTACAGATTCTTGAGACCCCAAGACCCACAAAATACTTGAGAATATTCCATAGGTACCAAGAATAAAAAACCCATTTGGAAGGACCTTTGGGAATTTTTTGAAGAAAGTCCTAAAAACTCAGGTTGGGAGGCTTAATTGGGGCTCTAGGTCTACAAGGCTCAATTAGTGATTTTGAGAGCAATAAGAAAAAAATGTAGATACCTTGATCAAATGGATAAAGAAGTGAAACAAACATGAAACTAGACTACCTCCAAACCTCTACAAGAATCACCAACTTGCTAAGGAGGTAAGGAGCATTTGGCATGAGTATGGATTATGAAGAGATTAGAACCTTCAATCAATGATGGATCACCTAGGAATTGAGGTGTGAATTGAGGAAGTAGAGGACCTTAAGAGAGTCCTCAAAAGGACAAGGTGAAGCCTTGTGAGACCCCTGATCAAGCTATTGGGAGGATGGAGAGTTGGGAATATTAGTGATCCTAACCTAGTCTACTAGACACCTAGAGTGATTACATCAGATTGGTATCAAAGCACAACAAGATTTGGGAAGAAATTTATGTTAGAGTTAGTGGGTGAGTCAACCATGGTGACCAATGTTGAATTGGCTAGAGAAGTGATAGAGTAGAAGGAGGAGAAAAGTTTACTCCAGGAGGAAATGGCAGTTCTTAGAGACAAGCTAGGAGAGGTGGAGGAAAAAGCTGAATCGATGAGTGAGAAGCTAAAAGAAGATGAAGAAAAGGGTAAAGAGGTGGAAGAGGAGGATAATATCCTTGAACTAGACCCTATATTATATGAATAACATTTATTGAGGGCACTGAAAGATATGAGTGGAAAATCACTAGAAGGAATACCACTTTTTAGTGGAAATATAAAAGCTGAGCTGGTTATGGAGTGGATTGAGGGTAAAAAAAACTACTTTGAATGTGAGGGCATTAGTGAAGATCAGAGAGTCGAGGTAGAAAAATCAAGGATGAGAGGGGCTACTCTTACTTGGTGGAAGTTTGTGTAGGATGAAAGAGTGATGGAAGGAAAGAATCCCATAACCAATTGGAAAGGTATGGTGGCGAAGGTTAGGGAAGCATACCTATCAGATGACTATGAAGTGTAGTTGTACAAAAAGAGAAAAAATTAGAAACAAAAGGATCTAGAAGTCAATGTCTACACTGAGGAATTTAAAAAATTGTACCTTATATCACATGTGGTGGAAGAGGAGAGCCTAAAGGTGGCTAGATACCTAAATGGCCTTAGATGGAACATCCAAGAAGACTTAAGATTATTAAGCCCCAAAATAGCTCATCAATGCTATCAGTTGGCACTTAAGGTTGAGGAGAAGCTCAAAAAGTGACATGACTCAAGTAGCTAAGGTAGAGGTAGGGGTAGATACAATAGGGGCCATAGAGGTAGCTATGGAGGAAGAACCCCAGATTCAAAAATTCAAGGTGAAACCAAACTCACTGAGTAGCAAGGAGAAGTCTCTAGCAGTAGATGAGGCTACACTAGCAGAGGAAGAGGATCCAATAATAACTTTAGAGGAAGGTAAGGAGGCCAAGGAAGATGATCCTACTTCTCTTCCATGAAATGCTTCCATTTCTACCAATATGGACACCCAACATATAGGTTACCTGAGAAAGGATCTACTTCACAAGTGGAGAAAAGAGAGTGAACTATTTTCAAGAGGAGTCTTTAAGAAGAAAGCCTGCATAAGTGTCCCTAGATTCAGAAGTAGGGGATAACCTCATGATAAGGAGGACATTGATAAAAGAACCAATCAAGGAGGAGCCTAAACAAAGAAAGCCTTTATTTAGGATAAAATGTAAAATATTGGGAAAAGTGTGCAAGATTATCATAGACTTTGGGTCCATAGACAACATAGTCTCCAATGAAGCAGTCAAGAAACTAAACCTTCAAAGGATTCCTCATACAAATCCCTATAGATTTACATGGTTGAATAAGGGTCAACATGTTTTGTTGAATGTGAAAGCTTGGGTAGACTTCACCATTGGAAGATAAAAGGATAGAGTTTTATGTGATGTGTTACCCATGGATGCTTGTCATCTCTTACTAGGGAGACCTTGGCAATTTGATAGGAAAACAATCCATGATGGAGCCAAGAAATCCTACTCATTCAAGAAAGATGGAGTTACCTTTAAAATTAAGTCCCTTATAGAAGATGTAGAGGTGAATCATGTGGGTCCTAATGTGATTTTAGTAGGGGAGAAATAATTCCTAAACACCTTGGAGGAAGGTGAAGGACTGGGGTATGCCTTGGTGTTGAAGCCTAAAGAGGAGGAAGAAGTCAAGAAGCAAGAAGTGCCCAAAGAAGTTCAAGGGTTGTTAGAATAATACAAAGACATAGTGAGTGATGGAAAGAAATCTACCCTACCTCCTAAAAGAGCCATAAACCATGAAATTGATTTTATCCCAGGAGCCTCCCTACCTAACAAAGCTGCATATAAAATGACCCCTCAACAAAATGAGGAAATAGCCAAAAAAATCCAAGAACTACTTGATCAAGGCCTTAAAAGAAAGATAATTAGCCCTTGTGTTGTCCCTAAAGTCCTAGCACCAAAGAAAGGAGGAACTTGGAGGTTGTGTACTGACTCTAGGGCCATTAATAGGATTACCATAAGGTATAGGTTTTCTATCCCTAGGATTGAAGACTTGATAGATTGATTAGGAGGGGAAAATTAATTTTCAAAGATTGACCTCAAAAGTGGATACCATAAAATAAGGATTAAGGAGGGAGATGAGTGTAAAACCACTTTCAAGACCACATAAGGCCTATATGAGTGGCTAGTTATGCTATTTGGATTATCTAATGACCCTAGCAACTTTATGAGGTTGATGAATGAAGTGTTGAAAGAATTCATTAGAAAATGGGTTGTGGTGTACTTAGATGATATCCTAATCTTTAGAAAGTAAAAGGAGTATCATTTGGTGCATTTTAAAGAGGTGTTACAAAATATTCATGAAGAGAAGCTCACCATCAATCTTGACAAGTGTGAGTTCATGAAACAAGGATTGGTGTACCTAGGCTTTGTGATTTCATAAGGTAACTTGAAAATGGACATGAGCAAGGTAGAAGTAGTCTTGAATTGGACTACCCCCAAATATGATATAGAAGTGAGGAGCTTCCATGGGTTGGCTCAATTTTATAGAAAATTTATTAGACATTTCAATGAGATTTGTGCACTAGTTCTAGACACTATCAAAGGAGGCATGAAAACTAAATTCAAATGGAGTGATAAAGTTGATAAAGGATTTGAAACCTTTAAGAGAAGGATTGAAACTCAGACAATCCTTGTGTTACCTAGCTTTGAGAAGTTATTCACTATTGAGTGTGATGCTAGTAATATTGTCATAGGAGTATTCTTAAGCCAAGAGAACAAACTAGTGGCCTTTCATAGTGAAAAGTTGAGTGAGGCCAACAAGAAGTACTCCTCATATGATTTGGAGTTGTATTATTTGGTCCAAGCCCTAAGGAAGTGGATGCATTACCTCCTTCCTAAATACTTTTTAGTATACACTGACAACCAAGCCTTAAGTTTTATCAACTAACAAGATAAACTAAGCCACAAGCACATGAAGTGGGTTGAGTATATTCATGCCTTTACTTTCACAATAAAGCACAAAAAGGGGGAACATAATAAGGTAGTATGTTCCTTAAGCTAGAGACTATTGACTGTCCAAGAAATTTAGTTAAGAAGCATAGGAATAGAAAGTTTCAAATAATTGTATCTAGAGGATGAAGACTTCTTGGTAGCTTATAAGGTATGCAAAGCCTTTAAAAATAATTTTCATAGAAAATATGTTGATTACCTTATCCAAGAAGGTCTTTTGTTTAGGGGAGGAAAAATATGTGTTCCTAGAGGCTCCATGAGGGAGAACCTCATCCAAGAGAAGCATAATGGGTCATTGAGTGGACATTTTGGGGTCCATAAGACCTTGGAGATGGTTCAAATATTTTACTATTGGCCTAGGATGAATTAGGAAATGAGAAGGTATGTGGAGACTTGCAGAGTTTGTTAAAAGGCCAAAGGCACCTCATCTAATGCTGGATTGTATCAACCCCTTCCAATCCCCAATAGACATTAGGAATATCTTAGCATGGACTTTGTGGTAGTATTACCCAAGACTAAGAAAGGATTTGAAAACATCTATGTGATTTAGGATAGGTTTAGCAAGATGGTTCAATTTGTGCCATGCAAGACTACTCATGGTGCTTGCCACATAGCCAACATGTTTTTTAGGGAAGTATTCTAGATCCATGGATTTCCATTAAGCATAGTATCTGACAGGGACTCCAAATTTATGAGCTATTTTTGGAAAACTTTATGGCACAAGCTTGGCACCAATTTGTCTTTTGGGTGTGCATACCACCCCAAATGGATGGGCAGACTGAGGTAGTTATAAGGGTTTGGGAAACCTCCTAAGATTCCAAAATAAGGAGTATGGTCAGATATGGGACCAGGTTATAGTACAAGTAGAGTATGCCTATAATGATACAATCAATAGGGCTACCAACAAGAGTCCATTTGAGATAGTCTATGGGATACACCCAAGAGGTATCCATGAATTGAGAGAACTTGGAGACACACCAACAAGGAGTGGATATGTAGAGGAATTTTCTCAGTCCATGACACAGTTAGACAAGCTCTCAAGGCTAATTGATAGAGTACACCCTAGTGTGCTTGCACAACTTCTCTAGGATAATAATTGTACCTAGTTCTTTCCAAGACCCTCTGATTTATTCAAGGATCTTCCAAGTCCTTTAATTAACTAGTTATGGAATTCTTCTACTCCTCACTAATAGTTTCCAACTATTGTGCTTCACTAGAGGTGTCTACCAATAAGTCTTTCACCATTTCTTTACTCCTTCTTGGATGACTCCAAGTGTCTTTTAAAATCCATCACTTGGAAAGTGTTTATAGAGGATATGGTTCATTCTATTCTTCTTCTTGGACTTCATATGATCTCATTATGTGAGGGTATCATTACTTTCATAAACGATCTCTTAAATCTCTAGGAATTTTGGCTTTTAGGCCTAGTCCTTCTACTAGCCCTATTTGACTGATTTTTCCCATTTCTTTCAAAAATATTCCAAAAAATCCCCCCAAAAAAAATGATATTCAAGTACCCTTTTCAAATAAATGAAATATTTTTTAGGTCTTGAGGTTCCAAGGTATTTGTACAGTGGATTCCTAGAATTAAGGGTAACTAGGGCTAATTGGGCTATTCAGGACCAGTCAAGTGACTTAAGCTTGAAAAAGTACCCAAAAGGATTGGGAAAGGTATAATCTCCTTATGAGGTCTCTATATGATCCCAATGATCATAAAACCTCTCTTGGTTTCACTCTAAAAATCATACCCTTTCATTCATACACCATTAGTTCACTGACAAGCACCTAACCGGGTACCCTGGACTCGCCTAGGGCTTGTCATTAAAAATAGTTAAACTTCTTCCCAAAGCTCCTCCTTCATTATTTACACTATAAAAGGGATCCCCTAACATATTCCCCATGGCCTTGATGAAATGCATGGTAGAGATCTATGGGGGAGCCATTTTCCTCAAAACTATCTCAACAAAACCAGTAAACTGTAACCTAACAAAATATTTCACTAAGATAAAGAAATAAAGACTAAGAAACTTATAATCAAAGTAAAATTTACACTAACTAGGTTAGATACAAGAATCAAAATCAAGATTGAGTGATTCAATACATTAAAGAACTCAAGTAATCAAAGACAAATACAATGCACCTGAACTCAGTATTACAAGGCAACTTCAAACAAATTCAAACTCTTGTTTTATGCCATCTAACATTGGGAAATGGGCCTCCTCTTGGTTTAATATGTCTCTTCCAAGTTTTTAGGCCAATTACAATAACTAAATTTTGCACTCATTGAATGGAATCCAAACTTGACAATGTTGTCAAGCAACATTTCAAAGTTGCAAATGTTGTCATGCAACATTCTTGACAACTTTTTTTATTTTTTCTTTCAACTTAAATCTATGACCTCTAACCTACCCCAAATGATGTAAAAACATCTTAAAGGCCATGTTAGGATTAAATACAAGATTTTCTAATCTTTTTAGACTTTTAGACCCAAAATCCCAACTTAACTAACTACAACACTCAAACACTTAACCAAAAGTAAACTACTAGGATGGATTGAACCTAGTCTAATCCACCTTGACACCAACAAAAAATACCTTCTAAGGTCAAAGAAAAGACTCCTGACTTGGCTAAGGTTAGTACAAGCCACAAAAAAACTTTTACTAGGAGTTAGCTAGGTGCTCTTGCACCATGCTCCCAAACAAAAGATTTTAATCCATCCTTGGATTGAGTAAGTTGGAATAAATGTCCAACTTCTTAAACTCTACCTCTTTGATCCAAGTAGCCTCTGCATCTCCTTGGTAATGCCACTTTACTAGATTATCATAGTAAGTCTTATTCCTAGATTATTTGTAGACCCTTGAATCAAGTACCTTCTCTGTTGGAATTGGAGAGATAGGGTATTGAGAGGGGAGGGGTGAATCAGTGCCCACAAAAACTTTTGAATCATAAACCTTTCTAACCTCAAACAACAAAAAGTAGTACCTTCAACTATAACTTGAATCCATTGCATGCATCATTCATTTAGTTAACTTATCAAAGTAAATAGCATAAAATCAATAAGATAATCATCACATAACACAAGTAATTTGGTAACACATAAACCCTTGTTAGAAGGTTAAAACTGTGGTGGGGATGACACCCACAAATTCTTTACTACTGCAGATAGAAAAGGTTTGCCTATTAGGGCTACAAGTTGTGATTACTTTTGGTGATCTTACCCTATTAGGAGTAACATGTTAGATTGATTAGATCTACCTAGTGATAGGATTTTAACAACACTACTTGAGTATTTACTCGGTTAAGAAATTTACAAAAAGACTGTTAGGTCTACTATGTTTGGAGATTTTACGAAAACTCTTTTACAATGATTAGAAAGTAATAGGTAAATATCTACTAATGACAACTCAACTTATCTGATACAGATCTATGAAATGCTTAATAGATATCACCTTTCTATGTGAAGATCTCTGCTCTGAGCTACTTGATAGCCTTGTCTAATTCTACTTAATCTGAATATCTCTGAATACTATTCTACTCTGCCTGATGACTAACAATCATGAAGTTGGCTAATACTTCAAGAAGTTCTATTCATGTTCTCAATCCTCCTTATCAAGATTCTCTCTTACGCATTTAAAAATAATATAAAATTACATTTATATAGCATATTGATTTTTGTGCTTAACAAAATTTAGGTTACAATATCTTGGAGAAAACCCTAAGATCAACGGTGTATAAAAATAACCTAGATCTAGCAAATACATAAAGATCATCATCGCAATTAATGATGGAATCTTACAATAAATGATCCTTGATCTTGGTAAAATGTTTTGTGATTCTATTGTAACCATTTGCCTAGATAAGTGTGCCATTCCTGATTACTATGCTGTCTACTATCTTCCTCGGTAAACACTATATATTCTACTCGGTAATTACACTGGTGCTCAGTGTCCAGTCTACTTGGTGTTTACTGCCACTCGGTATCGATGTAAACTGATGCTCGGTAGAACTACCTTGTTGCTTGGTGTGAAGACTTAACCAACTGGCTTGAAGTGCTTGTAGTTACCGACTAGAGTAGCATAGGTAACCAACCGATGTCTTTGATACTAATGACAACCTTTAATGCTCAAATAGAGATAACAATCTCCCCCTTTGGCATTAGTATCAAAACCTTAAATGTATATAGACATATGATATCAAAGTACTTCTATCTCCACCATATACATAGATACTTATCAAAAAATTTCTATTACTCCCCTTCAGTGCATGCTCCTGGTAATGTGTAGTATACTTATCATCTATTTACATATTTGGCATATACATTACTATGCCAAATAAGAAAATGTATACTTACAACTTATCAAGAAAGTGGTTGTGGGTTTTCTTCAATGACTCCAAGAGGTTTTCCCATTCCTCTTTCAAGTTGGTGAGAGCAGTGTGCTCAAGATCGACTTGTGCATGCATGTCAAAAATGTTGTCCAACACAAAGATTTTTGGGGTTGCAACAAGCGTTTGTGCCTTGACAATGTGCTTCTCAAAGATTTTCAGGTAGGGAAGCAACTCAGTTTGCAATTCTGTGACTTGTTCACTGATTATTTCTTCCTGTTTCCTTAGATCTACTCTTAACCACTTGAGTTCTTGAACTTTCAAGATATGCTTGGCAAATGCTTGAGGCTCAGTTAAGGCTGCTTGTGCACTGGCCTTGATTTAATTATCAAGCTGTTTAATCTTGTCACTGATCTTGGCAGTGAAGGTTTCCACAATGCATAATTTGAACAAAATTTGACAAATTAATTGAGTAATACCCTGAATTTCAATTATTATCTCAGATAGCTTAACCTTGTGAATTGCCACTTCTTGGCTAATTCTTTCTGCAAGTTTATCTTGTATCTTTGATTCTACCTGTTCTTCTATTCTCTTGTCTACTTTGACATTTGGGGCATTGATCTCTTCAACAAGTGTAGCAAGTTGTTCCATTATTAGAGTGTCATCATCTATATGTACCTCTAGTACAACCTGTTGTAAGATATCTCTTACATTCTCAAGTATTTCTTTGCTCTTGCTTTCTTGTTTCAATTTTTCTTGTGCTACTTTCCTTGTACACAACTCCCCATATTTTCTTAATTCCTCAGGGCTTCAGGTCCTTGGGTCACAATCTGGTATTAGTATGATTTCATCTAATGTGACCGACCCTTTTCCTTTCTTTTTCTTCTTCTTCTTCTCCAATTCTTGAGGTGAACTTTTTATAATCGGTATAATGTCCTTTACCTTAGAACTTTGTGTAACCTACCCTAGTGACACTGTATCTACCTTCTGCTGCTCCTCGGTGACCTTTGTATCGGTAGACTATGTCAGAACCTCCAATGTAGTGTCCGGTTGAGTGGCCTAAGTTACATTAGGATTCTCTTGATCCTTTGTTTCTATCTTGGGTGCCTCTTTCTCTTTAGGCTGGTTTGTTTCAATAGGTGTCTCTGCTCCTTGTTCCCCTATTGTATCCTTTGGTTGTTTGAGGTCTGAACCTTTGGATTTCTCTTGTGATAAAATCTCAACTACTTCCACAAGGATATGAAGCTCTCCTAGTAATGATGTGTATGCACACTCGATAACTTGTCCTTCATCTTGTGCAGTTTCTGGTGCAATGTTCACATCTTCATCATCATCTCTATCATCAGGATCACCATTAGTGATGTCCTCAATGAGTACATCTTCATCATTTGTCTCCTTTATCTAGATCACTACTGGATTTGGTGTATCTTGTGAACTGATTTTGACTTTTGTGTCAAGTGTTGTATCAATCACCTCAGTAAATGATACAACTGATTCTTTTGTCTTCTTTGCTACATTATCATCATCTATATAAATACCTTTTCCTTTTGACTTTTGTCTCTTCTTAGATAGATTAAGAAATGCTTCTTTCTCAGCTTGCTCTTTTGCTGCAAAAATGGATGTCCACATGAGTTGGCCAGTCTCATCAACATCTGCCATATTTTCATCTAAAATTTGCATAGCTCAGCCTTTTACTTTGAATCTTTTATAATATGTGTCCATATACTCCTTAATTTCATCAAGAGTTAGATTTGGTGCTGCCTCAACTAGGGATTGTTCCCTCAATTTCTTCTCGGTGTCCAAGGCATAGGACCATTTCTAATTTATTCTTTCTTTTAATGCCTTGGGTAGTGGATGTCCAAAATCCAATGGAACTCTTTTAAAGCTTATCATCATCTGGATGATAGCCTCCTCAATTTTATTCTGATCCTTGGTAGACATGTCAAACCGACTGAGTTCTGGATATGTGAGATCTCCATTCTCAATTATGTCTACAACAACCTTATCAATTGACCTATTCTTATTACTGACAACCTTGAACTAATTATTTTCATCTTCTTCATCCTCAAGGTCTTCTCTTCCTTGAATTAATCTCCTCCTTTTCTTTGGTCCTACAACTCCAACCTTGGTTCCTCTTTTTGCATAAGTTTTGGTCGGTGTAGCTGCCTTAGGTTTTATTACCTTCTCAACTCCCTTTTTATATAGTGGTGAGGCTCCAGTTGCTGACCTTGTTCGTGCACCTATCCATACTGGCAACTACTTCTTCTTTGGAGTTGGAGTGGGAGAAACCGGTATCAAATCTTTTTCCTTGTTAGACTTGATTTCCTCACTATCATGTGCTTTGTCAGTTAGCAGTAACTGACCTTTAGTTGTAGGTTCAACTAGTGACTCATCAAATGAGTCAGATACATCTCCAAACTAATCAGTTAAAACTTTCTTTATTTTCTTTGCTTTTCTTGTTATTTTCCCGATGACAAGATCTTTTTTTATTCTAGATTTTTCCTCCTCATAGGTTCCAAACCTCTCGGCCTTCTTTTCCTTTGGTAAAGCTAATAATGCCTTGATTGATTTCAAACCAAAATCATGATCCATTTCATATCCCATGGGGGCTAGTCATTTAGTCCTTGGGCTCTACAGCTTTAATCAATGTATGGTCAATGTTAACTAGAAAACATATGTCCATCTCATACTTCTTGACCAGTGAGCATGGAATCCTATATCTAAGATTCATCTTAATCTTAAAATCTTCAAAATATTTATCTACAACATTATTTACATTATCTCCCAAACTTGTCATTATATCAGAAATTTGCAAAATAACCGGTGTGTCGGTAGACCAAACTTTGTGACCGACAGAAGGAAAGAATTTTTGGAGATAGAAAAATAAACATACTAGTAGTGAGCCAAACTTACATCTATTAGACTTTTGTGACCTGATTGTTTTCATATTCTCTTCAACTTGTTTCAGGAGTAGCTCAGCAAGGTCTATCTGATGACCCTTCTTTATCATTTTGTAAGCCATATCCACAACACTACATGATACACTATTCAGTATGCTCGACTGATAGAACTTATACCTATTACATGTGCTGCAAACTTAACTTCTAGATCCAGAATAGAAGCTATCTTTAATGCTTTTCCGTCCCATGCTGCACCTATATTTTTCTCAACATCGGCTCAAGATGAACTTCAGAATGCTTTCACCTTGTCGGTTGTGGGATACCCTATGACCTTATGAATCATTCTCTTTGTCACTTTGATAGGGCTATCTAGCCAAAATGTTCCCTTATGATATCAACTTAGTACAACCCATATCCATTCTATTTTAAAATTCTTCAAAAAATTTAGGGCATTAATGAGTCCAATCATTTATGCTTGTTTATGTTCTAGTTTTAACTTTGTATCATCACCACATAGTGCCTAGTATGCAACATACATTTCAAAATCTCCTATTTCTCCTATTTTGTAGTGAATGTATGATCAGATGTCTTCAACCAATAAAACCCTAGGTGGGATGCTTGAAAAGGCACCTGCTAAATCTTTTTTCGATGCTACTTCTAGGTGTGACTTGTACTTAGGTTCACTATAGTTTACTGACACTATAAGATTAATTTCCTCTTCCACAACTTTAGAAGTGCTCGCAGTGGATGCCATTATAAAAAACTAGGTTTTTGGTAAGTATGATGAATATGCTTGGTAGGAGTTTCAACTTACTCAGAATATGTCAAAGAATGTGCTCGGTTTGATCTACAACTATTTTGGTTGATCTTGAAAGATTCTTTTCTTGAACTTTCTTTGTGAAATTATCGCTCTTCAAAATCACTTTGTGAAAAATGAACTCAGACTTTCGTGTATTTATAGTATTTTCTAAATTCTTGCTTAAAACTTTATGTCATTAATACTCGACCTACTACCAGCTCGGTGACAAATATCAACTCGGTGACTACTACAAACTTCCATCAGCTCGATTAACACACAATTTCTTACTAAGTTGATACTAATACTCGATTAACCTTGAATAGTGATTACAAATGGGTAACCTTTTGCTCGGTCTAACTTTTACCAACTGTGTGACTTTGTTAGCTCAAGACATATAAACCATAGTGCATCTTTGTTCATGTAGATTTGGTATATGCTCATCAAATATAAGGAGCTATATGTATGATATGATCATTAGAGATGTCAGTTCCATACATACCTATATTACCTTAAGTAGAGGTACCATGTCACCTAATCTAGTGGATGAGGTTTCACCGATAACATTACTTGACTCAACATTCTCATTTGATGCTTTCCTCCACATAGTGTTCTTGATTCTCATGATATCTGCAATAGTGTTTCCACTCTCAAATGCATGTCCTTCTTCTAGTGCTTGGTCTTTTTAGTCCTTACTTATATGACCGACCTTATGACAATGTAAGCATGCCATTCTAGTGCTTGTTCATCTTCGTGATTGTCCAGCCCATCTTTTCCTCATACAATTTGCTGCAATGTGCCCATTTCTACCACATGTAATATAGTTAGCCCATGTGTTGTAATCCCAAACATAAGAATTACCTTGTCTCTTTGGTTGATAAGGCTTGGGTTTGCTCTTTTGTTTTGGTGTCCATACTTGGTTCATTTTTTTCTTACACTCTCGTGCAGTGTGTCCATGTTCATTACAAGTATACCATAATTTCTCCATAGTAGGATTGTTAGCATTCTTATTCAGCTTAGCTCTACATTCATAAGCTTGATGACCAAATTTTCCACAGTAATAACAATATCCATTAAACTTAGGAGTGACTGGAGGCTTACCTTGTGCTTTGTTTCTACAGACATTAGAGGTATGTCCCAGTTTGCCATAGTGATAGCATGAAAACATCTTAGGTCTTTGACTTTGATTGTTGTTGACTCATTTAGCTTGTTTGGATGATTCTCCTTTGTTGGTATAGCCTAATCTAGATTTACTTTCAAATCTTCTTTGATTAGTCAGAAAATCATCAATCTTTTTTGAACTATCCTCAGCCAATTTCATCATTTCATTGTGCTATGGTTGAGTCTTTACTTCATTTATCAGACTCTCATTCTCTTCTCTGAGTATTGCAACATATTCAAGTCTTCTTGACAATTCTCCATTTACTCGGTTGACTTCCTGATTCACAACCATCATTTGATTAGATATATTAAGGTGATGCTCGGTGAGTCTTTGTATCTCAGTTTCCTTTGCTTGAAGTTGTTTAGTTATCTATCTTTGGTCTTCAACAACTAGATTCCTTTCTTTCTCATCATGTCTAGCATTGTTCATTACATCTACCATTCTTACCATCTGAGATTCCTGACTAATTTGCAATGCTTTCACTTGTTTGGTTAAGTAAAGATTCTTTTTAGAAAAATTAGAGATTATACTTTCAGATCCATCAGAAATACTTCTTGAGCTAGATCCAATGTTATCAAATACATCATCAATCTCTTCTTCATGGTAACCAATCTCATTTTTCAGAATAGCTAGGTTCTTCCTTTCAACCAATAATTTCTTCAGTCCATCCTTAGCTTGCTTATACTGCTCAACAAACATCTACATTTGAATCTTTTGATTCTCTATTATTTTATCCAACTTATATCTCTCCATGACTAGATCTTTACCCTTTAGTGCTTAAACTATTCAATAAGAGAACTTGGCTCTGATACCAATTGTTGGAATTGGAGAGATAGGGTACTGAGAGGGGAGGGGTGAATTAGTGCCCACAAAAACTTTTAACTCATAAACCTTTCTAACCTCAAACAGAAAATAGTAGTACCTTCAACTATAACTTGAATCCATTACATGCATCATTTATTCAGTTAACTTATCAAAGTAAATAGCATGAAATCGACAAGATAATCATCACATGACACAAGTATTTTGGTAATGCAGAAACCCTTGTGAGAAGGTAAAAACTGTGGTGGGGATGACACCCACAAATTATTTACTACTGCAAATAGAAAAGGTTTGCCTATTAGGGCTACAAGTTGTGACCACTTATGGTGATCTTACCCTGTTAGGAGTAACATATTAGATCAATTAGATCTACCTAGTGATAGGATTTTAACAACACTACTTAAGTGTGTACTTAGTTAAGAGATTTAAAAAAAGACTGTTAGGTCTACTTTGTTAGGAGATTTTACCAAAAATCTATTACAATGATTAGAAAGTAATAGGTAAATATCTTCTAATGACAACTCAACTTGCCTGATATAGATCTATGAAATGCTTAATAGATATCACCTTTATATGTGAAGATCTCTACTCTGAGCTGCTCAATAGCCTTGTCTGATTCTACTTAATCTGAATATCTCTGAATACTGTTCTACTCTGCCTGATGACTAACATTCATGAAGTTGGATAATGCTTCAAGAAGTTCTATTCATGTTCTCAATCCTCCTTATCAAGCTTCTCTCTTACATATTGTATCATCTTAAAATGGAAGCACTTCCATTTGGATAGGTTTAGCACCCTCTTTTAGTGCATTTATCATGATAAACCTGCATTTAGGATGCATTTGTATGTCCTGGGTGAAATTAGGGTTAGGATCCTAAGGATTCTCCTTAATTCCCATCTTCTATGACTCTAATTTCTAGGTAGGATACATAAATGGGTCCTCCTATCCTTCATCATGTCAATCACATGATATTTTATCTATCATAGACATTCTATTCTCATCCAGCTTCATTTCTAAGTTTTTGGGCATCCTCGGGGCCTTCAAACTGCATCCTGGCCAAAAGTTAGGGTTTTTGGTCAAGGTCGACCTCAACCCTAACTAGGTCAGGGTCGACCTCGACCTTGACCTCATCTTGCTGGGATTTCAAATTTTCAATTCCCACTAATTTGGCTTTTGAGATTATTAACTTCCCACCTCCAGGTCAGCTGTTTCGAGCTCCGAAACAGTAAATCCTTTAATTACATTTAATTTAGATCCATTCTCTAAAGGTTAGGACCTAATTGGGATTTAATTCTTCAAGGTGGCCCTTCTAGAGGAGTGTGACCTAATTCACTATAAAAGGAGGCCTTCCTCTCTCATTTTCATATCTCATCTCAAGCAATCAAGCTCTCAAGTTTTCAAGGTGTTCAAGCAAGCATTTCAAGTCTTCAAGCATCTTCAAGCATTCATATTTGGAGCAAGAGGGAATCATTCTTCCTTGATCCATCATCATCAACATTTCAAGCATTCAATCATGGAGTAACAACTATGGATTGTGAGAATGTTAGAAGTACTTTAGCCTTGGGGGCTTGGTATGATTTTCTATCACATTCAAATCTATGCATTGCTATTTCATACATATTCATGCTAGGGTTAATCTAGAGGATTAGATCTTAGCTTTACACTTTCAATACACACACACACATACTATTTCAATCAGCTATTCGTGGAGGTGGGAATCACCAAAATGGGGGTTTGACTAAGGCAAAACCCTATATAGCCACCCCAAAAACCCCTTTTTTAGATATTTGCAGGTGCTGTCTTGGGAATCAGAGGCCAAATCAGAGTACCCTTTTCGTTGAACTTTCAGGATCTATGAACAGAATTGGAATCAGACATTGGAATAAAAATGTGGTCTTTGACCTTTTAAAAGGTCAAAGTTGACCTGTGTGAATCTGGAGAAAAGATTTCTGGGTTCTATCTGCCTCGACATTTGCAGTCCAGATCAAGTGATGGAATTCTCTGAAACTTCATATAGACTTCAGAAAATAGGTATTTCTAGACTAATATCATGATGAGGTATGTACTTTGATCTAATTAATTTCCAAGCATTTTCAGATCTAAACATCCTTTCTAAATGAATAGGTGATGAATGTTATGTATGTTACTATGCTTCCATTTTCACCTTATTCATTTTGGTGAACCCGTTTACGACAACTCTTTCTTTTATGTGTTAGATTTAAATCTTGTAGATTTCTTTCTTGCATTTATATTTCAAAAATACAAAAAAATTGCAAAATTCCTTTAAAAATACAAAAATATTTTCATGCTTTGTATTCAACATGTATGATTCTTGTTTTGAGTACTTTGATGATGCTTTTATTATACAAGAGGATATAATCCCAAATGAGGAACATGGTAGTGAGGATGAAAATGGTTCGAATATGGTCTCCATGGATCCTATTCCTATTTCACTCTCCTCCACAACCTCTCCAATTAACCTTTACCATAGGGTGTGTGCATGGTTACTTTCATGTCCCTCTGTTTGCAACATTGATAAACCAAAAATGATATTTCCTAAGCCTTTGATGACGGTAAAAGGATGTCCTCCTATAACAGTTAAGGGTAAACCTAGAGATCCCTTGGATTTATTGGATAACACTGATTCCGTTTCACATGCTTATCGCACATGGAATAATCCTCAGCCTACTATTCTAGTTTCTTTACCTCCTTCTCAACCTACGCTTCCCCAAGCACCTAGGTACCCTTCTAACTTTAAGGAGTACAACTTAGTTGATCAATTACGTGCTACTCCTGCCAAAATATCTCTATGGGAATTACTTCAAACCTCCTTGACATATTATGAGGCTTTGCAAAGGCTTTATCTACTCTTCCTGCTACACCTCCTAACCAAGAAAACATTCATTCTCTTTTGGATTGTATGCATGCTACGTCTTCTGTACCTCCTATTGTGTTTTCTGATGATGAATTACCTTCATTAGAAGTGCGGAATCAATATGATGCTCTTATGGTGTCTATCTCTATTAATAAAAGCATCATTCAAAGAACCTTAATTGATAATGGATCTGGACTTAATGTTTGTAGCATGGACATGCTCAAAGAAATTAAGGCTAATTTATCTACCATTCAACCTAATAATGTTCCTATACGTGGATTTGATAATATTGTGAAGAAAACTTTAGGTATTATTACCTTACCTGTTAAGGTGGGTCCAGTTATTCTACATACTCCCATTCATGTTATGCCTAGACCACTTAACTATAACCTTCTTTTAGGAAGACCGTGGTTACATAGTATGCATGCAGTACCTTCTACTCTTCATCGCAAGGTTTGATTCATCTATAAGAATCTAATGTATACATTACATGTGGATGATGCTCTGAATCCTTGCTTAAATGTAGAATATGCTAAAATCTCTGAACCTATTCAACCTAGTAAAGAGATTGAGAAACAATCACTAATACAACAATCTGAGATAAAACAACCTAAAATTCAACAACAAGAAGATCCATCTTCTTCCTCTTCCTTGACTGAAGATGATTGGGGAACATTGGATTTTAATCCCACATTTATTGGCGAATATAAGGTCTCTGATTTAGACTTTATGAAGCAGCAGAATGAATTTGAGAAAAAAGTTTTTATTTCTTCTCCATTATTTGAAGAATTAAAAATTAATTTTGTTGCTGCTTCAAGCAATGAAACACTTGACACTATAAAACTTGATTGTTATGATATTGTGACATATGCTACTCCTTGGACTCCTTTTGATATGAGTTATCGATATGGTCTTGGTTATCATTTGCTTAAGAAATCAGGATTCAATTGGAAAGTATGTGGTAAATATGAACAAGGTATACTAGTACCCTTGGATAATGACATTTATGACCATACGTATGGATTAGGATTTAATCCTTACCGACAACCATCTACTTTTCCTCTCAATGTTAATCATATTTGCAGTGGACAGTTGAAGTTGGTTAACCCATTGCTTATTGATCTTAATCAACAACCTTCTTTGGATATCTTCCCTAAAGAAGAGGCTTTAATGGAATATTTAGGGGCTTATGAGGACTTACCTAAGTTTCATAATAAGCGAGGAAAGCCTTATTGCTTAAAAACTAATGCTTATTTTGGGGAACATGAAGAACAAGATATTGCTCCTTTACCGATGGATTCTTCGATAAGAAGTGATTTATTAATCACTGAGACTATTGATATTCAAATGGATGAAACTAATTCTAAAAGGGTGATAAAACTTGGGAAATGTTTGACTCATGATGAACGTGATCAGTTGGCTTCCCTTTTGCTTGAATTCAAGGATATCTTTGCTTGGACATATTCCGATATGCCAGGTATCGATTCTAAGATTGTTACTCATAACATTGTTTTAAAGCCTAATATGAAACCTGTAAAATAGAAAATTCAAAAGATGAATCCACAAATTCCTTTGTTAGTCAAAGGTGAAATTGAAAAACTATTGGATTCTAGATTTATCCGTCCTATTGATTATTCTGATTGGATTTCAAACATTGTGCCTGTGTCAAAAGGAGAAAATAAGATAAGGATGTGCACTAATTTTCATGATTTAAATAAGGCATCCTTAAAAGATGATTTCCCGCTACCTAATATCAATATGATTGTGGATTCCACAGTAGGCCATGCTCTGTTATCTTTTATCGATGGCTTTTCAGGATATAATCAAATTTTTATCCCTCCTAAAGATCAATTTAAAACTGCATTTATAACACCTTCGGGAACCTTTTGTTGTGTCATGATGCCCTTTGGATTAAAAAATGCAGGAGCAACTTATCAACGGGCTATGACTTTAATTTTTCATGATTACATCCATAAGATTCTTGAAGATTATGTGGATGACATCTTGGCAAAATCCATACAAAGATAAGATCATGTTACTATTTTACGACAGATATTTGAAAGAATTCGAAGTTATAATATGAGATTGAATCCTAAGAAGTGTGTCTTTGGAGTTGATTCTGGTAAACTATTAGGATTTATAATCTCTAAGCGAGGCATCAAGGTAGATACTGAAAAGATCGACGCTATTGTTAATATGCCTCCTCCTAAAAATATTTCTCAATTACAAAGTTTGCAAGGAAAAATACAAGCTATCCATCACTTTGTTTCTAACTTGGTAGACCGAACCATCCCTTTTACTTCCTTGCTTAGAAAGGATGCCACTTTCTCTTGGAATGAGGATTGTAAATAGACTTTTGAGAAATTTAAAGAGTATCTTGCAAATCCTCCTATCTTGCAGCCTGCTAAGTTTGATAAACCATTTCAATTATACACTTCAGCTACCCCACATGTTGTGAGTGCGTTATTAGCTCAACTTGATGACAATGGTAATGAAAGGCCTATCTATTACATTAGTCAAACTTTATTGGATTATGAAACAAGATAAACACCTCTAGAAAGACAATGCTTAGTGGTGGTTTATGCATGTCAAAAACTTAGGCATTATCTCATAAATGCTTAAGTTAATGTGATTGTCAAATTTGATCCCTTAAAACATCTTTTCTTGCAAACTGATCTCTCCAATCGCTTGGAAAAATGGGTAATGTTACTTACTGAATTTGATCTTAATTTTATTCTTCAGAAATCAATTAAGGGACAAGTGTTGACTGATCATTAGCTGAAGCTCCTTGTCCTCACTCTGTTGAAGGTTCTACTCCTCTTGAATTTCCTGATGACAATATTTTAGCTATTCAACAGGATGATATTTGGGAATTATATTTTGATGGGTCTAAGTGTAAGACAGGATCTGGTGTGGGTATCATCTTGATTCCCCCTACAAAGAAACCCATCCCTTTATCATATAAATTGACCTTTCCTTGCACTAATAACATTGTGAAATATGAAGCTCTTATAGCTAGCTTACGAGCCGCTTCATCTCTCAATATCAAACATTTACATATATATGGAGATTTTCAATTGATAGTTGAACAAATTAAAGGTAGATATCAGACTAAAAATAATAGAATGACACAATATAGAGATTTAACTCTTGATTTCCTTTCACAATTTTCCTCTTACATAATTCAGACATTACCAAGAAAAGATAATCAGCACGTAGATGCTATGGCAAGTGCGGCATCCTTGGTTTGTCTCGAGAACAATGCTGAAAATTTCCAATTTACAATACAAACTCTTAAAAGTCTTGCAATTTCTGATAATATTACCTCTGATTGTTTCAACTTGCATTTGGATGAATGGTATTCACACATTTTTCATTTTTTGAAGGATGGTACCTTTCTTGAATCAACAACAAGGAACATGCGTAATCACATTTGAAAACTTGCAGTACGCTATATCATTTTAGGAGATGCGCTATACAAATGCTCTTACAAAGGTTTATTATTACGGTGTCTCAATAGAACCGAGATTCCTGTAGCTTTAGCAAAAGCTCATTCTGGTTCTTGTGGGGGACACTTTGGTGGAAAATCTTTAGTTCATAAGTTACTTCGAATGGGGTATTATTGGCAAACTATGGAACAAGATTCTTTTATGTTTGTTAAAAAATGCCCTCAATGTCAACAACATAGTAATTTGATTCATGCTCCTGCTCATGAGCTTCATAATCAAGTTTCTCCATGGCCTTTTAGTATTTGGGGTTTTGATCTTATCGAAAAAATCTCACCAACTTCTTCTCAAGGGCATACTTATATTCTCACCGCTATGAATTATTTCATGAAATGGGTTGAAGCTGTCCCTCTTCATTCTACAACAACAAATGTTATTTGTGATTTCATCCTTAATAATATTATAGCAAGATTTGGTATTCCCTCGATAATAGTTTCAGCTAATGGAACTTCTTTTAAGAATAAAGACGTTGCAAAATTCTTGGAGAAATATAGGATTCGACATAGATTTTCAACTCCTTATTATCCTCAATCTAATGGACAAGCTGAAGCATCGAATAAAATTATTGAACAAATTCTATGAAAAATAGTTAGTAAGCATGCCAAAGACTGGCATACTCAACTAACTTACAATTTATGGGCCTATAGGACTAGTGTTCGTACTACTACAGGTACTTCTCCTTATAATCTTGTTTATGGTACTGATGCTATTATGCCTTTAGAACTAGAAATACCATCCTTACGTGTTTCATTTCATGGGATAATTGATAAAGATACTTTTTGTGAACAACATTTACAAGAATTGGAAATGTTGGATGAACAATGAATACATGCCTTAGATCATATAAAAGCTTATCATAAATCTCTCTAGAAACAATAAAATCATAAGGTAATTGAATGAACATTTGTGGTTGGTGATTTAGTTCTTTATGAGAATCAATGAAATGTGAATGCTTTACTAGGCGAAAAAAGGAAAATTTAGCCCTAATTGGCTTGGACCTTTTGTTGTTATTGAAAACTTTGGTTCAGGTGCTTACAAACTTGCTGATATGGATGGTATTTCTTTTAAGGAACCCATTAATATTATGCATCTTAAATGTTATTACCCTTAATCTCATTTGTTCTATGTGCATTTATGTGTTCCTTATAATGATTTCTTTTATAGGTTATGTAGTTTTAGTAAAAATTACATATTGACTATGTTTATGCACTTTTCTTTATTTCTTTCTTTCTATTAAGTTTTATATTGATGAAAACATAATATTCAAGTATAGAACTAATCAGTAAAGAAATTTTTTCATTTATTAGCAATCCATAGTTTTTTCAAAGTTCTAATACATATGAGGCCAATGGCCCTATCTATCACTACACCTATCACCATGCCGCTCTGATGGTTGATGAATCCCATATCTCTATCCTTTGTGATAGGAAGATAAAGATTTGTGTGTCCATGTATGGCTCCTAGATATGCTCATGGCCTGAACACATTCTCGGAGACTTTGTATCTCTGTCATCATCTTCTCCTCCCTCTCTCTGCACATCCTCAACTCCCGCTAGATTCATACAAAGATATTGGCATGTCTGCCTGGATCTCTATGCCCAATGGAAGACTCTCACCCATCAGCTAGAAGTCGGTAGGAAATAATGTTATCCTTGAGAACCTCAGATACAAAACTCCTCCATTCCACTACGCTAGCTATAGAGGAAACATACTTTTATCATGCTCATATTATATTTTCATGAAATCATATTTGTAATAAAAAAAAATTCATAGTCCATACCTGGGTCTCCCTCTTGGACATCACTAAAGTGTCTAGATGGTGGGGGCATGGAGTGACTACTCTCTCCACGCTCGCTATTTCTAGGCCATGGAGGTGGTGTCTCTATGTGGGGCCGTGGGGGCCATCACGATCTCACTGGTGATGCAGGAGTGATAGGTATATCTGCACCAGTATCATCAACTGGGGGCATGTCCTCAGCTCTATCATTTGCTCTCTCTTCCTCCTCCATCAGTTCCCCCTTAGAGATGTGTTCCTCCTCATTTCTGATATCCTCATCTTCCTCACTATCTGCACTATCTTGGTGTGTCCTTTGTCTATAGTCTGGATCACTTATAGGATAATCCTCAGGGAAGATAGGGTGGGTCCCCTCTAAGCTCCAGTACCAGATGCAATCTCAGCTAACCCCTACATAGGATACATCTGATGGTACCACAATATCCTCTATCTCCTCTATCTCACTATCCTCTATGTCTACTACTGAAGGTCGATGCATGGTGTTGGGTCTCTAATGGTATCTCATCGGATGTGTATAGCAAGGTACTACCTTAGGAACTCCCTATGGTAGGCTGAACTATCTCATCACTCGATCATAATAATATGGAATCACTATATGGCTCTGGTGACCTTCTAGTAGCTTACGCTACTGAGAGTGTCTCATCTGGAATCGAGTGTCTGGCCACTCTGTCATCTGGCAGTAGGGTCTCCATATCACATTAGTATTGGGAATACAGTCTAGATGTACTCTCTAATAGAGGATATCTCCAAGTTTTCAGATATCTCTCATAGGATATGCAAAGGCTCTCATCGTACTCGCATCTACCATCACTGACACTCCCTATGGACGTGTACATGCGAAGTGCTAAAAAATCCAAATCTATAGAATGGTTCATGTCGATAAACTCTCTCGCTGATACCTCACCAGCTAACTCAACTCATGGTATAGCTGACAAAGCATGTTGTGACCCCATGAGAACACAGTCCTCTCTCTCTCCATCCTCTGAATCAAATGAGTCATAGGTGAACAAAATACAATACCCTTTGAGTTGGGTAACACAACCAAGGCTACTATACATAGCATCACCTTTCGTACTAAGCAAGTATGGCCTAATACTATGGATGATAGTGAGATGTGATCTGAATGAGTCCACATCACTAGACACCCACCTGTATAGTACTCTACATTTGCATGAACCTCCTCCCAACTTCTATGTGTCTTGGGTCTGACAGTCTCTCCTCAGACCAAAAGTCTCATAATCCTGTATACATCCTCTAATGTCACTATAATCTCATCGGCAGGAATATGGAAGGAGCATGTATCCTCATCCCATCTCTCTATCACTGTGAATAACATCTCCCAATGTAGCCTGATCTATGGAAGGACTGATACCCAATATAGTCCTACATCTCTCAGTAGTTGTAAACCCTCATCATCCAAATCAGACAGTCTCTCCTTGACCTACACTAGCAGTTCCCCAAAGGGATGCTCTCGAAAGTAGATGAGGTCCTGCAATCACAAACCAGCATCATATCAATCATCTACATCATCAAATCTGAAAGTACAACTAATCTAGGTCAAATTCGACCTCAGTTAGGTCAAGGTCAACCTTACTAGGTCAGGGTCAACTTTTCTGGGTCAGGGTCAACTTTTCTGGGTCAGGGTCAACTTTTCTGGGTCAAGGTCAACCTTTTTGGGTCAAGGTTGACCTAAATGGGTCAAGGTTGACCTAATTGGGTTAGGGTTGACCTCAAGGGGTTAAAATTGACCTTGCTCAACAAAAACATGAATTTGGAAAGAATCTTACCTCTAGGAGTGCTTGTCTGGTAGCTAGACGGTATCTCACGGTCTCCAGGTGTGTCGCTCGTAGTTCCTCTCTTCTCGGCATCTTGCTTCTAGTTTCAAATTTTTAAATGGTAAGAATGAGTAAGTATTACCTTTTTCATCTCTTTTATAAGTTTAAAATAAGGGTTAGGGTAAGAATTTCCTTTTATGCATTACGATAGACATTCATTCTTTTCATCATAACTTGAGTTAGATAACTCCATTTTTCATGCCGTCAGTGGTGTTGGAATCAAGATTTAGATATCTAACTCCCTAAACTAGTTTGGGAAGGGTAGGAATCCTTCTAAAAAGTTTAGGAATGAAATTTTCAACACTCTGCATATCCAGTATCTAGATTTTTCTTATCACACTATTTCACCCTTCCAAAGTAGAAAGCCGAAATAGGGGGGGCATAAGGGGCTCTATATACTTCTTAAAATATCATATAGTAAGCTCTAGGTGATTATAGATTTTCATTAACTTGGTGTATTGCAAGTTCTAACAGTTTTCTACAGGATCTTTACATCAAGGACTTGGCTATATTCTTTTTCATCTTTATGATATTTTCTTACTTTAGCTTGCATATTCACGTAGTGTCATATCTAAGCTAAAGTGGGGGCTAAATGTATCATCTTAAAATGGAAGAACTTCCATTTGGATAGGTTTAGCACCCTCTTTCAGTGCATTTATCATGATAAACCTGCATTTAGGATGCATTTGTATGTCCTAGGTGAAATTAGGGTTAGGATCCTAAGGATTCTCCTTAATTCCCCTCTTCTATGACTCTAATTTCTAGGTAGGATATAGAAATGGGTCCTCCTAGCCTTCATCATGTCAATCACATGATATTTTATCTATCACAGACATTCTATTCTTATCCAGCTTCATTTCTAAGTTTTTGGGCATCCTCGGGGCCTTTAAACTGCATCCTGGCCAAAAGTTAGGGTTTTTGGTCAAGGTCGACCTCAACCCTAACTAGGTCAGGGTCAACCTTGACCTTGACCTCATCTTGCTGGGATTTCAAATTTTCAATTCCCACTAATTTGGCTTTTGAGATTATTAACTTCCCACCTCCAGGTCAGCTGTTTCGAGCTCCGAAACAGTAAATCCTTTAATTACATTTAATTTAGATCCATTCTCTAAAGGTTAGGACCTAATTGGGATTTAATTCTTCAAGGTGGCCCTTCTAGAGGAGTGTGACCTAATTCACTATAAAAGGAGGCCTTCCTCTCTCATTTTCATATCTCATCTCAAGCAATCCAGCTCTCAAGTTTTCAAGGTGTTCAAGCAAGCATTTCAAGTCTTCAAGCATCTTCAAGCATTCATATTTGGAGCAAGAGGGAATCATTCTTCCTTGATCCATCATCATCAACATTTCAAGCATTCAATCATGGAGTAACAACTACAGATTGTGAGAATGGTAGAAGTACTTTAGCCTTGGGGGCTTGGTATGATTTTCTATCACATTCAAATCTATGCATTATTATTTCATACATATTCATGCTAGGGTTAATCTAGAGGATTAGATCTTAGCTTTACACTTTCAATACACACACACACATACTATTTCAATCAGCTATTCGTGGAGGTGGGAATCACCAAAACGGGGGTTTGACTAAGGCAAAACCCTATATAGCCACCCCAAAAACCCCTTTTTTAGATATTTGCAGGTGCTGTCTTGGGAATCAGAGGCCAAATCAGAGTACCCTTTTCGCTGAACTTTCAGGATCTACGAACAGAATTGGAATCAGACTTTGGAATAAAAATGTGGTCTTTGACCTTTTAAAAGGTCAAAGTTGACCTGTGTGAATCTGGAGAAAAGATTTCTTATCCAGCTTCATTTCTAAGTTTTTGGGCATCTTCGGGGCCTTTAAACTGCATCTTGGCAAAAAGTTAGGGTTTCTAGTCAAGGTCGACCTCAAACTTGACTAGGTTAGGGTTGACCTTGACCTTGACCTCATCTTGCTGGGATTTCAAAATTTTAATTCCCACTAATTTGGCTTTCAGGATTATTAACTTCCCGCCTCCGGGTCAGCTGTTTCGGGCTATGAAACAATAAATCCTTTAATTACATTTAATTTAGATCCATTCTCTAAAGGTTAGGACCTAATTGGGATTTGATTCTTCAAGGTGGCCCTTCTAGAGGAGTGTGACCTAATTCACTATAAAAGGAGGCCTTCCTCTCTCATTTTCATATCTCATCTCAAGCAATCAAGCTCTCAAGTTTTCAAGGTGTTCAAGCAAGCATTTCAAGTCTTCAAGCATCTTCAAGCATTCATATTTGGAGCAAGAGGGAATCGTTCTTCCTTGATCCATCATCATCAACATTTCAAGCATTCAATCATGGAGTAACAACTAGGGATTGTGAGAATGTTAGAAGTACTTTAGCCTTGGGGGCTTGGTATGATTTTCTATCACAGTCAAATCTATGCATTGCTATTTCATGCATATTCATGCTAGTGTTAATCTAGAGGATTAGATCTTAGCTTTACACTTTCAATACACACACACACATACTATTTCAATCGGCTATTTATGGAGGTGGGAATCACGAAAATGGAGGTTTGACTAAGGCAAAACCCTATATAGCCACCCCAAAAAACCCTTTTTCAGATATTTGCAGGTGCTGTTTTAGGAATCAGAGCCCAGATCGGAGTACCCTTTTCACTGAACTTTCAGGATATGTGAACAGAATCAGAATTGGACTTCGGAATAAAAATGTGGTCTTTGACCTTTTAAAAGGTCAAAGTCAACCTGTGTGAATCTGGAGAAAAGATTTCTGGGTTTTGTCCGCCTCGACATTTCTAGTCCAAAAGAGGTGATAGAATTCTCTGAAACTTCATATAGACTTCAAAAAATAGGTATTTCTAGACTAATATCATGATGAGGTATGTACTTTGATCTAATTACTTTCCAAGCATTTTTAGATCTAAACATCCTTTCTAAATGAATAGGTGATGAATGTTATGTATGTTACTATGCGTCCATTTTCACCTTATTCACACATTTAAAAATAATATGAAATTACATTTATATAGCATACTACTTTTTCCGCTTAACAAAATTTAGGTTATAATATCTTAGAGAAAACCCTAAGATCAACGGTGTATAGAAATAACCTAGATCTAAGAAATACATAAAGATCATCATCACAATTAATGATGGAATCTTACAACAAATGATCCTCGATCTTGGTAAAACATTTTGTGATTCTTTTGTAACTATTTTCCTAGATAAGTGTGCCATTCTTGATTACTATGCCATTTACTATCTTCCTCAGTAAACACTGTATATTCTACTTGGTAATTACACTGGTGCTTAGTGTCTAGTCTGCTCGGTGTTTATTGCCACTCGGTATCAATGTACACTGATGCTTGGTAGAACTACCATGTTTCTCAGTGTGAAGACTTAACCGACTGGCTTGAAGTGCTTGCAGTTATCAATTAGAGTAGCATAGGTAATTGACCGATGTCTTTGATACTAATGACAACCTTTAATGCTCAAATAGAGATAATCTTTCTTGGATGGTGTACAGGGTAACTTCAGATCCTCCACCTCTTGAATGACTTTAGTAAGACTCTGATCAGGATCAAGGGTAGGACCCCTATACAAGACTAGGTCTACAACATTAAACATAGGAGATAATCCACTATCTTCTGGAAGTTCCACTTTATACGCATTGATGCCATACTTGGCTAGTATTGTGCATAGTCCTAATCTCCTCATCTATAGCTTATTGGGCACTCCCTTCTGCAACCTTTCTTTATTCAAATGGACCATTATAAGATCTCCCACTTTGAATTGTACATCCTTCTTTCTTTCATCAACCTTTTTCTTGATCTTCTCAATGTTCTCTGTCAATGCCTTTCTCACTATGTCATGCACCTCTTTCATTGAGTGTGTAAAATCCTCTACATATCCACTCCCTTTGGCTCCATCTTTCAACTCTCTAAGTTGAAATATCCCTTTAGGATGCAATATATAAACAATTTCAAAGGGACTTCTACTAGTTGTTCTGTTGACTGTGTCATTGTAAGCATATTCTTCCTACCCCAACAGTAGGTCCCAAGCTTGACCATAATCTTTAGTGAGACACCTCAATAGGTTACCTAGTGTTCTATTCAAAACCTCAGTTTGACCATCTATCTGAGGGTGATTAGAGGACCCAAAGGATAGATTGGTTCCCAATTTTTTCCATAGTGTCTTCCAAAAGTGACTCATGAATTTTGTATCTCTGTTTGAAACTATGCTCAAGGGTAACCCATGGATTCTCACCACCTCTTTGAAGAATAGGTGTGCTATTTGACTTGCATCATGAACTATCTTGCAAGGAACAAAATGGGCCATCTTGCTAAATCTATCTACTATGACATATATACTATCAAATCCTTGTTTTTCCTTGGCAAGCCTACAACAAAGTCCATGCACAAACATTCCCATAGCCTACTTGGAATGGGGAGAGGTTGATAAAGGCCTACATTGGAGGATGTGCCCTTGGATTTCTAACACACTACACAACTCTCCACATACTTCCTAATGTCTAAATTCATTCTTGGCCAAAAGTAAAACCTTTGCACTAGATCTTGGGTTTTATTGACTCCAAAATGACCACTAAGTGCCCTATTATGCTTCTCTTGAATCATATTTTCCCTGATTGACCCTTTGGGAACACACAATTGACTTCCTTTAAACAATAAGTCACTTTGCATAGTATATTCAGAAAACTCACCATGGAAGTGATTCTTGTACTCTTTGCATACCTTGTATATCTCTACAAAATCTTCATCCTCAGCATATAAGTCCTTAAAAGTCTCAATGCCCATGCTCTGAAACTTGACCTCTTGTATTTTCAATAGTCTCCTACTTAGTGCATCTGCTACTTTATTCTCTAGTCCTTTATTATGCTTGATGTTGAAGGTGTAAGCCTACAAGTATTCCACCTATTTCATGTGATTGTGACTAAGCTTGTCTTGGGAATTCAGAAAGCTAATTGCTTGGTTGTCTAAATACACCTTAAATTCTTTTGGAAGAAAATAGTGCCTCCATTTCCTTAATGCTTGGACTAGAGCATACATCTCTAAGTCATAAGAAGAATACTTCTTATTTGCATCACTGAGCTTCTCACTATGAAAAGCCACCGGTCTCCCTTCTTGGCTTAAGACAACCCCAATAGCAACATTGCTAGCATCACACTCCACTATGAAGAGCTTCTCAAAACTAGGAAGAACTAGAATAGGTTGAGTATCTATCCTCTTTTTCAATTTCTCAAATCCTTTGTCTTCTTGTGGATTCCAAATAAATTTGGTCTTCACTCCACCTTTGATAGTGTCCAAAATAGGAGCACATATAATACTAAATTTCTTAATGAATTTTCTATAGTATTGTGCTAAGCCATGGAAGCTTCTCACCTCTATTGCAATTTTTGGAGTGGCCCAATTAAGGATGGATTCCACTTTTCTTGGATCCATCTTGAGGTTCCCTTGAGACAACACAAATCCAAGGTACACTAGCTCCCGCTTCATGAATTCACACTTGTCCAAATTTATCATTAGTTTCTCCTCATGCAACCTCTTCAAAACAACTTGTAAGTGTCTTAAATGCTCTTCTTTAGCCTTGCTAAAAATTAGTATATCATCTAAATATACCACAACAAACTTACCTATGCAGTCTTTCAAGACTTTATTCATAAGCCTCATAAATGTGGATGGGGCACTGGATAGGCCAAATGGCATTACAAGCCATTCATACAAGACCTTTGTAGTTTTAAAGGTAGTCTTCCATTTTCCCCCCTCTTTAATCCTAATTTGGTGATAACCACTCTTTAGGTCAATTTTTGTGAAGTACTTGACATCCCCTAAACAGTCCATGAGGTCTTCAATTCTAGGAATGGGAAATCTATACCTAATAGTGATCCTATTTATGGCCCTAGAATCATTGCATAACCTCCAAGTTCCTCCCTTTTTGGGTGCTAGGATAGTGGGCACATCACATGGACTTATGATTTTTCTAATGAGGCCTTGGTTTAGGAGCTCTTGGATTTTTTTGGAAATATCCTCATTTTGTTGAGGGGTCATCTTGTAAGCAACTTTATTAGGAAGGGTGGCTCCTAGAATAAAGTCTATTTAATGGCTAATAGTCCTCTTAGGAGGTAGGAAGGCTGGTTTCCCATCACTCACAATGTCTTTGTACTCCTTTAGCAACTCTTGCACTTTCATTGGAATCTCTGTCTTCTTTACTGTCTTAATTGCATCTTCTTCTTTTGGATTCAAAACTAAGGAAAATTCTACTCCCTCTCCTTCTTCTAGAGTTTCTAAGAACTCTTTTTCACTGATCATAAGGACATTAGGGCCTATGGACTTCATTTCTCCTTCTTCTAGCAGTGACTATATCTTGAAAGCCACATGATCCTTCTTGAATGAATATGCATTTTTGGCACCATTATGCATGGCCTATCTATCAAATTTCCATGGCCTCCCTAGTAAAAGGTGACATGCATTGATAGGTAGGATGTCACACAATACCTTGTCTTTATATCTTCCAATTAAGAAGTCCACCCATGCTTGTTCATTGACAAGGACATGCTATCCCTTATTCAACCAAGTAAACTTATATGGGTTACTATGTGGAATCCTCTTCATTTTTAATTTGTTTACTTCCTCCTTTGACACAATATTGTCAGTAGATCCCAAGTCAAGAATGACTCTACACACTTTACTCATCATTTTGCACTTCACTCTAAACAGTGATCTCCTCTACCTCAGTTCCTCCCTCAATGGCTCTTTAATCAGTGTTCTTATCATCATTAAGTTCTAACCCTCTTCTAACTCTAAGGGTACCTCAGTGTGTTTATTACCACTACTAGGTTCTTCTTGAACAACATTGAATCTTCTATCACTCCCTTGGGAAGTAGAGCCTTTCTCTGGACAACTATAGGTAGGGTGTCCCATTTGGTTGCAATGGTAACACTTCATTGTTGAAAAATAAGAACCCCTTCCTTGAATATTGTTCCTTCCCCTCCAATTACTGTTAGATTCTCTTCCTCTATTGAATCTTCCTCTGCTTGAACTTCCCTCTTGCTATTCAGTTAACTTAGTCTCTCCTTGAGCCTTTGATTCTAAACTTCTACCACCATATCCTCCTCTTTGGCCTCTATCATCTCTTCCTCTTCCTCAACCTCTAGTATTGCCTAAGTCTTGTTTCTTCTTTAACTTCTCTTCCATCTTAACTACAAGTTGGTGGAACCTTTGAATAGTGGTAGGGGTTAGTAAACTCAATTCATCTTGAATAGCCCATCTTAGACCATTCAAGTATCTAGAAACTTTCACACTTTCATCTTATACAACTATTGATCTCATACACAATCTCTAAAACTCATCATTCAAAGAGTTAACATCCAACTCTTTTTGTCTAAGTCATTGTCTCTTCTTATGTAACTAAATTTCATAGTCTTTAGGTACATAGGCATCTCTGATTTTAGCCACCATAGCCTTCCAAGTAGCAATTGGCTTCTTTCCTTCTTTCTCCCTCTCATCTTGGATGAATTTCCACCAAGTGAGTATAGGACCTCTAAGTCTAGCTTTAGCCACTTTAACTTTTTGAGCTTCTATTATACCATCACTTTCAAAATGGTTCTCAAGCCCTTCAATCTAGTCTAGGACTACTTCTGGCTCCATTTTTCCATTAAAGATTGGAATTCAATCTAATGCCTTTCCACTTAAGGCCTTCAATGCTTTCAAGAAGGGTTCTTTAGCTAAGATTGGATTTGGTTTAGGTACCTCATCCTCTAAGAGTATTTATTTTTGTTTTCCATCTATTTTATCTTTAACTTCTTTAGCCTTCTCATCTACTTCATCCACTTTCTGTTCTAACTGAGACAATCTATCTCTGAGAAATCTATTTTCTTCTTCTTTCTCTTTGAATTTCTCAGCCAACTCAAAATTTTTCACCATTTTAGAGTATCTTATTGACTCCTCTAGTTGAAACATTCACCACAAGCCTAATCTTGTAGGCTTTGATACCACTCTGATAGAGTACACCCTTGTGTGTTTGCACAACTTCTCTAGGATACTAATTGTACCTAGTTCTTTCCAAGACCCTGTGCTTTCTTCAAGGATCTTCAAATTCATTTACTTAACTAGCTATGGACTTCTTCTACTCCTCACTAATAATTTCCAACTATTGTGCTTCATTAGGGGTGTCTACCAATAAGTCTTTCACCATGTCTTTGCTCCTTCTTGGATGACTCCAAGTGTCTTTTTAACTCCATCACTTGGAAAGTGTTTACATGGGATATGGTTCATTCTAGTCTTATTCTTGGATTTCATATGATCCCATTATGTGAGGGTATCATTACTTTCATAAACACTCTCTTAAATCTCTAGGAATCTTGGCTTTTAGGCCTAGTCCTCCTACTAGCCCTATCTGACTAGTTTTTCCCACTTCTTTCGAAACTCTTCCAAAAAATACCCAAAAAAAAATGATATTCAATTACCCTTTTAAAATAAATGAAATATTTTTTAGGTCTTGAGGTTCCAAGGTCTCCGTACAGTGGATTCCTAGAATTAAGGGTAACTAGGGCTAATTGGGCTATTCAGGACCAGTCAAGTGACTTAAGCTTAAAAAAGTACCCAAACAGATTGGGAAAGGCATAATCTCCTTATGAGGTCTCTATATGATCCTAATGATCATAAAACCTCTCTTGGTTTCACTCTACAAATCATACCCCTTCATTCATACACCATTAGTTCATTGGCAAGCACCTAACCGGGTACCCTGGACTCACCTAGGGCTTGTCATTAAAAATAGTTAAACTTCTTCACAAAGATCCTCCTTCATTATTTACACTATACAAGGGCTCCCCTAACATATTACCCATGGCTATGATGAAATGCATGGTAGAGATCTATGGGGGAGCCATTTTCCTCAAAACCGTCTCAACAAAACCAATAAATTGTAACCTAACAAAATATTTTACTAAGATAAGAAAATGAACACTAAGAAAATTATAATCAAAGTAAAATGTACACTAACTAGGCTAGCTACAATAATCCAACTCAAGATTGAGTGATTCTGATGCAGGAGCATCCTGGGTGTAAGAGCAATCTTGCATCACCCAAAAATATTTCTGCTTTTGTATTCAATAAGGGCTATTTTGTGCAGAGCTGCTATTTTTGGAAAGTTACTATTTTTGGTAATTTTTGTATGTGCTCAAAATGATCTGATTTCTTTCTTGGAGGTTCATTTTGGTCATATAAGTCTGCCAGTAAAGTTTCATTGCCAGATCAAGTGTATATTGGAAGATATTGAAGATTTTCGGTATTGGCAGTAGGGTACAGAAACTTTGAACTCATTTTTGAAGGATTTAGAGGCCCCGGATGAGGTCGAAAATTTGGGTGACAAGCGCTTGCGCCAGTCAAGCCTGTAGAGCGCTTCGTGGCATTTCCGAAATGGGGTTATAGTGGCCGAGCGGGTCAACTGGTGATGACTTATGGTCTTCGGAAGTTGGGCCACCTGAAATGGCGAAAAATAATTTTCTTCAAAATTTCTGTTCGGGTTTCAAAGGTTATCTTGAGCCGACTATGATGTAATAAAATGTAAAATAAAATAATTCTAAGTTTGGTCGGCCTTATTGGCTAAAATTTTGGAACCTTCCCAGGCGGTGGATAATTGCCTATATAAGGAAGGCTGTATTATTGTCTTAGGCAGTTCAGAATAGTTCTGGGTAATAATTCGAGGCTTTGTCCTACAGAATATTGTAAGGGAATGCCCATGTGGCTTTGCATATTGTAATTCTAAAAGTTTGTAATTCCACATTTGTGGAGATAATAAGAAGCCAATTTTCTGTTCTTGCATATTATTGTTGTTTCTCTATTTCTGTTATGTGTTTGTGGGAGCACCCTTCATCAGGTGGTATCAGAGCAGAAGTTCTTGAGTGTGTAAATAGATCGCCGACTGTGAGGCAGTTTGCACCAGGACCGTGGTTAGGGTTTCAGCGCGCATCGCGAAAATGCCTCCACGAAGAGAACGTGGCAGAAGACCTGGTGTTGTGACACCTGAGGTTAGAGAGTTGCAGAGACAAGTGCGAGCATTGCAAGAAGAGATTCGTAGAGGAATGAATCTTAATGTCAGAGACGAAAGCGAGGATGAAGCCGAAGAAGAATATCAAGAAGGAGAAATTGAAATTGTGAACCATGAGGAAGAAAGACTTTTTCGGGCCATTTCTAAGATTGGGAAAAGACCTAAGATTGAGGTTCCTACATTTTCTGGAAATCTTAACCCAGAAGAATTGATCGACTGGATCAACGAATGTGAGGAATATTTTGAGTATGAAGATGTTGAGGATCCTGATAGGGTCAAATTTGCGAAGGCCAGACTGAAAGGTCATGCGAAGATATGGTGGCAAGAGATTCAGTTGGAGCGAAATAGAAGGGGAAAGGAGAAAATCACGAGATGGGATCGGATGGTGGATAAATTGAAGTGACAGTTCATTCTTGTTGATTATGAGCTTGACCTACTGAAGAAAATGCAGAGTTTGAAGCAAGCAGGAAGATCTGTTCAGGAGTATACAGAGGAGTTCTATCGACTTCTCATCAGAACAGGCCATGCAAAAGTTGATAAGGAGAAAGTTGCCTGATACCTTAATGGGTTAAGGCCAAGCATTCAGGAGGAGTTGAATCTGGTTCGAATGAGCAGTATTGAGGAGGCATACCAATTTTCCCTAAAAGTAGAGGAAAAGCTGAACAAGAAGTTCGAGAGCAGACAAAATGGAAGAGGTCGCGGTGGATGATCTGGTGGACGGTCATATGGTGGCCGAAATGAAGATCTGAAAAAGAAAGATGAGGCCAGTAGCAGTCAGAATCAGCGTGAAAATAATCGCTTCCAGGATCAGAATAATAGAGATCAGAGAGGAAGAGGAAGAGGACAAGGATCTGGAAGAGGAGGCTTCCGTGGAACATGTTTTCACTGTGGAGAAGAAGGTCATAGGGCATTTGAATGTCCTCAGCACCAAGGCAGAACAGATAGAAGAAATGAAGGCCAGGCCAGAGTTGCACATGTAGATGAAGATACCAGATCATCAAATTCTGAAGATGTTGAAAGAGGAGAAACGTTGATTAACAGAAGAGTCTTGTTGAGTGGTGAGAATGAACCTGAGCAAAGGAGGAGCCTGTTTCGCACCAGGTGCAAGTGTGAAGGTAAATGTTGTGATGTGATCATTGATAGTGGAAGCACTGACAATTTGGTGTCAGAAGAGATGGTGACAAAGTTGAAGCTCAAGAGACAGAAACACCCACATCCATATCGGATTGCCTGGGTGCAGGATGACCACAAGGTCATGGTCAGTGAACAGTGCCTGGTAAAGTTCAAGATTGGCGGATACCAAGATGAGGTACTATGTGATATCATCTCTATGGATGCATGTCATATGTTGTTAGGTAGACCGTGGCAGTTTGACAGATGTGCTGTACATGATGGTCGTGCGAATACCTATTCTCTGACAAAGGATGGAGTGCGACATAAGCTAAAACCATTGAAGGAGACTAAAGAAAAGGTATGTGGTAATGCAAGGATAACTTTTGTTGATGGAAGAAATTTCCTAGATGGTATGAGGCATGAGCATGTATGTTTTGCTTTAATTCCAAAAGCTGGTAAAGAGGAAGTAGAAGATGTTCCTGTAGAAGTTGCAGATTTGTTGAATGAGTTTCAGGATATTGTATCCGATAACGTGCCTGATGGATTACCACTAGTCAGGAAGATCAGTCATCAGATGGATTTGATCCCAGGAGCGAGTTTGCCGAACAAGGCAGCACACAGAATGACACCTGCAGAAAGTGAGGAGTTGAACAGACAAGTACATGAGTTGTTACAGAAAGGATTGATCTGTGAGAGTCTGAGTCCCTGTGCTGTACCAGCGGTATTAGCACCAAAGAAGAATGGAGAATGGAGGATGTGTACAGATTCTAGGGAAATAAACAAGATCACAATCAAGTACAGGTTTCCATTGCCACGAATGGATGATATTATGGACTGTTTGAGTGGAGCTATGTATTTCTCAAAGATAGATCTGAAAAGTGGATATCATCAGATTCGGATCAGAGAAGGAGATCAATGGAAGACTGCCTTCAAGACAAAGGAAGGACTGTATGAGTGGTTAGTCATGCCTTTTGGGCTAACCAATGCACCGAGCACTTTCATGCGGCCCATGAACGAGGTTCTGAAAGAATTTCTGGGTAAGTTTGTCATTGTTTACCTAGATGATATTTTGATCTTTAGTAAGACATTGGATGAGCATATGATGCATATTCGTATGGTATTTGAGAAGTTGAGAGAAGAGAAATTGTTGATTAATTTGAAGAAGTGCAGTTTTGTGAAGAAAGAGTTAGTGTATTTGGGATTTGTAGTTTCAGCGGAAGGTCTAAAAATGGACCCAGAGAAGGTACAGGCTATCCTTGAATGGCCTACTCCAAGGAGTGCTACTGAGGTAAGATCTTTTCATGGTCTAGCTAGCTTTTACAGAAAGTTTATCAGAAATTTTAGCAGTATTTGTGGACCCTTGACTGAAACAATGAGAGGGGATAGAAAAGAGTTTAAGTGGACTAAAGGAGCAGAAAAGAGTTTTCAATTATTGAAACAAAAAGTTATAGAACAACCTGTTTTAGCACTTCCCGATTTTAATAAGGTGTTTCAAGTAGATTGTGATGCTAGTGGTACTGCAATAGGAGCTGTTATGAGCCAAGAAGGTAAACCTGTTGCTTATTTCAGTGAGAAGTTAAATGATGCCAAGAGGAAATATTCTGTTTATGATCAAGAATTTTATGCTATAGTTCAGGCATTAAAGAAGTGGAGACATTATCTGCTTCCTAAGGAGTTTGTTTTGTATACTGATCATCAAGCTTTGCAATATTTGAATAGTCAAGGAAAGTTGAATCAGAGGCATTTGAAATGGGTTGAGTTTTTGCAGAGTTATACATTTGTTTTGAAACATAGGAGTGGAAAGTCTAACAGGGTTGCAGATGCTCTTAGCAGAAGGCAACTATTGCTGACAGAAATGCAGATTGAAGTGGTTGGGTTCAAGGAACTCAAAAATTTGTATCCAGAGGATCCTGATTTTGGTGAAGCTTGAAAAGCTTGTACAGAACCTATTACTCTAGACAGGACGAAATGGTTGGATTTCATCATCCAAGATGATATGCTATTTAGAGGGAGTCGGTTGTGCATTCCACGAAGTTCTATGAGGGAGAATCTCATCAAGGAGAAGCATAGCGGAGGATTGGCTGGACATTTTGGTCGTGACAAAACCCTTGGTTTGGTTAGTGAGAATTATTATTGGCCACAGTTGCAGCAAGATGTGAAGAAGTTTGTACAGAGTTGCAGAGTATGTTAGATGGCGAAAGGAGTGAAGCAGAATACAGGATTGTATCAGCCATTACCTGTACCAGAGAAGCCTTGGGAGGATATCAGCATGGACTTTATTCTTGGTTTATCGAGGACACAGTGGGGACATGATTCAATTTTTGTAGTAGTTGACAGATTTTCAAAGATGGCACATTTTATTCCCTGCAAGAAGACTAATGATGCTGTTCATGTAGCAGAATTGTTTTTCAGAGAAGTAGTGAGACTTCATGGTTTGCCAAAGACCATAGTTTCAGATCGGGACACTAAGTTTGTTGGATATTTCTGGTGTACATTGTGGAAGAAGTTAAAGACAGATTTGAAGTTCAGTTCATCACATCATCCACAGACTGATGGACAGACAGAGGTGGTGAATAGGAGTTTGGGAAATTTGCTGAGATGTTTGGTTGGAGATAAGCCAACGGGATGGGATTTGATTTTACCACAGGCAGAATTTGCATACAATAATTCTGTCAACAAGAGCACTGGTAAATCACCATTCCAGATTGTATATGGAAGTAGTCCAAGAAATGCATCTGAATTAAGGAAGATAGATAAAGGAGAAATAAGTAGTGCTGAAGCTGAGGATTTTGCAGAGCACTTGAAGAACATCCATGAAGAGGTGAGGAAGGATATTACCAAGATGAATGCACAGTATAAGGCTAAGGTAGATGAGAAAAGGAGGTATAAGGAATTTCAGGTTGGCGATGAAGTCATGGTTCATTTGTGGAAGGAGAGGTTTCCAGTTGGTACATATAACAAGCTGAAAATGAAGAAGTTTGGACCATGTAGGATACTGAAGAAACATGATTCAGGAAATGCATATGAGGTAGAATTGCCTACTGAGCTAAATATTTCACCAGTTTTTAACATTTCAGATCTGACAGAGTATCATGAAGGAGGTGTTGAAGATGAGATCACAGCAGCACAGTGGAGTATTCCAGCAACTAGTTCAGACACTAAGGAGATCGAAGATATACTGGACAGTCGTGTTGGCAGAAGCACAAGGAACAGGACATATGAAGAATATCTGGTCAAGTGGAAAGGATGACCTGTTGAAGATTCATCATGGCTGGCAAAGGAGGAGGTTAACCGTCTTGGTTTTCCTCTGCACACCTAAGTCGTGACAGGGTCACTTCTCAAATTACCCCGGGTGTCTGATGCAGGAGCATCCTGGGTGTAAGAGCAATCTTGCATCACCCAAAAATATTTCTGCTTTTGTATTCAATAAGGGCTATTTTGTGTAGAGCTGCTATTTTTGGAAAGTTACTATTTTTGGTAATTTTTGTATGTGCTCAGAATGATCTGATTTCTTTCTTGGAGGTTCATTTTGGTCATATAAGTCTGCCAGTAAAGTTTCATTGCCAGATCAAGTGTATATTGGAAGATATTGAAGATTTTCGGTATTGGCAGCAGGGTACAGAAACTTTGAACTCATTTTTGAAGGCTTTAGAGGCCCCGGATGAGGTCAAAAATTTGGGTGACGGGCGCTTGCGCGGGTCAAGCCTGTAGAGCGCTTCGTGGTGTTTCCGAAATGGGGTTATAGTGGCCGAGCGAGTCAACTGGTGATGACTTATGGTCTTCGGAAGTTGGGCCACCTGAAATGGCGAAAAATAATTTTCTTCAAAATTTCTGTTCGGGTTTCAAAGGTTATCTTGAGCCGACTATGATGTAATAAAATGTAAAATAAAATAATTCTAAGTTTGGTCGGCCTTATTGGCTAAAATTCTGGAACCTTCCCAGGCGGTGGATAATTGCCTATATAAGGAAGGCTGTATTATTATCTTAGGCAGTTCAGAATAGTTCTGGGTAATAATTCGAGGCTTTGTCCTACAGAATATTGTAAGGGAATGCCCATGTGGCTTTGCATATTGTAATTCTGAAAGTTTGTAATTCCACATTTGTGGAGATAATAAGAAGCCAATTTTCTGTTCTTGCATATTATTGTTGTTTCTCTATTTCTGTTATGTGTTTGTGGGAGCACCCTTCATCAGATTCAATACATTAAAGAACTCAAGTAATCAAAGACAAATACAGTGCACCCGAACTCAGTATTATAGAGCAACTTCAGACAAATTCAAACTCTTGTTTTATACCATATAACCTTGGGAAATAGGCCTCCTCATGGTTTAATATGCCTCTTCCATATTTTTAGGATGGTTAAAAAAACTAACTTTTCCACTCATCGAATGGAATCCAAACTTGACAATGTTGTTGAGCAACATTTTAAAGTTGCAAATGTTGTCATGCAACATTTTTGACAACTTTTTGATTTTTTCTTTCAACTTAAATATATGACCTCTAAGCTACCCCAAATGATGTAAAAAAATCTCTGAGGCCATGTTAGGCTTAAATAAAATATTTTCTAATCTTTTTAGACTTTTAGACCCAAAATCCCAACTTAAATAACTACAACACTCAAACACTTAACCAAAAGTAAACTACTAGGATGGATTGAACCTAGCCTAATCCACCTTTACACCAACAAAAAAAGACCTTCTAAGGTCAAAGAAAAGACTCTCAACTTGGATAAGGTTAGTACAAACCACAACAAAACTTTTACTAGGAGTTAGCCTAGGTGCTCTTGCACCAATAATACCACTAAAACCAAGAGCAAGGTGGATGAGAGGAAAAGAGAACAACATTTCAAGGTGGGAGAACTTGTCATGGTACACTTGAAAAAGGATAGAATATAGAAGAGGGTCCCACACAAGATTCAGATGAGAAGGATTGGTCCTTATGCCATCCTAGCCAAGTATGGATCTAATGCTTACAAGGTAGACTTACCAATAGACTTGGGAATCTCATGAGTGTTTAACATATCAGATTTAGTACCTTATAAAGGACCCATCCCTATTATAGATAGTAAGCATGCTAGAGTTGTAGAGGACTTAGAAAATATGCAGTTTCCAATCACTTCAAGCCTCCAAGTTGAGAAGGTTTTGAGTTCCTGGGTCATGAAGAAGACTAGGCACAAAAATTACTTGGAATACCTTATCAAGTGGCAAGGTAAAGAAGATGTTGAGGCTACATGGGTCTCAAAGATAGAGTTGCAGAGGTTAGGCATTGATCCTACCTCAGTCAATGGGACTTGATTTCTTTGTTTAGGGGAGAATGGTGCAGGATCACCTAGGACTTAGGATAGAAAGTGCCACTTCCATTTTTGGCTTGTATTATTCCTAGCTAGACCAGAGGGTAATAAAAGGTTGCAAGAGGATCTAGGTGTGTTAGGAGAATAGAGGTTTGAGTTAACCTAGGGTTTGGGTAGTTAGACTAAGTCATTAGGCTAAGGTGTCCTTAGGGCCTAGCTTGGTCCTCCAAGTTGCTAAAAAGGGCACAAGTGTGGAAATATAAGTGAAATGTTTGGTTTTGGTCTAAAATGACCCAAAATGGCTTGAAATAGGTTTTATTATATTTTTATGAGTATTTTTGAGGGTTGAGTGAAGAAATAAGCAATTTGGCAAAAGTTTCTGAAAAGTTGTCATGCCAACTTTTGCAACTTTACATGACAACTTTTGTCCTAAAAAGACCGACCAAGATTTTAGGTCATTATGGGTCCTAAAAACCAAAGACCTATAATATAGAGGCTATATAAGCCCTAATTGGACCAAATCCTGAGGTTGGAATCATTTACAATTTCTGGTTTGAAGAATTTAATCACTGTTACTTGTTTTTATGGATACAGTCTGAGGTTTTGATGCAACAATAGCATCTAATGTAATTATTTTTTTTGGAAAAGAAGGATCCAATCCAAATTTTGTGTTTCTTTTCCATTATTTATCATTTTGTGTGTTTTGATAGTCTTAGTTTAAATCTTTTTTCTTTTCCAGTTCATTGGCCTGTATAGAGTCTAGTGTAGAAACATGGCTCCCCCATGAAACCCTATCATGTGTTCATCATGACCAGTTGGTTAATGGTAGAGGAGAATGTGTAAAATGTAATTAGATTTTGTGGAGGTCTTTCAAGAATCATGGCCAATTTTAAGACCTTTCCCTAGGTGAGCACTATCATTTCCTGACTAGGGACAAGGAGGTGAAAATATTATTTTTCTTGTAGGGGTGACTTGAAAGATACACTCCAAGACTTTGGAGACTAAGAAGAGGACCAGAAAGAATCTTGATGGAGTTCTTAGGGCTTGATCAATCCATTTCACAAGCCTAAACTTACCTTGAGTAGTGGGCTCCTTGAAACCTTTGAAACCCTTGTAAAACCCTCCATTTTGTGTTAGGGCATTGTACAGATGCTTGAGACCCAAAGACCCAAAAAATAATTGAGAATATGCCTTAGGTACCAAGAATCCAAAAATAGTTTGGAAGGAGCTTTGGGAAGTTTTTGAAGAAAGTCCTAAAAACCCAGACTAGGATGCCTAATTGGGGGCTCTAGGGCTACAAGGCTCAATTAGTGATTTTGAGGAGATCGATAAGAAAGAAAAGTAGAGACCTTGATCAAATGGGTCAAGAAGTGAAAAAAAAATGAAAATAGACTACCTCCACACCCCTAAAAGAATCAACAACTTGCTAAGGAAGTAAGGAGAATTTGGCATGAGTATGGATTATGAAGAGATTAGAGCCTTCAATCAATGATGGATCACCTAGGAGTTGAGGTGTGAATTGAGGAAGTAGATGACCTTGAGAGAGTCCTTAGAAGGAAAAGGTGAAGCCTTGTGAGACCCTTGATCAAGATATTGGGACATTAGAGAGTTGTGAATCTTAGTGATCCTAACCTAGTCGACTAGACACCTAGAGTGATTACATCAACACCATAGGTAAACCAAGAAACAAAGATAAAAAAAATAATAATCATCATGCATGAAAACCCTCCCTTGCCTTTTTCTTGGTCATTTATTGGTTCATTCAATATATTTTGTTAGTTTTACAAATTTTCCATGTTTTTCAACTATGCTCGGTGATATTGACATGGCCATGCACATTATTTGCATTGTCATGTTAAAGGGGACAAAACATACTTTTGTATTGATCTTAATGAATACATAAACCTATTTATGGATACTTTATATTTATGTACACACACACACATGTGTGTGTTTGTGTGTGTGAGTATATGTATATGTATATGTATATTTGTTTATATATGTATATACACACACACACACACACACACACACACATATATATATATATATATATATATATATATATATATATACATATATATGTACACACACACACACATATATACATATTTGTGTGTGTATATGTATATATACACATATACATACATATATATACATATATATACATATATATACATATATATACATATATATACATATATATATACATAATATATATATACATATATATATATATACATATATATATATATATATATATAGAGAGAGAGATATATATATATGTATAGATATATATATATCTATATATATATATAGATATATATCTATATATATATATAGATATATATCTATATATATATATAGATATATATATATCTATCTATATATATATCTCTCTATATATATATATATGTATACATATATATATATATATATATCTATAGATATATATCTATATGTATACATATATACATATATATATATATATATATATATATACATACATATATATATATATATATATATATATATACATATATACACACACACACATATATATATATATATATACACATATACATATATATATCTATATATATATATGTATATATATATATATGTGTGTGTGTGTGTATACATATAGACACACACACACACACACACACACACACACACTATATATATATATATATATGCATATATATATGTAGATATACATATACATATATATATACATATACATATATACAAATGTTAGCTTGTGAAAGGAAAAGATAAAGTTTGGATTAAATTGTATAGACTTTGTATATTGTGGGACATGTACATTTCAAATATACTTTTCGTTGTGCAATTCTAAAATAAAACTGGTGGGCTATAATTTCCCTGATGGTTCTTTTCAATTTTAAAGCACAAAATTGAAAAAATGACTTCACATATGCTAAGTCTATAGGAATGTTACTAGGCATTGCATCTAATAGTAGAAAAATATCATTGACAAATTAAAACTTGTTTGGATTTGTTTTCCATATAGCATCTAAACAAAAGGTTACTTGAATTTTGACTTGGCACCGCACTTGGTAAAATATTGTTGACCTGCATATAGCTGAACTAATAACTAAGAATAAACAACTTTAACACGCAACCAAAATAAATCAACATGCTAAAGAAGAAATTATGTCACAAGTAAATGAAACTATAACCTACTCATAATCTGAAAAATTTACAAATCAACATGGAATCAAAGTAATCCATTAAAATGTCATATGCATCAACTGGCTAATGTATTTATGATAGGTACCAAGCTGCTTGATAAATATAACTTGTTGTGACATAGTTCTCTTTTACTTTCAGTTGCATATTAAAAAAGCAAAATAAAGATATTGTCAAGTATGTTATGAAGAACTGAGCATTGTACAATAGATCTTTGGCACAAAAGGTAATGTTAATCAAGAAATAAATAGATTTCAAACAAAAAAAAGCATATTAACAAACAAATATAGCCTACATGGTATGACATATATATACTATCAAAGTAGTCAATGTTTGAATACATAAAAAATAATTGGATATCATAGCTTTAGCAACATCTTACATAAAGTCTTGTAGTTTTTGAAAAAAATTGTGCCATGATGTTATCATAATTAGTTTGTTAGTGTTTTCACATCAAAGCTTTCCAAAAAACTAATCATGAACAACTCTATCAAGGAATACAAACAATAAAACCAACGAACATGCTTGCAAATACCATAGTAAATATGTTAGTAGATAGAAGGCATACTACTTGATTCTAGTTTGTGATAAAATTTTGTGCTTTTTTTAAAAGAATAAAACAAAAAAATTATGCTTTGTACTGCCTATACATTTTATAATTTTTTATCATTTTCAAAATTTGGTTATTTAAAATCAGGAAAAAAAATCATACCAAAAGTAAAAAACAATAATTTTTTTGTCTATTTTCTAGGATCACATCCACTAAATAGGTCATATGTCTTATTTCTGCTAACACATTATAAAAAATGTGGCCAGGTGCAAACCAATAAAGAAATAAAATACAAGGCCATTGCACAAATCATGTGCCTGATTTGATAGATTTTTCTATAGGTACACTATCTTGTTCTATTGTTTTGTTTACCTATGCTATGCACTTAAAATTCTAATATAAAATAATAGTATGTGTAGACTTGTTAGTAACCAGATGCAATTCAATGTTGTTGTATTGACATATTGCTATCTGGATTTCCTTTTTTTTCATATTTGATAACCTAGCAATTGTCAACATGGAAGATGCAAAGACAAAATAAAACTTGACATCTAAAAAAAGACCTCAGAATCAAAATCCATACTGACATACATCTTTGTCTATTCACTTTCACATTATTAGCTTAGCTTACATGTTGCAATTCATTTTTGCATTGTCTTATTCAATTCAAATTTGTCTACTCTTCGATGCTACAACCTTTGTTTAGCTTTTTCCATGGAGACTATCTATCTGAAAATGCAAGTTGTACAATTGAAAATCAAGAACTAAAAAGGAAAGTATTTGTCATAGATCTATGAAAAAATTTCTATTCATTTTCCAAAAAAATTACTCACCTTTGTTATGATAGGTCTATGTCTAATACATTTCAAAATAGATCTAAACTATAACAATCCCATGCATCCTCCATATTAGAAATTTGCACAACCTAATTTGTAACTTCTTTCAAGGGAGATGCGATAGCCATCTATGACCTTGCCTTTGATAAAAGTGTGATGGGACAACATAAAGCACCAATTTTCCATGTTGACCTTGTTGATAGCATTGGTAAAATGACCATAACAAAGAACTTGAACAATACACTAATTGAAATAATATTTCCCCAATTAACGCCCAATAAAGGCATTCGTATAACCAACTTCATTGTAAAAAAAATCTCAATATGAACGTGGGGATGTTGATTATTGTCTCCAGTTCATGCCAAAAACTCCAATCAAAAGTATTGCCAAAGTCTAAAAACAATGTATAATTATACCAGACACGAGTTTGTGCTAAAATGTTGACACACTTCTATGAGTCATTATATCTAAGATTGCTCAAGAATGAAGTCTCAAATGGAAACTCATAGCTCTCTATTCATGGAGTGCAAGGGTTTATAATGGAGGCCCTCAGTTTAGACCTAGTTTGTGCCCATGTAAGTACACCACAAAACAAGAGATTCAAAGATGAAAAGAAAGAGTGCTAGTCTCCATGATCATCAAATATGCATGCAAATGAAAATGGAAGCTATTCTATATGATAACAATGCATGAAAGAAAACTAATTTATGAAAGGAAATATGCATGCAAGATTATTCTATGAAATGAAATATGAATCTAATCTAACATGCAAGTGCAAAATTAATCCAAATGGATTGCCATGGAGGCATGAGAGAAGAAGATAAGAAAAGAGAAGTTGAATGTTCAAGCTCAAGTGCTCAAATTCTCCTCCAAAATCACTCTCCAAACCTGTCGCTTTACAATAGCTTAAAATCTTGATCTCTAAAATCTGGATGCCTAAAACCTGGATGCCTAAAATGAGAAGGAGAGGGCTCCTTATAAAGGATTTTAGAAATGAATGGATGGTCAAGATTAAGAGGAAAAAAGAAATGATAAATGGTGGAGATTAAATCTTGGTTGATCCATGTGCTCAAGATTCTCAAGAGGCAAAATCAATGGACATGGTTAATAGGCAAAAAGATGTGTGGTAGAGATTAAGAGGCAAAAGGAGATTCCACTCATGTTGGAAAGTGTGCATTCAATGTGTAGACAAAAAGTCTTTTTCTTTTATTATTTATTTATTATTTTTAGCCAAGTGGTTTCCATTATTTAATTAAAATATTTTTTTATTTGTTTAAAAGAGATCTGTTCTTTTAATTAAATGTGGCTTAGGATAAAGTGATTTTATTATTTAATTAATTTTTTTAAAAATTTAATTAAAAGGGAGCATGTTCTCTTAATTAAATAAAACTTAGGATAAAATGATCAAGCCTTAGGAAATATTGAAATATTTGAATTAATTATGATTTGATCAAGGAAATTGATTTGAATTGAAAATATTGCAAAGCATTGATTTAGGAAATGATAAATTGATGAATGGGGGCCCAAAGTTTAGGCGACCATTTTAGGGTGCATACATTTACCCCTCTTTGACTAATGTGTGATCTTTATGGGAACACATGTAGTCAAAGAATTAAGTTGAAGTGTGAGATCGATTTGGGATCACAAAACAACCCAGATGTGTGATCAATGGACAGGAACACATGAGGACAAAGATAAGCTGATTGAAAAAGACAAGGCCAACACCCCTGTAAATAGGTAATCGTCATGTCCCAAATAATAATCTCAATCAAGGTTTCCCCAAGTGAAGAAATTGATAGGTTTGAGAAAGCTGAATCAAGGATTGAAGTTTGCTAGGTACTACCCCCTCATGATCAAAATCAAAATGAGATAGAGGAGAAACAACAAATTGATAAATTTGATCAATTTGAACTAAAGATAAGGTTCTTGATGTAAGATGAAAGATATAATGATCACAGAACCAAGGTAGATCATCAAGCATGAAAGATTATGCCCCAAGGTTGAATTAGAAGAAACGAAGTGGGGTGAAAGCGAATGGAAGATAGAAGTTTGGAAGAGGTGAAAAGAAATGAAGAGAAGAAAGAGAATTTGCCTTAAGAAAAAGAATGCCCCAAAATCAATCAACTATTTAATGTAGAAAATTTTGATTGAGATCATGAAAGAAGATAGGGAAATGAAGATCAAAACATGACCACAGTTGATTAAAAGTCCAAATGAAAGATGAAGGAAAACCCTCTCAAACTCATAATGCAACCTAAAAATGCAAATTAATATGAAGTCTAACAATGCAAGCTACATGAAAATGCAAAGGTATACTTGCAATAGAGTAACTGTAACATAGGATCTTGTGTTCATCATTCATTAGAGAATGGTAAGGAACTTATTTTCATCATTGGGCCATTATTAATGGACATCAGAAAATCACACAATCATCACTAGTCACAAGCGCAACTATAAAGATATGAATGTGATTTGTATCAGATTGAAATGTGGAAAGATTCTAACATAAGCATCAAAGACATAAAGGTCAAGATGACTACAATGTTAGCTTACCCAATTTAATGTAGCAAAACTACGCTTGCATCAAGGTATAAATGCCGGGATGACAATAAGAATGACTGTGCAAAATAGTCAAGGATGATGCCCCAAATCTCCTAAGTGTTTCAAGGAGACAACAAGAGACACTCCAGAGTTTCAAGACCACACCCACAAGAAGAAAGCAAATAAAAACATGCCCCATGCCCCAAGTCCTCTAGCTATGCATACCAGAGAAACTTATTAGACAAGGACACTCAATGAAAATCAATAACAGTTGGCACACAAAGAAAAGATCATGACATAGCTCAAGCATTAAGTGTTGTATTTAAAAATTTAAGTGTGTTAACTGATACTAAGTTCCGAGGATAAGGATCGAATACTTGCAAGCAGGTAAGATCACATGACAAAACTGGGTAAGACCAAACTGATAAGTGTTGAAAAACACTTGATGTAAGGGGTTGTGTTGAAAAAAATAGTTGGGGTGGTGTTGAAAAACATCATTTGTGAGGTGTCCTAAAGACTAATGCATCCAAGAGACCAAAGCTAACACATTTATGCCCCCTAGACAAAGACAAAGACCAATTCCAAACTGAGGCAACAAGGACAAGGCATGAAGGGGAAAGGCTAAGTGTCAAGGATGTGTGCTGAGAAACAAGGGTGCGAAGGCCTGAAGTAGCACCTGTTTCCAAGTTTTCACCACTTGGATTTTATTGCAAATTTTTAATTTTTTTTTTTTAGGACTTTTTATAATTTTTTTGTATTTTTGTTACCAAGGCGCCTGTTTCCAGGTTTTCACCAAGGCACTTTTTTCTACTTTTTTGGTATTTTTAAAATATATAAGTTTTTTGGAGATACATCAAAGCACCTATTTCTAGGTTTTCACTAAGATGATCATTTTTTCAGGACATTTGCCAATTTTCAGAATTTTTTGACAATATATCATTTTTTGAATTTTTTTAGGATCAATAAGTATGTATAAAGGATGCCCCAGACAGAATGGGCATCATGGATAGAACTTCTTTAGGTGAAAGACATTGATAGGATCAGGGAGCTGCTCTCTCTCTACAATAGATAATAAATAAGAACCTGTCCCAAAAGCTGCTATAATGATGTAAGGTCCAAGCCAATTAGGTTCAAATTTTCCCTTTTGATCTCTATACTGTTGATTCTTAGGATTTTCATGTAGGACAAGATCTCCCACTTGGAATTCTCTAGGGTGAACCTTTTTGTTGAAGGCTTTGGACATGGGCTTTTGATAAACCCTCATATGGTCAAATGATGCTTGACATTTCTCATCTAGAAGTTCTAACTCTTGAAGTCTCATGGCATGATAGTCTTCATCTATAACTAGACCTTTAAGGGAAACTCTAAGTGAAGGAATATCAAACTCTAAAGGTAACACTGCTTCAGTGCCATATGTAAGGGAAAAAGGAGTAGTCCCAATAGGAGTATGAATACTCATTCTATAGGCCCACAAAGCCAGATTTATCTATAAATGCCAATCTCTACCACTCTTATAAATTGTTCTATGTAGGATTTTAGGAATGGTTTTGTTTGATGCCTCTGCTTGACCATTTCCTTGCGAGAAGTAAATGGAAGACCAATGTTGTTTAATATTGAATTTCTTGCAGAGTTGTTTAAGTTCCTTATTTTTGAATTGGCCTTCATTGTCAGTGATAATCTTGGAAGGCACTCCATATCGACAAATGATATGGTTTAGAATGAATTGAGAGACTGTCTTGCCCAAGGCAATAGAAAGTGGGAAAAATTCTACCCATTTAGTGAAGTAATCATTAGCAGTGATGATAAACTTGTGTCCACCTGATGAGTTGGGATGAATCTACCCAACAAGATCAAAGGGTGAGCACTGAAATGGCCAATGAGATATAGAAGGAATGAGCTCCCTGCCTGGAGCATGTATCAGGTTACCATGTTTTTGACACTTTTCACATGACTTTGCAAAATCTACAGCATCAATCTGCATCATAGGCCAATAGTACCCCACCCTAAGCAACCTTTGGGCCATGGAAATACCATTGGAATGTCCCCCATAGATGCCCTCATGGATGTCAACTAACACTTGGTAGATTCTTCCTTTTCTAAGCATCTAAGAAGTGTTCCATCTAGACCCCTCCTATACAAATCACCAGAGATAAGGGAATGATGAGAGATGTTTTGAATAAGGTTTCTACATTCAGATGAGTTAAAGGTTTTAGGGATAATGCCACCACAAAGGTATGAGTAAATGGCACCATAATGGGATGACTCACAACCAACAAGGGTACAAATGACATGACTTTCTTGGGAGTCATAGATAGGGTGATGTAGCTCTTCCACCAAGAATTCAAATCTAGATTCATGTTCCCCTAAGTGAAGGAGTGAAACAAGTGTAGCCATAGCATCAACTACTTTGTTTTTTGCTATAGGGATTTGCTGAAACGTGATAAATGTGAAGTATCATTTCAAGGAATCAACCATTTTCTTGTAAGGTACCACCTTCTCATTTTATTTAATATTCATCATTGAATTGGTTGATTATCAACTATAAATCCCCATAGATGTGTAACTCTATGATTCTCCATTATATGGCCATCTTAAGTCCATTTATCAAAGCTTCATACTCAACAATGTTGTTTGTAGATGGGAACAATAACTTGTAAGACTTAGGAATCATGTACCCATGAGTGAGAAACAAACAACACACCAAATCCTAAACCATTTTTCATAACGGATCCATCAAAGAACATCTTCCATGTTCTTTCAGTCATATACATGAGGTGTTCATCTGGGAAGTCAACTTGAATAGGTGCATTATCTTGTATTGGGAAATTAGCTAATTGATTTAGCTATTGCTTGTCCTTTGATTTCTTTATTCTCAATGTACTCTATGTCAAACTCTAAAAGGATCATCATCCATTTAGCAAGTCTACCTCTGAGGGAAGCCTTACCTAGTAAATACTTGACTGGATCTATTTTTTCTATGAGGTGTATAGTGTGCACAAGCATGTAATGTCACAACTTTTGGTAAGCAAACACAACTGCAAGGAAAGCTTTCTCAATGCTAGTTTAGTTAACCTCATATGAAAAAAGGGTGTGACTAATGTATTATATTGCTCTTTCTTTCCCATGTTCATCAAGTTGAGCTAGTAATGCCCCCAAGGAGGATTTTGTCCCCAAAATGTATAGAATAAGTGGTTTCCTTGGGATAGGAGGTATTAAAATGGGAGGATTTTCCAAGTACTTCTTGATTTGATCTATGCTCTTTTGAAAATCCTCATTCCAAACACATTTGACTCCTTTGTGTAAGTTCTTGTTGAAAGGTTGAGCTCTATCTACCAACTGTGAAATGAATTTCCTTATGGATTGAAGACATCCTTGAAGACTCCTCATTTGACTAATGTTTCTAGGAGGTGGCATATCTATGGTTTCTTGGACTTTTTTAGGGTCTACCTCTATTCCTTTTGCTAAAATGATGAATCCTAGTACTTTTCCAGAGGTGACACCAAATGCAAACTTTTTAGGATTTAACCTTAGTTGAAATTGTTCCACGCAATCTAGAATGACTTCTAAATCATCTAAGTCTATGTCTCTTTTCTTAGACTTGGCCAAGGTGTCATCCACATAATCTTCCATGTTTTTATGCATCATGTCATGAAAAATGGTTGTCATAGCTCATTGATAGGTGGATCCTGTATTTTTTAATCCAAAAGGCATAACGTTCCAACAATAGGTACCCCATGCACAAGTGAATGCAATCTTTTCTTGATCTTCAGGAGCTATCTTAATTTAATTGTATCCAAAAAAACTATCCATCAAGGAATAAATATCATAACCCACAGTCAAGTCCACTATCCTATCTATGTTATCTCTAATGAGCATTTAAAGTTGTCATTAGTATCAAAGGTTTGTAAAGATATCGGTCGGTCACTTACATTGAGCTAATCGGTAACTAGAAGCAAGACAAACTAGTTGGTAAAGCATATATTGTGAGCAGAAGATAGCTTATCAAGCACCAGTAGACATCGACACTAACAAATAGTAAACATTGAGCATTGCAGTATACCCCAAGCAGTTTATACAATGTTTACCGAGGATCATAGAAAATGGCATAGTAATTTGAAATGGCACATACTTCTATGAAAAAGGTTACACCAGTTCATAAAACATTTTACCAAGATCAAGGAACATTTAATGTGATGATATTAATTAAATGCAATGTATATCTTTTTTTAATAGTTGATCTAGGTCATTATTGTACATCGTAGATCTTAGGGTTATGACTATGTTGTGTAACCTAATTTTGTTAAAGAGGCAAAAATAGAACACTATATATTTGTGTGTTTGCATCATTTTTGGTGTGAGATGATATATGAATCACAGAGCACTTGAAGCAATTGCCTAACTTCAAGTTTATCAGTTAACAGAGTAGAACCAAGTACAGAGGAATTTAGATTGAGTAGAATTAGAAAAGGCTACTGAGTAGTTTAGAGCAGAGATTCATCATAAGTAAGGTGATATTTATCAGAGCTTATAGATCAATATCAAACAATTGAGTTGTCAAATAGCAGATAATTACCTATTGCTTTCTGACAATTGTAATAGAGTTTTGGATAAAATCTCTTAACAGAGTAGACTTAACAGTCTTATGTAAATCTCTTAATCGAGTGCACACTTCATTAGTGTTGTTAAAATCCTATAACTAGGTAGATCTAGCTGATCTAACATGTCACTCCTAATAGGGTGAGATCACCAGAAGTGATCAAAACTTGTAGCCCTAACAGGAAAACCTTTTCTATCTGCAGTAGTGAAGAATTTGTGGGTGTCATCCCCACCGTAGTTTTTACCTTCTAACAAGGGTTTCTGCGTTACCAAAATACTTGTGTCATGTGATTGTCATATTGATTTCATGTTGTTTACTTTCATAAGTTAAATGAATGATTGATACATGCAGTTAGATTCAAGTTGTTTTGGTTAGTTTTTACTGTTTACAGTTATATATCAGAAAGGTTTACAAGTAAATTTTTTGAAGGCACTGATTCACCCCTCCCCTCTCAGTACTTATCTCTCCTAATTCCAACAATTGGTATCAGAGTGTAGTTCTCTTATTGAACTGTTTAACCACTCAAGGGTAAAGATCTAAGTCATGGAGAGATACAAGCTTGATAAGACTATTGAGAATCATAAGATACAAATGTAGATGTTTGTGGAATAGTATAAGGAATCTAAGGAAGGACTGAAGAAATTACTAGTTGAAAGGAAGAACCTAGCTATCCTATAAAATGAGATTGGTTACCATGAAGAACCTATTGATGAAATGTTCAAGCATATTGGATCTAGTTTTGGAAGCATCTCTGATGGATCTGAAAGCATAATCACTTATTTATTTGAAAAGAATCAACATTTAACTGATCAAGTGAAAGCACTACAAATCAGTCAAGAATCTCAAATGGTGAGAATGGTAGAAATAATGAACAATGCAAGACAAGCCGAGCAAGAAAGGAATCTGGCTATTGATGACTGAAGATAGATGATTGAACAACTTCAAGCTAAAGAGAGTGAGATATAGAGACTCACTGATCATCATTTCCAAGTAACTAATCAAATGATGACTATAAATCAAGAGGTAAACTAAGTGAATGGAGAATTTTCAAGAAGACTAGAAGATGTTGCAAGACTTAGAGAGGAGAATGAGAAGCTAAGAAATGAAGTGAAAAATCAACATCAACAAAATGAAATGAAGAAACTTGCTCAGGATAGTTCTAAGAAGATTGATGACTTTCTGACTAATGAAAGAAGATTTGGGGGTAGAGCTAGTATAGGCTACACTGGTGAAGGATAATCATAACAACAAGCTGAACAAGTCAACAATAATCAAAATCAAAAACCTAAAGTGTTGGCATGTTATCACTGTGGCAAACTGGGACATACATCTAATGTGTGTAGAAGCAAAGTGCAAGGTAAACCTCCTATCACTCCTAAGTTTAATGGATATTGTTATTACTATGGTAAGTTTGGACATCCTTCTTATGAGTGTAGAGCTAAATAGAATGATATTGCTAACAATACCACTATGGAGAAAATATGCTATACTTGTAATAAACATGGAAACACTGCACGAGAGTGTAAGGATAAGATGAAGCAAGTATGGACTCTTAAGAAATAAACACAATGAAAGCCCTATCAACCAAAGAGACAAGGTAACTCTTATGTTTGGGATTATAATACATGGGCTAACTACACTGCTTGTGGTAGATATGGACACATTGCAGAAAATTGTTTCAGAAAGAGTCAGATTGGACAATCAAGAAGCTAGACAAGCCCTAGAATGACTTGTATGCACTGTCATAGGGTTAGTCATTTAAGAAAGAATTGTAGACACTGAGCACTAGATGAAAACTATATATTTGAGAGTGGATATACTATCACAGATATCATGAAGTTAAGGAACTCTATGTGGAAGAAGGAATCTAATGAGAATGCTGAGTCAAGTAATGTTATCAGTGAAACCTTGTCCATTGGATTGGGTGACATCGATACCTCCACTTAAGGTGAAAAAGGTATGTATGGGACTGACATTTCTAATGATCACATTTTACATACAGTTCCTTATACATGATGTACTTATACCAAATCAGCATGAATAAAGATGCACTATGGTTTATATGTTATGAGCTAACAATGTTATACAGTCGGTAAAAGAGAGACCGAGAGTTGGGTACCCATCAGTAATCACTATCTAAGGTTAATCGAGCATATGTATCAACCGATGAAGAAATCCTATGTTAACCGAGCGGATGGAATTTTTAGTTGTCATTGAGCTGATAGTTGTTTTGTACCAAAAGTTAGGTCAAGCATTTATTACATGAAAGTTTGAGTGGGAATATCAAAAAGTCTATAAATACATAGGAATAGAGTTTATTATTACATTGCGATTTTGAAGAGCAGAGATTTCACAGAGAAGAGTTCGAGCTAGAAGATTTTTAGGAGTCAAGGCTACTGTAGATCAAACCAACATCACTCTTCGATGATTTTGAGTAAGTTCATTTTCTATCAAACACTTTTTATCCTATTTCTTGTCGAAACCCTAGAATTGATTTATGGCATCTACATCGACTACAAGAAAATCACAAAGTATTGAGGAGGAAGTTAATCTAATTGTTAGGGAAAATTTTGACGAACCTAAGTTTAAGCCACATCCCAAGGTCACAACACAAATAGATACAATGGGCACTTTTTCAAGCATACCAAATAGAGTTTTATTGACCTAAGATGTAATATCATATATTCATTGCAAAATTGGAGAAGTTGGAGATTTTGAAACTATTGTAGCATATCAAAAAATCTGTGGCACCAATGGTAAATTGAAAATAGATCACAAGAAGATTGAGGAATTAGGGTTACTGTGTATCAGACACTTTTTGAAATCATTTAAGATAGATTGGATCAGAATCATTTTGAGTAGGTATCACGATGACAAATTCTGGTTGGATAAATTGATTGAGGTCAACAAGAAAATGATTAGTAGGGTTACTGGGCTCCCTAAAATTGACAAGGCTAAAGCCTTCCATAGTTCATCATGACCGGATGTTGAGAAGAATACTAGAGCACAATGGGATGGTTAGGCACTGAAGATTTCAATAATCAGAGACCCAACAGTTAAGTTCACAACACATGTGACCAGGTACAAGTTATTTCAATCAAGCAGACTCAACAATGTACCCTGCAATGCAGTAGACATGGTGCACAAAATTGTGGTGAAAGGTCACTAGTTTAATCTTGCCAAGGTACTATTTCATCAACTTCAAGAGAATATGAAGACAATAAGAAAAAAGAAGTCTAATACATGTAAGTTTGGATCACTACTTGTTTGCATATTTTTCTATCTACAAAAGTATGTACTTGGCATCGGTAAAGTAAATTGGAAACCAGATATACCAATAAAAAATAAGATCAATGATATGATGAATAACTTAGGAGATAAATTGAATATAGAGTTTGATGCATACTTCAAATAATTTCAGACTAAAATGCATAAAAGAAGCAAAATTCTGAGTGAATTAGTTCAAAGATTTGAGAATGATATATGTTTTGTAGTCAACACAGATTATACTTTGATAAAAGCAGTTGAACCTAGGATAAAATGGTTGGCACCGATGGGTTATGAAATGAACCATGATTTTGCACTAAAATCTATTAATGCACTACTTGCATTAACAAAAGATCCCATTGCCACTAGGTTCAGAGTATATGAAGAGGCCAAATCTAGAATCTCAACAAATATAGAGATTGGTAAAATATCTAGAAAGGTAAAGAAGATGAAGAAAAATCTTACTACTATATATGGAGATGTGTTTGAAACACCTAAGGAGACATTGGTTGAATAGGCAATTGAAGGTCAATTACAGTTGGCTGAAAAACCATATGATAGTGAGGAGACCGAGTCCGATGAAGAAGAAGATCCCACACCAGTTCCTCCACCTAAAATTCCTATGAAGAAGCAGTTACCAATACAAGAAGGTATGAAGACAAGATCATCTACTGTAGCTTCACCACTCGAGAAGGAAGAAGCAGAGAAAGTAACAAAAATGAGGGCAGCTACACCGACAAGGAAATATATCAAGAGAAAGAACAAGGCTGTAGCTGAGGCACCAAAGAAAAGGAGAAAACTGATAAGAAATAAAGAAGATCTTGAGGAAACTGAGACTGAAGATGACGTCAATCAATTCAAGGTGGTCAATAACAAGGCAAAAATAATAGATGAAATTATTGAAGACATAATTGAGAACAGAGATCTTACCGATCCTATACTAGATAGGTTTGACAAGATGTCAAATGAAGATCAAACCAAGATAGAAGAGGCTGTCATCCAAATGATGATCAAATTCAAGAAAGTTCTAATGGAATTTTCCTATGCATTACCAAAGAAGTTGGATGACAAGATTACTAAAAAATGGGCTATTGCACTAGACATAGAGAAAAGAAAGAGAGAACGCTCTCTAGTTCAGGCAGCCCCACATCTAAGCTTTGGAGAAATTAGTGAGTACATGACCAAATACCAAGAAAAAATTATGATCAAGAACCGAGTCATGATGATAATGGATGAAAATGTGGTAGATATGGATACCACAACTGATTCTGTATGGACATCAATTTTTAAGGCCGAAGAAAAAGCTAGGCAAGAAGCATTCTTAAACTTGTCTAAGAAGAGACACAATTCGAAAGGTAAAGGTATTTGTATTGATGAGGGAATAAAAAAGAAATCAAAGAACACTGGTATATCAGTTATTGAGGTAATTGATTCACCGATCAAAAGGAAGAAATAAGTGTTTCACAGGATGCATCGGATAAAGTAGAAATTCAACTAGAGAAGAAAACCAATGATGATGTACTCATTGAGGACATCACAAATGGTGATCCTGATGAAAAAGATGATGAAGATGTGAATATTGCACCTAATCAAGATGAAGTACTAGACACTGAATGTCTATTTACATCACTACCAGGTAAACTTCCTGTACTTGTAGAAGTAGTCACAATTCTTTCCCAAGTACAACCCGACGGCTCAGACCCTAAGCAAAACAAAGACATCACAGGGGATCAAGACATTGGGAAACCTGCAGAGATAGATGAGCCTACACAAACAGAGGCACCTTCCACTGAGGCAAAAGGAACATAAGAAATAAAGGAAACTAAGGTGAACCCACTTGACACCACATCTGAGACTCCTGCTATATCAACTAAGACTATATCTACCGAGGATTAGAAGAAGGGAGAATGTGTGTTAACCGGGAAGGATACTCCGAAGTCTGGAGATAAAACTATTGCTACTATTGAGAAGAAATCACCTCTAGCACCAGAGAAGAAGAAGAAAAAGAAAGGAAAAGGGTTGGTCACCCTAGATGAAGTGATAATTATTCTTGAGTGTGACCTGAGGACCCTAAGCCCCGAAGACTTGAGTAAATATGGGGAATTATGTTTAAGAAAGGCAGCTCAAGAGAAGTTGAAGCAAGAACACAAATGAAAAGAAATTTTAATAGATGTGAGGGATATCCTACAATAGGTAGTACCTAAGGTGAATATTGATGAGGATACTCCTATCATAGATCAACTTGCTACACTTGCCAAGAAGATCAATGCCCCGAACATTGATGTAGATAAATGGATTGAAGAAAGGGCAGAATCCAGGTACAACACAAATTGGTAGAGAAAATAAGCCTAGAAGTGGCATTGAAGAAGGTGAAATTATCTAAGGTAATCACTGATATAAAAACTATCACCCAGTTAGTTTGTAATTTCTTACTAAAGCTTTGTACTATAGACACCTTCACTGTTGAAGTTAGTGAGAAGATCAAAGGATTGGAAGCAGAAATACAGATAAGTACAAATGCAACTCTAACTGAGCCTCATGCTTTCTTAAAGCACATTCACCGAGTTTAGGAACTTTATTGGTTAATAGCAGATTTGAAGAAACAAGAAGAGCACATAACAGATCAGGTTACTGAGTTACAGACATAACTCTTGCCATACCTAAAATTTTTTGAGGCACACATTGTCAAAGCCGAACAACTCATTGCAACACCAAAAATTTTGGTGTTAGATAATATCTTTGACATGCATGCACAAGTTGGTCTTGAGCATATTGCTCTCACCAACTTGAAAGAGGAATGGGACAACTTCTTAGAGTCAGTGAAGAAAACCCACCAGCATATTTTTGACAAGATGTGAGTATACTACTTAATTTTTGTATTTGGCATTACTATCAAAAAGGGGGAAAACAATGTATACGTCTTTATGCCAAATATGTACATAGATGCTATGTACACTACATATTACCATTAGCATGCACTGAGGGGGAGTACTTAGTACTTAGAAATTTTTTGATGTGTATATGTATATGGCGGAAGTATAAGTTATATAGAAAATTTTGTCTATATACATTTGAGTTTTGATACTAATGCCAAAGGGGAAGATTTTAATCTCTAATGAGAATTTAAAGTTGTCATTAGTATTAAAGGTTTGTAAAGATATCAGTCGGTCACTTACATTGAGCTAATCGGTAACTAGAAGCAAGACAAACTAGTCGGTAAAGCATATATACTGAGTAGCAGATAGCTTATCGAGCACCAGCAGACACCGACACCGACAGATAGTAAACACCAAGCAGTTTATATAGTGTTTACCGAGGGTCACAAAAATGGCATAGTAATCTGAAATGGAACATACTTCTATGCAAACGGTTACAATGGTTCATAAAACATTTTACCAAGATCGAGGAACATTTAATGTGATGATATTCATTAAATGCAATGTATATCTTTTGTAATAGTTGATCTAGGTCATTATTATACACCGTAGATCTTAGGGTTATGACTATGTTGTCTAACCTAATTTTGTTAAAGCAGAAAAAATAGAACACTATATATTTTTGTGTTCACATCATTTTTGGTGTGAGCTGATATATGAATCAGAGAGCACTTGAAGCAATTGCCTAACTTCAAGTCTATCAGTTAACATAGCAAAACCGAGTACAAAGGAATTTAGATTAAGTAGAATTAGAAAAGGCTACCAAGCAGTTCAGAGCAGAGATTCATCACAAGTAAGGTGATATTTTATCAAAGCTTATAGATCTGCATCAGACAATTGAGTTGTCAAATAGTAGATAATTACCTATTGCTTTTTGAAAATTGTAATAGAGTTTTGGATAAAATCTCTTAATAGAGTAGACTTAACAGTCTTATGTAAATATCTTAACTAAGTGCACACTTCATTAGTGTTTCTAAAATCCTATAACTAGGTAGATCTAGCTGATCTAACATGTCACTCCTAATAGGGCGAGATCACTAGAAGTGATCAAAACTTGTAGCCCTAACAGGAAAACCTTTTCTATCTGCAGTAGTGAAGGATTTGTGGGTGACATCCCCACCACAGTTTTTACCTTCTAACAAGGGTTTCTGCATTACCAAACTACTTGTGTCATGTGATTTTCATATTGATTTCATGTTGTTTACTTTCATAAGTTAAATGAATGATTGATACATGCAGTTAGATTCAAGATGTTTTGGTCGGTTATTATTGTTTACAGTTATATATCAGAAAGGTTTACAAGTAAAGTTTTTGAAGGCACTAATTCACCCCTCCCCTCTCAGTACTTATCTCTCCTAATTCCAACAGTCTATATTGGGAAGTGGAAAGTCATGCTCTGGGCATGCTCTATTGACATCTCTAAAATATGTAAAAATTCGAATGGATTTTTCATGTTTGGAAACTAGTACAATGTTTGATATCCATTCAACATAGTCAATTGCTCTTATGAACCCTGCACCAAGGAGTTTCTCTAATTCAATTTTGACTAGGAGATCTATGTGAGGATGCATCTTTCTCAATTTTTGTTTAACTGGTTTGACAACCAGATCTATGGACAAGTGATGCATGATAAGATTAGTGTCCAACCCTGACATATCTGAATAAGTCCATGCAAAGTTGATCTTCTTTTTCTATAAGAACTTAGTGTAAGCTTCTTTTTCTTGTGGTGACAAGGATTGAGCCAAGTGTACTATCTATTGGGATCCTATAATGGTTTTAATAACTAGGCTTTAGAACCATAACTTAGAGATTGGACATCCATACTAAGTAGTTATCTCATCATTATAAATGAACATTTAAATTATCAACCTGAGGACATATACTTGAAATAGGTCTGCAAAGTATATGCACTATGGGATTCTCTAAGTTATTCTATGATTGCAAAACTAAAAGTATAATAATGCTAGAAATGAATCTAATTGCACAGTAATGGCTGCAGGAAACTGTGTAATACACAACACTTTGCTATGTGTTCTACTTCTATAAGTACCAAAGGTAAAAACTATCATAAATGGACCTTGCTTAGATAATTTAAACTCTGATATATGTCCTTAAAACATCATACACAAGTAACATGCCTCCATGAAAATGCAATCTACAACTTCTATTAAAATTATTGCTGCTGTTATAAATTTCCTTCTACAAAATGATGACTTTCTAAAGATAATGAACATATACTAATTGCTCCATTTTTTGCTTGATTACAATTTCAAATATATAAGCTTATTGAATCCATAAAAACCATCTAACATGTGTCTCATCATTCCTTTAAACAAGAAAGAGACTTATTCTAAAACAATGACTAAGAAGAAGAGTCCTATTACAACTTGTCTTCTTGATTGATTGGGAAAAGAGTTTGTTTGGAATATTTTATGAGAAAGCTAAATTTTTGGATATTTGGTTGTGTTCATAAATACGATACAAAGCATATCCAAGCTCCTTTGAAGTTATAACTGAAATTATAATAAATAGAAGAAGTTTGACTAAGTCTGCTGATTTTCTGTTCCACTTTTCCTGTAGCCAAATTCAAACGGATGTTTCTCACTTATTATTCTAAGTTATCTCAAATTTTTTTACCAGATTATGCTCCTCCTTCTTAGCTTTCCAAATAATTTTGAAAATCTGGATTTCATTAAGAAATGAGAAAGATATGATCTTTTTACCAAGACTGGGTTTTGACTGCCTTCAAACTCGGCTATTTTTACTTAGTCAACTTCAGATAAGTTCTTCTCATTAACTATTGAAAATTGCATCAAACACATTTAACACATTTTTCTCCTCTATTTCATATTTCCAAATCATTAAGAAAATCCTATTTTCATGAAGAATTGAGTGAGATATGCCTATTTTATTGAAATTGCTTTTTAACTTTTTTTGCATTTCTTGCAACTGCTGAATATTGACAAGTGTCAACTTGCTTCTCCTTCTTTCCAACTGCATGAATGACTCAAATACCTTAAAAAAAAATGTTAATCATCTCAAAATAATAATTATTTAATAATAACCATTTATCATAATAAATCATCATAATTTAGCATTAACTATCTAGACATACAAATGTTAATCAATAAATCATTAATCATAGTTAATGCTTCATAAATCAAATTAATGTATGGAAATCACTTGGAAAGGTATTATAAACATGATGTAAAGTGTTATAAAAAATGATATAAACATGACAAATTATAGGCTCATCACTATCTGTGGAGCCTCATTTGCACCCAAATTGATAGTTTGTGTTGGTTTGATATGCACAGAAGATATAACTTGAAAGTAGCTAGGGAGATGATCAAGTACCCCATCCTTAGGTGCCCTAGAGAGGTTTTAACCCTTGGATATGTCATTTCTTTTTACTTTTTTTGGTTCTGACACCGCCACACAGTGGTTTTCACCATTGGGATTCTTATCATTTAATTTTCTTTTCTTTTTATTTTTTGACTAAGGTACTTGATGTTTAGCTCTATCATGCTGGTAGCTAGTTCATTGGTGGAAGAGACTACGGGTTCAATGGCATTCAAGTAATAAGTTATCTCATAATCATTTTGGAATGTTAAGAGCTCAGGATCTTGATAGAATTGGGACCAATCAATGAGGTTAGGATGAATTAGAGGTAAGTCAATGATTGGTTTAAGGTTGTGAATGTCAATGATATCATCTCTGGTGACCGAAGAGTTAGAGTCTATCAAGTATCCTTCTAAGATACCCAAATTGGGATTCATCCTAACAAGTGAAGAATCATCTACTAAGAAAACATGTGGGTTCAAATCCTCTAATCCTACATGTGACTCATCAGCTACCTTAGGTTGAGAACTATAAGTGTGGATGACATCAACATCCATGTCAATTATGGAAGGCTCTAAGAAGGAGTCCCATTCATACTCATATGAACTTGTTTTTGAACTTTGACTAGGATTTTTACACCATGAAGGTTTAGGATGTCTTGATGTGGAAGTTCTAATGTCATCAAGGGTAACACCTTCTCTCTTCATCAAATGAACAATATTCTTGCGTTGACATTCTCTGATAGGATATTCTACATCTGATTCATCTTGTACTAAGGTTGCAACTATCTCATGAGTGATTGGACTATTTGAATCTCCCCAAAGGAGATTAGTGGAGGGGACCCAATCTTCACACATATCTTACTAATTTTCCAAATTAGGTGTGTATTCTGGTTCATCTTCACTATCTGACTCATCAAGGATAGGAGTAGTGTCCTTGTTGCGATTCACAAATCCTAGGCCAACCGTATTCTTAGAATTGCATCCAAAAAGAGCATGATCAAGAGGTTTAGCTCTAGCATCCAATCTGTGACTAAGAGGGCCATGTATAGGATAACCCATCTATTTGACAAAAGTATACCCTTTTCCATAAACCTTAGGAGAGGGAGATAAGTTCTCATTGTGCATGTATTTATCTTCTCTATAAATCCAATCTTTAACAACCACCTCTTCTTTCTCATCTTGAATAGGCACTAAGGACTCTACAAACATTCCAAATAAAGTCATAGCCAAAGAGTAAGGTCTCATTTCTTATGAAGGCTTGCCATAAGACCTAGGTGAAATTGGTAGTGCTGTGAGGGAGTTGAGTTGATACCCCCCTATGCCAAGGTCTAGTGACTTGAACTTGTCTTTACATTCAGCTAAAGTTGCATTGAAGTTTTCTGCTTCTCTATTGAGGTGAACATGAGCACTCACTAAAATTGAGGTAAAAGATAAAGTGTTATCCCTAGGTATAAAAATCTCTATTCCATTGTAGCGGAACTTAACACATTGATGATAGGTAGATGACACTTCTTTCATATCATGAATCCACAATCTACCAAGTAAGATATTGTATGAAAGGGGGCCATCATCAACTATTTGGAACAAAACATCTTTTTCAATAGGGCCAATCCTAATAGGAAGGATGACCAACCCCTTGGAACTTCTTTCCACCTCATCATAGCCTTTGATAGTTATCTTTTTTCTAGAATCTATGACTTGGTCAGAATAACCCAACGTCTTCAAAAGACTCAAGGAAAAAATATTAAGCCCAACACCCCCATCTATCAACACATGCCTAACATGGGTTTTGTGGATCATGACCTCAATATGAAGAGTGAGATTGTGTGGGTGGCTCAAAGCTTTATCATCATCCTTTGAAAAGGTAAGGTAATGAGGGCTAGCAATATAGTTAACCATTTTCTAGAATTGATCAACATCTAAGTTGTTGGGGATGTTTTCTACATGCAAAGCATCCTCAAGGACTTTCTTGTGTCTCGAGGACAACTCTAAGAGCTCAAAGATTGAAATCTAAGCTGGGGTTCTTTGCAACTGATCGACAAGATTATAGCTCAACTTAGGATTGACTGTTGGTTTTGAGGTGACATTCTTGGATGTCACTTTCTTTGGTTTACTTGGTTGACTTGAACTAGGTACTCTAATGACAATGGGACCTTGACTTCATGTGATAGCATTGAGAGTTTGGGATGACACTCTAGAGTTCAGACCCCTTAGCACCATGATGGGTTCTTCATCAAAGATAGGAGGAGAGTCCATGTCTAGATCATAACCATAAAGATCTTTATTCCTCATCATGTTGACATTCTCTTCTATAACTTCAAGCATGTGGACAAAATTCTCTACATTTGTGTAAGTGTAATTGACCTCAGCCTTTCCATTCTTAGGTTTAGAGGTTTCCCCCTTCTCATACTTGGGAAAAGGTTCTTTGGATGCCTTATGATTAGAGTTAGTGTTCAATCCATCTACCTTAAGTTTTCCACTCTCAATAAGATCTTGGATGATATGTTTGAGTTTCCAGCAGTTTTCAATATCATGTCCAATACCATTGTGAAATTTGCAAAAGGCTTTCTCATCCACCAATGTGGCTTAACATAAGGTATTTAATGCTTTGCAGGATCTTGAGGATGCACAAGGTTGTTGGAAATGAGTTTTTTCAAGACATCCTCATATGAATCACCAAGTTTTGAAAATTGACGTCTCTCTTTCTTAGGCTTATCTTGGTATCTTGGCTTGTGCTCTTGTTAACTTGATGCATTGAGTTTCATGGCTTGAACAACACTAGACAAATGGAGAACAACATGATCTTTGGGTTGAGAAAAGTCCACAACTCCATCATTGACCACTTGTTTGTTCCTATTCCATTGTGAGTTTTTCCCTTTATCCATGTTAGGGTTATTTTTATTTTGACCATTGTTGTTGTTGTTTGCATGTATGGTCAAAATTCCTTGTTCTCTAAAAACATCCTCAATCCTACATGCGGTTTCAACCATGGTGTCAAAGGAATCAAAAACCATCTTCCTAACTTCATACTACATTTTGGGAACCAAGTTACTAACATGGATGTCAATCTTCTCATTTTTTAGGAATGGTCCTAGAGTAGCGAGAGCATTTTTGTCTCCACCTTTGCAAGAAAGTGATAAAGGATTCCTCTTGATTTTGCTTTAAGTTGCATAAGTCCAACTTGGTGATAGATCTTGAAAGTTTGTATGAAAAGTGTTGGACAAATCTATGGTTGAGCTCTTTGAAAGTCTTAACGGGAGGAGTTATGTTGGTGAACCATTCCATCGCTTGACCCTTATGACTCCTTGGGAACAATCTCATGAGGTACAAGTCATCTTGATGGAACTCAAAACTCATGGTATAGAATTGGCACACATGATCATGTGGGTCTCCATTCCCATTGTACTTGTCATATTGAGGGATCTCAACCTTTCTAGGGAAGTCTTTCATGTTAAAAATTTTGTCAAAAGGATTAGGATAAATTGAATCAAGTGAGAATGAACTCTTGGGTGCCAACATCTTTTCCATCATACTCTTAATTTGTTTGATCTCTTCTTCTTGAGATGGACCTTGCTTCTTAATCTTCTTGTCCACATCAAAGTTGTAGGGGACTCTAGTGCTTTTGTTGATTAAACTCTCTAAGAACTTGTCTTTGTTTTGCTCTAAGTATCTCTCCACATACTTTTGGAAGAGTGGTTCTTGTTGTATCTTCATGAAGTCTTGGGAGTTGAGGTAAAAAATTGAGCTACTTCCCCCATATTGTGAACCATGGTGAGAATGTTGTCAAGGTTTTCTTGAGTTCCTAGGAGGTGTTTGTCTCCTATAATGATCATGTTGTGAAGCCCTTCTTCCTCTAGGGCTAGGAGATCATGAAGGTTTTCTTGAATGTCTTCCACTTTGTGGAGTCTTAGTAGGAGTGGATGGAGGAGAGCTGTTTCCACCACCAACATGCATGGTGTTAAATTTATCATTAAGTTGTTGGGCCAAGAGTCTATCTTTCTCTTCTTGGAAGGCTCTCTTTTCTATCTCCAATAAGGCTTGTCTCTTTGACTCCAGGAGTCTAAAGTGATCTTCCTTTTCAGCTTGTTCATCTAGGAAGGCTTTCCTTTCATGCTCAATTCTCTTAAGTCTTTCACTCATGTATCTTGAAGTTGTTTTGAGTGGTGAGCTTGGTCTTGAATGTCTAAACAAGTTGTTGGTGTATGCTACATTCACATGAGTGTCATAGGGTTCCTCATCTTGGTTTTCATGTTGTGATTTCTCTTCTTGATAGACTTGATTCTTATCTCTTTTAGCCATTTGGTATGCATCCATATATCTAGTTGAGATAAGGGGTATGACTGGTCAATTTTCACGAGAGGAACTCCCGAACAAAATGGTATCTCTATGCCTTTCAAATATGTCATCAAGGCTTTTATCCATTTCTTCCCTCTCTTGTCGAGTCATTGTGTAACTCATATCCATATCTGAGCAAGAAGTTGCTAAGGGTGTACTCAACTCACTAAGGTTACTCTTGGGATCAAACCAAACTTCTGAGTTGTTCCTGGGTGATTGCTCAAACATGGGTTCTTTTCCCTTATGTTTTTGGTGAGTTTGAACTAAGGGTATTTGGTGAAAGACTACTTGAGGTCAATTTCTTTGATTTACTTGATATCTTGTTGTAATTGACATGAAAGAAAAGGTACTAGGTGATAGGATGACCCTATGAAACATTGGTACCAAACTAGGATAGTAAAAGAACTCACTTGTTCATAAGAGAGGTGATAAGATAGAATTTTATAAGAGTTATAAAACAACACTGCCACAAAGGTTACCACTCAACGGGTGAATACCCTAACACATATGGATCAGGAGGATGATTTACCCGAGTTATATTGATTGAATTTGAATTTGTATGGAAGTGGATGGACAAGAGATTACTAAAAATCTCTAAGCGTGTTATCAAAGGATCCAAAGGTTAATATTCTAAACAAGGATGGTTTCTAGCTCACCAAATCCAAGCAAGGTCACTCATGAAATCAAAAATTACTAGTTCAAGAGGTCAAAACACAAGAATCCAAGGTGCAAACAGGCTTCTAATAGTGGGGTAAGTGACCCGATCTGACCCAGATCGATCGAGGAAGACTGGAAATGACATGATAGAAAATTGAGCAAGTTGTAAAAAGTTGGTTTTTGGACTCAAGAACTTAGTTTTTGTTCATTTTAATTGACCAATCAGATGTATTAATAGATTCTTATCATTAATCAGGCACACAAGACAACAATCAGGGAGTTCAAGCAAACAATTATCTTCAAACAATGAGACAAGACAAAGCAACCTTGCGCATAAACAATAATAGTGATGTAGTATTCTACTCCCTAAGGACTCTACTTGTGTATGTTCTCAAAGTGTTTTTTAGTCACACACATAGTCCTAGAAAAGAAAAATTTGGTTGCACTATGGTTTGTAGTAATGGTCAACTCTGCAACTCTTTTAATCTTAAGTGGGCGAACTCCAATCCAGGTGCACTAGGGTTTTGACACATTCCAAGAATTTAATCAATTGGAGATGTTGAGGAGATCTGATAGCCCAACAAGAGACCACACTTGTGGAGATTTCTTCCACAAGGACATTTATATAGCAGTTGTTTCTACCACGACAAGAATGGCTAATACTACTTGAGGTTCTGTCCACCTGGTTTACCCAATAAAGGGAGTGTCCACTATGGTTAAACCTCTCTAATAAGGAAGATTCACAATATGGACCACATGGGGACTTAGCTCAGATTCAAGGGTTCTGAGTTTCTGATGTGCCCAAAAGGGAACATAGCATAATCCTCTAGCCTCTTCACTTCACCCAAACATAGTAAGCAAATTCATTGACATGCTAGGTTGAAATCACCTCATCAAGGTTTGTATGTCAACAAAAATGACTACTGATCTCTCTAAATGAGACCAAGAGAGAACGTACAATCAAAGATTGAAGACTAAACCAAGTAAGACCATGAGATGATAAAAAGTCCTTCCCTACCTACAAGGGGTTCTATCGTCAAGAAGAGCTTCACATGTAAGACAAGCGAATGAAGTCCACTCTCTCAAGAATGCCACAAATAGTGTTCATAGGGCCTAATTACTATGTGAAACATATATGCGAGAAAGAAAATCTAGATTCATTCTTTCCTTTAGAGAAAAAATTAGAAATGTGATCTATGAAAGAAAGAAACACTCAGGTCAAACACATGAGAGGTTCATTTTTATTTCCAAAATCCAAATGTTATAGAGATGCAACAAAATACCTCAAGTCCAAAGCAACGTGCTTAGTAGATTTTACCTTTTTTATTTATTTTTGTTGAGCTTTTTTGTGCAAGAAAGCCATGAACTCTCCAACAAGCAAACAAGCAAACAAGCAAACAAGATATGCAACATATATTCAACTTATGCAAACCCTAGGGTTAGATTTGAAAATAAATTGTTAGGAGAAATAATAAACTAAAAATCATTTCAGATCCCAAACCCTAAATACATAAAAGAGACCCCTATTAAAATACAGAGGACTTTCCAAAAATGTAATTTTTTTAGAAAAATCTCTTCATTTGTGCCCTAGAGACCCATTTTACCAAAACATACTAGTTTTTGTAAATTGACTATTTGAGCTATGATATTGCATCCAAATTTAAAACACAAATAATGGAACCCCTGTAGAATTTAAAGAACTTTCCAAAAATGTAAATTTTTTTGAAAAATATGGTGATTTGCGCTGAAAATTATTTTTTTATAAAAAATAAAGAAAAAAATAAAAAATTTACAATACCTCAAAAAATTCTAATTTTTTTACTAAAGCTTCTCTGATTTGTCACCAACCTGCAAAAAAAATTTCAGACCAAAACACCAAGCCGTTTGGGAGATATGATCAAATCTTTGAAAATATAGGGTTTTAGTCTCCAAGCAAATCTGCACAAGGGGGTTAGCTCCAAAAATAACCAAAACCATCATGTAAAGGTGGGTTGCCCCATGGTGGGTACCAAAAATGTGTGCTAAAATGTTGACACACGTCTATGAGTCATTATATCTAAGATTTCTCAAGAATGAGGTCTCAAATGGTGACTCATAACTCTCTATTCACGGAGTGCAAGGGTTTAAATGGAGGTCCTCAGTTTAGACCTAGTTTGTGCCCATGCAAGTACACCATAAAATGGGAGATTCAAAGATGAAAAGAAAGAGCGCTAGCCTCCATGATCATCAAATATACATACAAATGAAAATAGAAGCTATTCTATATGATAACAATGCATGAAAGCAAACTAATCTATGAAAGGAAATATTCATGCAAGATTATTCTATAAAATGAAATATGAATCTAATCTAACATGCAAGTGAAAAATTAATCTAAATGGATTGCCATGGAGGCATGAGAGAAGAAGACAAGAAAAGAGAAGTTGCAATGTTCAAGCTCAAGTGCTCAAATTCTCCTCCAAAATCACTCTCCAAACCTGTCGCATAACAATAGCATAAAATCTTGATCTCTAAAATCTGGATGCCTAAAACCTAGATGTCTAAAATGAGAAGGAGAGGGCTCCTTATAAAGGATTTTAGAAATGAATGGATGGTCAAGATTAAGAGGAAAAAAGAAATGAGCAATGGTGGAGATTAAATCTTGGTTGATCCATGTGATCAAGATTCTCAAGAGGCAAAATCAATGGACATGGTTAAGAGGCAAAAAGATGTGTGGTAGAGATTAAGAGGCAAACGAAGATTCTACTCATCTTGGAAAGTGTGCATTCAATGGGTAGACAAAAGGTCTTTTTCTTTTTCTTTTTTATTTTATTATTTATTTATTATTTTAGCAAAGTGGTTTCCATTATTTAATTAAAATATTTTTTATTTGTTTAAAAGAGATTTGTTCTTTTAATTAAATGTGGCTTAGGATAAAGTGATTTTATTATTTAATTAAAACATTTTTTTTATTTAATTAAAAGGGAGCATGTTCTCTTAATTAAATAAAACTTGGGATAAAATGATCAAACCTTAAGAAATATTGAAATATTTGAATTAATTACAATTTGATCATGGAAATTGATTTGAATTCAAAATATTGCAAAACATTGATTCAAGAAATTGATATATTGATTCCATCATTTGATAAATTAAAGAATGGGGGCCCATAGTCTACATGACCATTTTTATTATTATTATTTTTTTTCAAGACTTTTTATAATTTTTTTTTGTATTTTTCTACCAAGGCACCTGTTTCCAAGTTTTCACCAAGGCACTTTTTCTATTTTTTTGTTATTTTTGGAATATATAATTTTTTTGGAGATACATCAGAGCGCCTATTGCTAGGTTTTCACTAAGATGATCATTTTTTAGGACATTTTCCAATTTTTAGAATTGTTGATAATATATCATTTTTTTTGGATTTTTTCAAGATCAATAAGTATGTACAAAGGATGCCCCCAGACAAAATGGGAATCATAAATAGAACTTCTTTAGGTGAAAGACATTGATAGGATCAAGGAGATTCTCTCCCTCTGTAGTAGATAATAAATAAGCACCTGTCCCAAAAATTGTTGTAATGATGTAAGGTCCAAGCCAATTAGGTTCAAATTTTCCGTTTTGATCTCTATGCTATTGATTCTTAGGATTTTCACATAGGATAAGATCTCCCACTTGGAATTCTCTAGGGTGAACCTTTTTGTTGAAGGATTTGGACATACACTTTTGATAAACCCTCATATGGTGAAATGATGCTTGACATTTCTCATATAGAAGTTCTAACTCTTGAAGTCTCATGGCGTGGTAGTCTTCATCTGTAACTAGACCTTTGAGGGAAACTCTAAGTGAAGGAATGTCAACCTCTAAAGGTAACACTAATTCATCGCCATATGTGAGGGAAAAAGGAGTAGCCCTAGCAGGAGTATGGATACTCATTCTATAGGCCCACAAAGCTGGATTCATCTGTAAATGCAAATCTCTACCACTCTTACAAGCTGTTCTATGTAGGATTTTAAGAATGGTTTTTTTTTATGCCTCTGCTTGACCATTTCCTTGTGGGAAGTAAATGGAAGACCAATATTGCTTAATCTTGAATTTCTTGTAGAGTTTCTTAAGGTCTTTATTTTTGAACTGGCCTTTGTTGCCAGTGATAATCTCAAAAGGCACTCCATATCAAGAGATGATATGGTTCAAAATGAATAGAGAGACTGTGTTTCCTGAGGCAACAAAAAGTGTGACAAATTATACCCATTTAGTGAAGTAATCAATAATAGTGATAATAAACTTTGGTCCACCTAATGAGTTTGGATGAATCGGCCCAACAAGATCAAAGGGCCAACGCTGAAATGGCCGATGAGATATAGAAGGAATGAGCTCCTTGCCTAGAGAATGTATCAGGTTACCATGGTTTTGACACTTTTCACATGACTTTGCTCTTAGAAAGTAAAGTCCACCAAGATGACTAAGAGGGGGGGTGGGGGGTGAATCAGTTATTAGATAAATACAACTTTTATCAACCTTAATAGATTTTAACCATGTAAGAAATGTAATCAACAACCATAGAAAGATATACATGCACAATAACACAATGACACAAGATATGTTGACTAGGGAACCTCTTGATCAAAGAGTAAACCCCGGTGGGAATGATGCCCAAAAAAGATGCACTAATATGAAAGTTCCTTGTGAGAGAATGGAATCTGTTAGGAGTCTTATGAAATACATTTAGTACATATGAGTCCCTGTTAGGAGACTTTGAATCCTTGTTAAAAGATTCTAACTCTGTTAGGAGTTATGGAAGACAGAAGGACCCACTACCCAAACAACTTTATGGTAAGATCAATGAACTCATTGTCCAATTGATCTTAGTACCACTCAATAGAATAATACCACAAGATTACTTATCTCAACAATTCAATACTCCTCTAATTGTGCCAAACTACACCAACTGCTTCTTCAGATCTCAATATCAGATCTCTATACTTCGCATATCCTCTTTCAACCAATTTTCTTTCATAATTTTTTCTTCACTTTCTTACATTACAATAAGGAAAAAATTCCTTCCTTTATACCACACTCAAGTAATTACAAATGAGTTGGCATACAAATTACAAAATAAAAGTTTCCACACATTACATAAGAATTACACAAAACTATCGGCTTCTAATTAAGATATTTCTTCACTTGTGTGACCTCAGATCTTGTGCTCACATCCACATCACTAACATCATGTCTTCAACTGGCTCATAATTGCACATGATCAGATTCCATCCTGATTAGGAGATATCATCCGATTTCCACATACCGCTACTTAGGAACACTGCCTGAATACTGCTTCCACTGATTTCCTCATAAATTTCATGAATAAATAAATTTCCATCTATGATCTTAACCAAAATCTCATAGAGAATCATAGAGTAAGTCCTCAAATTCGCATAGCTTCATATTCAATATCCCAAGTGCGCTAACTCAAACACTGTCTACTTCTCTGCTAATCTCTAGTAGATCACTATGTTGACATCAATGACAATCATGAATGCAACAACTACTATAGAATAGATGTGAATAATCTCCCATAGGATATATTTAGTATTCATTCCTAAAAATCTCCCCCATTGGCATTGATGGCAACATAGATGAAAAAACATCCAAGTTCCATGAATCCAACACTGCTGCTCTGAAGTAATTTCATATCCTCTTCATCAATCAAATCTTGCTTCGTTTTCCTATTCACTTCTCTCCAATAGATGATTTTTCATGTATACTTCTCCCCCATTGACATCAATGATAGATGTTTCATCATTATGTCAACAACAACTTCAATGTCAAAAGACACTATTCAAAAAATATATTCACTAGAGTCCTCATGACTCAGCTCAGATATACATACTCCCCCATAGAGGAAGTACCAACATCCAGTCCAGAAGAAAGATAAGGCTCATATACCACTGGATGGATGCAAAAATCTATATCACTTCTCAAAATTACGCTGGGGCATAACCCCAAGCATACCTCTCAGATACTCAAATGTATCCTTAGGCAAAGGTTTTGTAAATATATCTACAATCTGCTCCTTTGTTCTTATGTACTCAAGTCTAACTTCTTTCTTTGCCACTTTCTCTCTCACTACATGATACTTTATCTCTATATGCTTTGTCTTAGAATGTAACACAAGATTCTTAGACATACTAACTATCCTGGTTTTATCACAATGTATAACAACATGCCCAACAAATTTTATTCCAATATCCTTCAACATTTGCTTCATCCAAATTATCTGATTACAATTGTTTGCTGCTGCCACATACTCTGCTTCCGCTATGCTATGTGAAATACAATTCTACTTCTTTCTTAGCCTAGAAACTAATCTTCCTCCAAGGAAAAATACTCCACTACTCTCTTTTTGTCATCAACACTACCCCCCCAATCAACATTTGTATATGCACATAGGGTAAAATCATCATATTTTTTCATACCACAATCCATACTCAATTGTGCCTCTTAAGTATCTCAGTATCCTCTTTACTGCTGCATAATGTGATTCTCTAGGTTGAGCTTGAAATCTTTCTACAATTCCAACTGAATGTGATATATCAGGTCTTGTATGAGTCAAATATTGCAATCCTCCAATCATAGATCTATACTTCTTCTGTTCCACTACAGGAGTCTCATCTGTGCTAGATAACTTGTGTCCAGTTACCATAGGTGTTCCAATTGGATTACAGTTCTCCATTCCAAATCTCTTCAATAAGTCATTCAAGTACTTTGTATGACTTACAAAGATACCATCACTGTTCTATGTTATCTGCAATCCTAAAAAGTATTTCATTTCACCAATCATACTCATTTCAAATTCAGTCTTCATTTCATCTGCAAATTTATCACTGGCTTCATCTTCTCCTCCAAAGATAATATCATCAACAAAAATTACAACTAACAAACCATTTTCAATTTCCTTTGTGTACAGGTTGCTATTAGCTATGCCTTTTGTAAATCCTAATTTTAACAAATACTTATCCAATCTCGCATACCAAGTTATAGGTGCTGAAAACTGTCTCTTAATACAATTCACTTCATAAAAATTGTTAAATTCTTTTGAAGTAAATTCTCCACCTCTATCTAATCTCAAACATTTAATCTTCATTCTAGATTCATTCTCAACTTTGTTCTTAATGATCTTAAACTTATCAAATGCTTTAGATTTTTCTTTAAGAAATACAATCCACATCATTCTTGTAAAATCATCAACAAGAATCATAAAATACCTTTCTCCATAGAATCCTCTAGTCCTTGTAGGACCGCTCAAATCTGTATGAACAATCTCCAACTTCTCTGTTGTTGTAAACTTCTTGCTGGGAAATGAGCTTCTCTTCTATTTAGCCATCACACATTCCTTGCAAATCATGTTAGTAGGCTTCATAATTTTAGGCAAATCTCTTACTGCAAGTGTAGTACTCACTTTCACAATGTTATCAAAGTTAATATGACAAAATCTTTTGTGCCATAACCAAATGTCATCAATCTTAGTAATCAAACATGTCATCTTAGTAGGATTCAACTGAAATACATTACCTCTAGTTCTAGATCCAGTACCAATCAAATTACCATCCTTATCTTTTATCACACAAGTTTTCTTAGTAAACCAAACTTGATATCCCTTATCAACTAGTTATCCAACACTCAAAAGATTATGTTTCAAACCATCCACAAAGTAAACATCATCAGTATTAGTCTTTCCATCAAGAGTAATAGATCCTATATCTTTAATCAAACAAGGTGCATTATTTCCAACTCTAACAACTCCTCCATCATAATTGTTAAAATTTATGAAGTTTTTCATGTCTCCAATGATATGATGTGAACAACAACTATCTATAATCCAATCAACTTTCTTTTCTACTTGAGAAACTAAAGCTTTTTCCTCAATTTTTGTTTTAGGATTTTCTTCTTTAATTTCTACAAATCCTATATCATCATGCTCAGTATCACTTTCACTTAAATTTTTCTCCAAACTAATTTCAAGTTATTCATCATTTGCATAGTAACATTCTTTAGATCTTCTAGGATTAAAGTTCTTCCTATACTTCTTAACTCTCTTAGGACATTTAGATGAAAAATGACCATATTCTTGACAAGTCCAACATTTAAAATTTTTCTCACTATCTAGTTCTCTTTTCACAAGCAAGGCAATACCTTCTTCAATCTTCTTGTCTTCTTCATTTCTAGATCTACTGTTACTAGCATAATCTCTGCTCACACTGATGCTTCTTGACAAATTAGGGTGAACACTAAGAGCACTAAATGCTATCTCTATTCTAGGTAAGTCTCCTGATAGCCTCAGTTTCATCTCTGCTACTTCCAATCTTCCAAGAAGAGTCTCTCTGGTAAAGTTCATAGTACAAGGTATAACTTGTTCAATCATCTGTGTTGTCTACTTAAATGTAGGAGTCAATGTCCTCATAATTTTCCATATCACTTCATTCTCTATCTTGGTTCCTCCACAAGATTTTATACCTGCAAGAATATCTAACATTCTACCAATATAGCTTCTAACAAATTCATCTTCCATCATTCTTATATCTTCAAATGCACATATCCAATTATGTAATCTGACTTTCTTTGCATGTTCATCACCTTCAAAAGTAGACTGTAAAGCTAACCAAATTTCATGAGATTTTTTTAGATATTTTACCTGACTATACTCATTTTTCGGAAGGGCTAACAAGAGTGCTTCTCTAGAAAGTATGTTACACATAAATAGATCTCTCTCTTCATTTGTACAATCTTCAATCTTATCCTCATCAATGATAGTCTTTTGATTCTTTGTAGTTAACCAATAACCTAGTCCTAAATAAAGTAGGTGTGTCTTCATCTTTTCTTTCCATCTGTCAAAATTTACTCCATCAAATTAGGGCTTTCTTTCCTAAAATGATTCGCCATGGATCTCCTTAAGCTGTTAAACTTTTCCTTCAAGGACCTGCTGCTCTAATACCAATTGTTAGAAAGTAAAGTCCACCAAGATAACTGAGAGGGGGGGGGTGAATAAGTTATCAGATAAATACAACTTTTATAACCTTAATAGATTTTAACCATTTAAGCAATGAAATCAACAACTAGAGAAAGATATACATGCACAATAACACAATGAAACAAGATATGTTGACTAGGGAACCTCTTGATTAAAGAGTAAACCCCGGTGGGAATGATGCCCACAAAAGATGCACTAATATGAAAGTTGCTTGTGAGAGGATGGAATCTGTTAGGAGTCTTATGAAATACATTTAGTACATATGAGTCCCTATTAAGAGACTTTGAATCCCTTTTAAAAGATTCTAACTTTGTTAGGAGTTATGGAAGACAGAAGGACCCACTGCCCAAACAACTTCAGGGTAAGATCACTGAACTCACTGTCCAACTAATCTTAGTATTACTCAACAGAATAATACCACAAGATTACTTATCTCAACAATTCAATACTCCTCTAATTGTGCCAAACTGCACCAACTGCTTCTTTAGATCTCAATATCAGAATTCCATACTTCGCATATCCTCTTTCAACAAATTCACTTTCACAATTTCTTCATTCATTTTCTTACATTACAAAAAGGAAAACATTCCTTCCTTTATACCACACTCAAGTAATTACAAATGAGTCATCATAAAAATTACAAAATAAAAGTTTCCACACATTACATAAGAATTACACAAAATTGTCAGCTTCCAATTAAGATATTTCTTCACTCGTGTGACCTCAGATTTTACACTCATGTCCACATCACTAACATCATGTCTTCAACTACCTCATAACTATGCATGATTATATTTCATCCCAATTAGGAGATATCATCCAATTTCCACAAATCGCTACTTAGGAACACTGCCTGAATACTACTTCCACTGATTTCCTCATAACTATCATGAATAAATGAATTTTTGTCTATGCTCTTAACCATAATCTCATATAATATCATAGAGTAAGTCCTAAACTTTTCATAGCTTCATCTTCAATATCCCAAGTGCGCTAACTCAAACACTATCTGCTTCTTTGCTAATATCTAGTAGATCACTATGTTGACATCAATGACAATCACAGTCATGAATGCAACAACAACTGCTATAGAATGGCTGTGAATACTCCCACATAGGATATATTCAGCATTCATTCCTAACATTTGCAAAAGCTACTACATCAATCTGCATCATAGGCCAATAGTACCCCGCCCTAAGAAACCTTTTGGCCATGGCAAGACCATTGGAATGTCCCCCATAGATGCCCTCATGGATGTCAACTAATGCTTGGTCATATTCTTCCTTTTCTAAGCATCTAATAAGTGTTCCATATATACCCTTCCTATACAAATCACCAGAGATAAGGGAATGGTGAGAGGCATTTCACATAAGGTTTCTACATTCAGATCGGTTAAAGTTTTCAGGGATAATGCCATCACGAAGGTATGATTAAATGGCACCATAATGGGATGACTCATGACCAACAAGGGTAAAAATGACATGAATTTCTTGGGAGTCATAGATAGGGTTATGTAGCTCTTCCACTAGGAATTCAAATCTGGATTCATGTTCCCCTAATTGAAGGAGTGAAGCAAGTGTAGCCATAGCATCAACTTCTTTTTTTTCTGCTCTATGGATTTGTTGAAGCCTTACAAATGTGAAGTATTATTTCAAGGAATCAACCATTTTCTTGTAAGGTACCAGTTTCTCAATTTTTTTTTAATATTCATCATTGACTTGGTCAATTATTAGCTATGAATCCCCATAGATGTGTAACTCTACGATTCTCCATTCTAAGGCTATCTTAAGTCCATTTGTTAAATCTTCATACTCAGCAATGTTGTTTGTACATGGGAACAATAACTTGTAAGACTTAGGAATCATTTACCCATGAGGAGAAACAAACAACACACTAGCTTCTAAACCATTTTGCATAAAGGATCCATTAAAGAACATCTTCCATGTTCTTTCAGTCATATACATGAGGTGTTCATTTGGGAAGTCAACTTGAATAGGTGCATTATCTTGTATTGGGAAATCAGCCAATTGATTTTCTATTGCTTTTCCTTGGATTGCTTCATGCTCAATGTACTCTATGTCAAACTCTGAAAGGATCATCATCCATTTAGCAAGTCTACCTGTGAGGGTAGCCTTACCTAGTAAATAATTGAGTGGATCTATTTTTTCTATGAGGTGTATTATGTGCGCAAGCATGTAATGTCACAACTTTTGAGAAGCAAACACAACTGCAAAGAAAGCTTTCTCAATGTTGGTGTAGTTAACCTCATATGAAAGAAGAGTGTGGCTAATGTAGTATATTGCTCTTTCTTTCCCATGCTCATCAAGTTGAGGTAGTAATGCCCCCAAGGAAGATTCTGTCATTGAAATATATGGAATAAGTGGTTTCCATGGAATAGGAGGCATTAAAATGGGAGGATTTGCCAAGTATTTCTTGATTTGATCTATGCTGTTTTGACAATCCTCATTCCAAACACATTTGACTCCTTTGTGTAAGTTCTTGTTGAAAGGTTGAGCTCTATCTGCCAACTGTGAAATGAATCTCCTTATGGATTAAAGATGTCCTTGAAGACTCCTCATTTGACTAATGTTTCTAGGAGGTGGCATATCTGTGATTGCTTGGACTTTTTCAAGGTCTACCTCTATTCCTTTTGTTGAAATGATGAGGCCTAGTAGTTTTCCAGAGGTGACACGAAATGCACACTTTTGAGGATTTAACCTTAGTTGAAATTGTTTCATGCGATCTAGAATGAATTCTAAATCATATAAGTGTGAGTCTCTTTTCTTAGACTTGGCCAAGGTGTCATCCACATAATCTTCCATGTTTTTATACATCATGTCATGAAAAATGGTTTTCATAGCTTGTTGATAGGTGGATCCTACATTTTTTAATCCAAAAGGCATAACGTTCCAACAATAGGTACCCCATGCACAAGTGAATGCAGTCTTTTCTTGATCTTCAAGAGCTATCTAAATTTGATTGTCTTCAGAAAAACCATCCATCAAGGAATAAGTCTCATAACCTACAGTCATATCCACTACCATGTCTATATTGGGAAGTGGAAATTTATCCTTTGGGAATGTTCTATTGACATCTCTAAAATCTGTGCAAATTTGAATGGATTTGTCATGTTTGGAAACTGGTACGATGTTTGATATCCATTCAGCATAGTCAATAGCTCTTATGAATCCTGCACCAAGGAGCTTCTCTAATTTTGTTTTGACTAAGAGAGCTATGTGAGGATGCATCTTTCTCAATTTTTGTTTAATTGGTTTGACTCCCGAAGCTATGGACAAGTGATGCATGATAAGATTAGTGTCCAAACCTGGCATATCTAAATAAGTCAATGTAAAGTTGATCTTCTTTTTCTGTAAGAACTTAGTGTAAGCTTCTTTTTCTTTTGGTGACAAGGACTGAGCCAGGTGTACTATCTATGGAGCTCATCTACACCCAAATTGATTGTTTGTGTTGGTTTGATAAATACTGAAGATATATCTTGAAAGTAGCTAGGGAGATGATCAAGTACCTCATCCTTAGGTGCCTCAGAGAGGTTTTCACCCTTGGATATGTCATTTCTTTTTACTTTTGTTGGTTTTGACACCGCCACACAGTGGTTTTCACCATCAGAACTCTTATTCTTTTGATTTTCTTTTCTTTTTATTTTGTGACTAAGGTACTTGATATCTAGTTCTATCATGCTGGTAGTCGGTTCATTGGTTTAAGAGACTACGGGTTCAATGGCATTCAAGTAACAGGTTATCTCATAATCATTTTGGAACATTAAAAGCTCAAGTTTTTGATAGTGTTGGGACTAATCAATGAGGTTAGGATGAATAAGAGGTAAGTTAATGACTGGTTCAAGGTTGTGAATGTGAATGATATCATCTCTAGTGACTGAAGAGTTGGAGTCCATCAAGTATCCTTCTAAGCTACCCAAATTGGGACTCATCCTAACAAGTGAAGAATCATCCACTAAGGAAACATGTGGGTTCAAATCCTCTAATCCTACACATGACTTGTCAACTACCTCAGGTTGAGAACTATAAGTGTGGATGACATCAACATCTATGTCAACTGTAGAATGCTCTGAGAAAGAATCCCATTCATACTCATATGAACGTGTTTCTAAACTTTGACTAGGATGTTTACACCATGAAGGTTTGGAACATCTTAATGTGGAAGCTCTAACTTCATCAAGGGTAATACCTTCTCTTTCCATCAAATGAACAAGGTTCTTTCATTGGTGTTCTCTGATAGGATCTTCTACATCTGATTTATCTTGTTCTAAGCTTGAAACTATCCCATGAGTGACTGGACTGTCTGAATCTCCCCAAAGGAGATTAGTGGAAGGGACCCAATCTTCACACCTATCTTTCCAATTTATCAAATTAGGTATGTATTCTGGATCTAACTCATCAAGGATAGGAGCATTTTTCTTGGTGTGATTCACAAATCCTAGGCCAACCGTCTCCTTAGACTTGCATCCAAAAAGATCATGATCAAGGGGTTTGGCTATAGCATCCAATCTATGACTAAGAGGGCCATGTCCAAGATAACCCATCTGTTTGACAAAAGTATACCCTCTTCCATAAGCCTTAGGAGAGGGAGATAAGTTCTCATTATGCATGTATTTATCATCTCTATAAATCTATTCTTTAATAACCACCTATTCTTTCTCATCTTGAATGGGCACTAAGGACTCTACAAATATGCCAAATAAAGTCATAACTGAAGAGGAAGGTCTCATTTCTTGTGAAGGCTTGCCATAAGACCTAGGTGAAACTGGTAGTGTCATGAGGGAGTTGAACTGATACCCCCCCATGCCAAGGTCTACTGTCTTGAACTTGTCTTTACATTCAACTAAGGTTGCATTGAAGTCTTTTGCTTCTCTATTGAGAGGAACATGAGTACTTGGTGAAACTAAGTTAATAGATAAAGTGTTATCCCTGGGTATACAAATATTTGTTCCATTGTAGGGGAACTTAACACACTGATGATAGGTAGATGACACTAGTTGCATATCATGAATCCATGGTCTACCAAGTAATATGTTGTACGTAAGGGGGCTAGCATGAACTATTTGGAATAAAATATATTTTTCAATAGGGCCAATCCTAACAGGAAGGACAACCAACCCCTTGGAACTCCTTTTTGCCTCATCATAGGCTTTGATAGTGATCTTCTTTTTGGTATCTATGACTTGTTCAGAATAACCCAACGTCTTCAAGATACTCAAGAAAAAAATATTAAGCCCAACATCCCCATCTATCAACATGCGTCTGACACAAGTTTTGTGGATTATGACCTCAATATGAAGAGCGAGGTTGTGCGAGTGGCTCAATGCTTTATCATCATCCTCTAAAAAGGTACGATAATGAGGGCTAGAAATATGGTTAACCATGTTCTATAGTTGATCAATTTCTAAGGTGTTGAGGATGTTCACTACACACAAAGCATCCTCAAGGACTTTCTTGTGTCTCGGGGACAACTCTAAGAGCTCAAAGATTGAAATCTGAGCTTGGGTTCTTTGCAATTGATCGAAAAGATTATAGATCAACTTAGGATTCACTGTTGGTTTTGAGGTGACATTCTTAGATGTCACTTTCTTTGGTCTACTTGGTTGACTTGAATTGGGTCCTCTAATGTAAAGGGGACCTTGATTTTGTGTGACAACATTGAGAGTTTGAGATGACACTCTAGAGTTAGGACCCCTTAGCACCAGGAAGGGTTCTTCATCAAAGATAGGAGGGGAGTCCATGTCTAGATCATAACCATAGGGATATTTATTCCTCATCATGTTGACATTTTCTTCTACAACTTCAAGTATGTTGACAACATTCTCTACAGTTGTGTAAGTGTAATTGACCTCAGCCTTTCCATTCTTAGGTTTAGATGTTTCCCCCTTCTCATATTTGGGCAAAGGTTCTTTGAATGCCTTATGATCGATGTTAGTGTTCAATCCATCTACCTTAAGTTTTCCACTCTCAATGAGATCTTGGATGATATGTTTGAGTTTCCAGTAGTTTTCAATATCATGTCCAATGCCATTGTGAAATTTTAAAAAGGCTTTCTCATCCCACCAATATGGCTTAACATCAGGTATATAATGCTTTCTGGGATCTTGAGGATGCACAAGATTGTTGGCAATGAGTGTTTTCAAGACATCCTCATATGAATCACCAAGTTTTGAAAATTGACGTCTCTCTTTCTTAGGCTTATCTTGGTATCTTGGCTTTCTCTCTTGTTGATGAGATGCATTGAGTTTCATGGATTGAACAACACTAGAAAAGTGGAGAACAACTTGATCTTTGGGTTGAGAGGAGTCCACAACTCCATCATTGATGACTTGTTTGTTCCTATTCCAATGTGAGTTCTTTCCTTTATCCTTGTTAGAGTTGTTATTTTGACCATTGTTGTTGTTGTTGTTGTTTCCATGTTTGGTCAAAATTCCTTGTTCTCTCAAAACATCCTCAATCCTACATCCGGTTTCAACCATGGTGTCAAAGGAATAAAAAACCATATTCCTAACTTCATACCACATTTTGGGAACCAAGTTTCTAATAAGGATGTCAATCTTCTCATTTTTAGGAATGGTCATAGAGTATCAAGAGTATTTTCATCTCTACCTTTGCAAGAAAGTGACAAAGGATTCCCCTTGATTTTTCTTTAAGTTTCATAAGTTCAACATGGTGATAGATCTTGAAAGGTTGTATGCAAAGTATCAGACAAATCTATAGATGAGCTCTTTGAAAGTCTTAACGGGGGGAGTTATGTTGGTGAGCCATTCCATCGCTTGACCCTTAAGACTCCTTGGGAACAATCTCATGAGGTACGAGTAATCTTGATGGAACTCAAAACTCATGGTGTAGAATTGATGCATGTGATCATGTGGGTCTCCATTCCTATCATACTTGTAATATTGAGGAATCTCAACCTTTCTAGGAAATTCTTTCATGCTAACACTTTTGTTGAAAGGATTAGGAAAAATTGAATCAAGTGAGAATGAACTCTTGGGTGCCAACATCTTTTCCATCATACTCTTAATTTGTTTGATCTCTTCTTCTTGAGATGGACCTTGCTTCTTAATCTTCTTGTCCACATCAAAGTTGTAGGGGACTCTAGTGCCCTTGTTGATTAAACTCTCTAGGAACTTGTCTTTGTTTTTCTCTAAGTATCTCTCCACATACTACTAGAAGAGTGGTTCTTGTTGTATCTTCATGAAGTCTTGGGCGTTGAGGTCAAAACTTGAGCTACTACCCCCATATTGTGAACCATGGTGAGCACATTGTGAAGGTTGTCTTGAGTTGCTAAGAGGTGTTCATCTCCTATAATGATCATGTTGTGAAACCCTTCTTCCTCTAGGGCTAGGAGATTGTGAAGGTGTTCTTGAATGTCTTCCACTTCATGGAGTTTTAGGTGGAGTGGATGGAGGAGAGCTATTTCCACCACCAACATGCATGGTGTTAAATTTATCATTAAGTTGTTGGGCCAAGAGTCTATCTTTCTCTTCCTGGAAGGCTCTCTTTTCTATCTCCAACAAGGCTTGTCTCTCTGACTCCAGGAGTCTAAACTGCTCTTCCTTTTTAGCTTGTTCATCTAGGAAGGCTTTCCTTTCATGCTCAATTCTCTTAAGTCTTTTACTCATGTATCTTGAAGTATTTTTGAGTGGTGAACTTGGTCTTGAATGTCTAAAAAAATCATTGGTGTATACTGCATTAACACGAGTGTCATAAGGTTCATCATCTTGGTTGTCATGTTGTGATTGTTCTTCTTTATAGGCTTGCCTCTTATCTCTTTCAGCCCTTTGGTGTGCATCCAAATATCTAGTTAAGATAAGGGGTAAGATTGGTCGATGTTCACAAGAGGAATTGCCAAATGAAATTTTATCTCTATGTTTTTCAAATATGTCATCAAGGCATTTATCCATTTCTTCCCTCTCTCATTGAGTCATTATGTAACTCATATCCATATCTAAGTGAGAAGATGTTAAGGGTGTACTCAACTCACTAAGATTACTATTGGGATCAAACCAAACTTTTGAGTTGTTCCTGGGTGATTGATCAAATACGGGTTTGTTTCCCTTACATTTTTGGTGAGTTTGAACTAAGGGTAATTGGTGAAAGACTACTTGAGGTCACTTTCCTTGATTTACTTGATATATTTTTGTAACCGACATGAAAGAAAGGGCACTAGGTGATAGGATGACCCTAAGAAACGTTGGTACCAAACTAGGATAGTAAAAGCACTCACTTGTCCAAAAAGAGAGATGATAAGATAGAAATTTTTCAAGAGGCATAAACCAACACTGTCACAGAGGTGCCCACTCAAGGGGTGAATACCCTAACACATATGGATCAGGAGGATGATTTACCCAAGTTATATTGATTGAATTTGAATTTGTATGGAAGTGAATGGACAAGAGATTACTAAAACTCTCCAAGTGTGTTATCAAAGGATCCAAATGTTTATCTTCTCAACAAGGATGATTTCTAGCTCACCGAATCCAAGCAAGGTCTCTTGTGAATTCAAAGATTACTAGTTATCATATCATGCATTGAACCATGTGAAAAATAAGTGCAAGCTAATCATTAAATGCCCCTTTTTTTTTGTTTTTCAGTTTTGATTTTTGACCTAGTCAACAAGATTGGACCTATACAACATGAATTCGGAACCCAAACCCTAAATGCAAAAAAGAGACCCCTATTAAAATATAGAGAGCTTTCCAAAAATATATTTTTTTCAGAAAAATCTCTTCATTTGTGCCCTAGAGACCCATTTTACCAAAAGATACCAATTTTTGTAAATCAACTATTTGAGCTATGATATTGCATCCAAATTTAAAACACAAAGAATGGACCCCCTATAGAATTTAAAGACCTTTCTAAAAATATAAAAATTTACAAAAAAATAAGCTGATTTGAACCAAAAATTAATTTTTTATAAAAAATAAAGAAAAAATTAAATTTTTATAAAAAGTAAAGAAAAAATTATAAAAAATTCACAATACCTCAGAAAATTCTGAATTTTTTATTGAAGCTTCTCTCATATGTCGCCAACCTGCAAAAAAATTCAGATAGAAACTCCAAGACATTTGGGAGATATGATCAAATCTTTGAAAATCTAGGGTTTTAGTCTCCAAGCAAATCTGCACAAGGGGGTTAGCTCCAAAAATAACTAAAACCAACATGTAAAGGTGGGTTGCCCCATGGTGGGTGCCAAAAATGTGTGCTAAAATGTTGACACACTTCTATGAGTCATTATATCAAAGATTTTTCAAGAATGAGGTCTCAAATGGTGACTCATAGCTCTCTATTCATGGAGTTCAAGGGTTTATAATGGAGGCCCTCAGTTTAGACCTAGTTTGTGCCCATGCAAGTACACCATAAAATGAGAGATTCAAAGAGGAAAAAGAAGAATGCTAGTCTCCATGATCATCAAATATGTATGCAAATGAAAATGGAAGCTATTCTATATGATAAAAATGCATGAAAGAAAACTAATCTATGAAAGGAAATACACATGCAAGATTATTCTATGAAATGAAATATGAATCTAATCTACCATGCAAGTGCAAGAGTAATCTAAATGGATTTCCATGGAGGCATGAGAGAAGAAGACAAGAAAAGAGAAGTTGCAATGTTCAAGCTCAAGTGCTCAAATTCTCCTCCAAAATCGCTCTCCAAACTTGCAGCATAACAATAGCATAAAATCTTGATCTCTCAAATCTAGATGCCTAAATTAGAAGGAGAGGTCTCCTTTTAGAGAGAAATGAATGGTAGAGATAAAGAAGCAAAATCTAAGGGTGGAGAAAAATTCTCCTTTTGACTTTGGTGCACAAGATTCTCAAGAGGCAAAATCAATTGACATGGTTAAGAGGCAAAAAGATGTGTGGAAGAGATTAAGAGGCAAAAGGAAATTCCACTCATCTTGGAAAGTGTGCATTCAATGTGTAGACAAAAAGTGTTTTTCTTTTTCTTTTATTATTTATTTATTATTTTTAGCAAAGTGGTTTCCATTATTTAATTAAAAGATTTTTTATTTATTTAAAAGAGATTTGTTCTTTTAATTAAATGTGGCTTAGGATAAAGTGATTTTATTATTTAATTAAAAGATTTTTTTATTTAATTAAAAGGGAGCATGTTCTCTTAATTAAATAAAACTTAGGATAAAATGATCAAACCTTAGGAAATATTTGAAATAATTGAATTAATTATGATTTGATCAAGGAAATTGATTTGAATTGAAAATATTGCAAAGCATTGATTCAGGAAATGATAAACTGATGAATGGGAGCCCAAATTCTAGGCGACCATTTTAGGGTGCATACATCAAGAATATTCCAATTAATCAATTAGTCAATTCATATTTAGTTGGTATAGTAGGAATTCTTGTAGCAATTCATAATCAAAGTCCATCCCAGTTTCAAGTCCATGTGAAGGACAAAGAATAGCTCTATGATACAACTAATATAAGTAATACATATAACTCCATGTACATATTTCATGCCCATAGATGATTAACCTACTCAGTTATTTTGTAGTTTATATTCTCAAACACCCACGCCAATGCATATGTGATTCCTGAGAAAATTCTTGCTTCAACAAAGACACCTCTTCTTTTGTTAAAAAATGTTGCTCTTAGCGAGCCAAAATGAACATATACCATAAAATCAATATTATCTACATACATTGATGAGCTAACTAATAATTTTACAAAAGAAACCCTTCAAAAACTTGCCTTTTCCAATATACAAGTAAAAATAAAAAAGTTCTATATTGCACACATCCTAGTTCTTGCTTTTCTTTTCAACCCAGCATGCTTTAAAATTTTTTGTTGCATTTTTCCAACTTGCAAGTCACTGGCTTGTTGAAAGCCAAAAATGTGCACTTGGCAATGTACCATCTCCTACATGTGAAATGCTACAACATAATATATTTGACAAACACCTATGTGAAATGCTACTAATAACACTAGTCATTACACAACATGTGTAACCATAATACCATTTACTTACCTACCATATTTTCAATGCATTATCTATACTATAGATGGCTCAATTCACTTTAACTTGCATACCACCCTCTTATAATATAAGTTTTCAAAGCTTACAAATGTATCATTTTAAAACTACAAGAAAGACATGTCCATACTTGTATATGCCATACCTAGATTCCAAATACAAGGGACTTTTATAATTGTAATGAATAACTCTGTCATTGCTTTGTACATGAAACTATAAATGTAATATTTTGAACACTACTATTCTCCACCCATTCAATTTGAAAATATAGTTTTATGTCATTAAAAAACACAGCTAAATTTTTTATTCAATTCAATTGCAGAGTGTTTAGTAGAAAAAAGATTTGCAAAATGAAATACAAATTTTTGACATTTGGAAAGGTTTTGTTTGCATGTGTTCTATTACAGGTATAATTACTCTCCATCTTATTTTAACTTATTCTTCATGTCCTTGATTTGCTAATGCTATACAAAATAATAACTTATTTATTAATCATACATACATGATAGCTTCTACACTTATCAACATAGATGATATTAGAAGACCGCAAATCTAAAAATAGACTTGAATTGCTACCCTATACTCATATTTATGAAACTTGACATATGCAACTCATGTTATAGTTTACCTAATCTCAACTATGAACCAAAATTTACCAGGCACATCCTCACTGAAATAACACTTTTTTCTTGAAATTTTTGTTTTCAGGTAAACACAATTTATTATTTTCCCTTTTACTTTCTAAGCTATTGTCATTTTAACTCTTTTCAATTATTTATTAAAAAATAACTAATGTTTTTATGATCTTGACGATGGAGGGCTTGTTTTGGTACATCCTTTTCCAACCAACAATAGAATTATGTCGATTGACCAATTAAATCACAAAATATTTCCTTGAAAAAACTTGAAAATGTAAAATACAAATAGCTAATTTGATTTTGCACTATTAACTTGCTTTTGTACTCTGATTTTTAGATTCTAAATTTTGAACAAACAAAAAACTGACAATTTATGTCATGACTTTGTCTCTTTCTACCTGCAACTTTGTACTGATACATGCTCCTATGCTTTGAATTTTATATTTTTAATTTTAAACAAAGAAAAAAATAACTTTTTATACCAACACTTTGACTCTTTCTATGTGCACAAGGCAGGGACTATAGCTCTAGCAAAGCTCTTGTTATCTCTAAAGTTATTACTATTAAATTATTTACTTTTTTAATATATTATTTACATTAGTCTTTACAGGTAGCTGATTTTTCTTGGCTTGTGGGTTTTCTCCCCATTGGTTTGGGGTTCAATTTTGAGGCCCAAACTTAATCGATGTACATGTTTTGTGGGTGATTGTGTACATTCTCACAAAGACTAGTCTTGCCTCTGCTTGTCCTTCCTCTCCCCAACTTGGTAGCTTGTAATCCCAAGTAAGGATGGGTTGGGTGTTGGGAAGATTCACAAACATACACATAATTATATGAGTGCATGGTTGGGCATACCTCTTGAGTGACCAAAAAAATGAATAAAAATAAATTATTTGCATTAAGTTCTTTTTAGGTTGAAATTTTGAGTACAATAAAAGTTTTTGATTTTGATTAGGGTAAAAATAGGTTTTGAAGGGGCCCCGAAACCCTTTAACAAAGATATATAGAGATAGGCATGGAAAACCAAAAAAACAACTAGCTACCCCAAAAGGAGCAGACTACATAGGGACAAATCCTAGATTTTTAATAAATTCTAAACAACAAAAAGCAAAAAGAGCTAGAAGCAAAATAGAGAAAAAGACCACCAACACCAAGATCAAGGAAAAGTCTTCAAGAAACCCTCAAAGTCCTCCAGTTGAGCCTGCATAGTCTTGATATTATCTTTCAACCTCATGATGTCCTGATCTTCAACGTTAAGTTTATTTTTAGTGTTGGACCTTGTTCTAGTATCCGGACCCATCAGCTGACTGGGGATAGTCAGATCAATGTTCTCGATCAGAGGGCCCTCTTTGTTCCCTTCCAACACTTTGCTTAAAGTGCTCAGGTTATCCAAAGTAGACTTCATTCCTGAGTTAGCTAGACCAAGCAAATTCTTCAGCATAGCTTCGTTCTTTCTTATCTTCTCTTGAATGGGAACCATAGCTATCTCTACAAATTTTTTGATTTTATCATCCAACTTAGTACCATAATCAGAAACACCAGCTTTAGCATTGAAAATAGTCTCCTTCCTGAGATTATATCATGGATGTATCTTTAAGGAATGTATTAGAATTAAAGTATACTTTTTAATAGAATTTTAATTTCTATCATTAACTTGGTAGTGGAATCATTCACTCACCACAAGAAAATGATAAATGTGAATAACACTCTATATAATATTATAATTATTGCAACCATTGTTTATTGTAAATCTATTTTTTTGATAAATTATTATTACAATTTGAATTGTTAAAATGGTAAAATATTTCTTCAAAATTGATCTTGAGCTTTTTTTAGGATTCATATAAGTAACTCCTTTCACATGAAGAAACATTAGTATGTCCCCACAAATGGTGAAGATGGAGAAAATTGGGATTTATCTTTTGAATCCTTACAACATCCAACAATGGAGGCATTATCACAAATACACCTACAAAATCATAAACAAATGAAAAAACATGTGCATTTGAAACTAAAACTTCAGTCCATCGCAATCCTATCTATCAAGACCTTATTTTCAAATTTTGATGCTCTTAGAAGAACACACATGAGAAGCTATGGAGAATAAGGATTTAAAGATGATCAAAGATGAATATGCAAAGATGAAAATGAAAGAATGTATTCAAGAAAACTATGATGAAAAGAGACTAGAATGCTAAACTAAACTAGAATTCCAAGATCACAAGGATGTTCAAACTTGAATTCAAATGACAATGCATGTTGTAACCTATTTTTCACCTACAACTCAAACATGTAGAGATAATTACATTTTGCAACTAATCAAGGTACATATTTGGTTACATATGATTTCATGATTAAGTGTTTTACTGTATTAAAAGTAACTATTGAAAGTAAATTGTTGTACTAAAATAAAATATTGATTAAAGAGAATACTTTATTGACATGCAAATGTATTACACAATATAAATATACATATGTTTGCATTTTTTGAGTTCTTTTGATATAAAAGGAAAGTACAAATGGCCCACACAATCAATGAGATAACTCTCAAAACAAGATGCAAGTATAATGTAAAAATGCATTTAAAGACAAGATGCAAACAAGGGAGAGGGAATCATCATTGCCTGGTGTAATGAAGAATCCTTGCATTTGTGATCAACACACATATTCATGATAGCTTCATCTTTAGAGATAGTGCATGTTCATTTACCTGTAGGGATGGTAAAATGTTGTTAGAGCTCAAGGTCTCACTTCTAATTTTATAAATCATCTATGCATGAAAAATTACTTAGTGTACATAAGAAAATAGTGAGAAATGCTATGTAGAGAATAATAGATCACTTGCCAAATTCTTGGGGTGGGGTATGTATATTAGAGAAAATTAAGTAGGTTCCCAAAGGCTCACCCTCAAGAAAGTCAGATCATCACAACCAAAATCAGATGAAGAGGTTCTAATGCTTCAACAATCTCTCAATGTTGACTTCCTTGTCAGATTTTGATTTTCATCCCGAAGGGGGCATGGTATTGCATATCATTAACTAATTATGCCAATCAATTTTACTTCAGTAAATCAAGACAACAACCACATCTAGTTGTTGATTCATCAAAAGTCCTCGTCACTTGGGGCACATCACTTGGGGCATATCAAATTCATCAAGATCCATATCAATCTATTGTTCTCTCACAAACTTGTAAACTGTATCAGCTCTTCGTAACCATCGGTTCATTAGTGTTATTTCCTTGGTTCTTCGTAACTGAAGGGTTTAGATATGAAATCTTTTTGATTCGTTTGGACAATCAGGTTTGGATTCAGAACAGTCACTTCTTCGTAATCATAAGGTTTAGAATCAGGCATTTTAACACTTCTTCGTAATCACCAGTTCATTGTTGCTATAGTTAACATCATCTTGATTCTTTGGTTAATCAGGACCTGAATCACTAGATCTTCAAATCAATCAATCGGTTTCTATCTCAAAATTGATTAATCTTTCAAGATCAATTTCTCCACCACATAACTGAGTCCATCTGATCATAAAAAATAGATTAATCTTTGAGCCACTATGCTTCACATAGTAATTCAAAGAGGGGCAAAATATAATACCCTAAAAATGGGCTATAGGACCATTGACCTCCTACATCGGCAAATCAATCGAAATCGACACAAAAGTCCTAACCAAAGGCACATCTACGCATCAAATCATCAAAACCCTAATCCATTTTATTATAATTCTGCATTGGGGAATATTTCCTAAATATTTTGAATTTATCCTAATTGTCTCCTAATTGAATATTATTTGGTGATAAATGACATTATTTATCCTAAAGTTAATTAATTAAATATGTTGAATATTTTATTAATTAATTTAATTCTGCCACTTAATCATTTAATTGGATTTAATTCTATTTATTCCTAATTAATATTATTTAATTTTGACAATAAATCAAAAATCCTACGAATAATTGATTAAATTCTTATTTAATTAATTAAAATCCAATTTTCAATATTTAATGATATAGTTTTGGAATAAAGTTTGATTAAATAATTGATTAACCCATAAATCAGTTGTTTTAAATAAAAAATCAATTAAGTTGAGAATAATTCATTTGAATTATTAAATTAATTCATAATTATCCATGCACATTCAGAAAAATAGTTAAACTTTAAATCAATAAATCAATTCAATTTGTTATATTTTTGAACTCAACATCTATTTCGAGTTAAAAAGTGATCTAAACTTCTGATTTCAGTTAAAAAGTTGATTTTGCATGATTTTGCGAGTTAACTAATTCTAATTTCCTGATAACTCAAAAATCAATCTGAGTTAATCAGGGAGAGATTTTTGGCTTTCCATGAGCTTTCAAAAATCTTGGATTTCTATATAAACAAGGCTCAGCCCTTCACAAAGGATCTTCTTCAATCTTTGAATTCATCTTTCAATTGCGCTTTCAATTACTTGGAGAATCGAGCTCTTGCGAACAAGTGATTGTGAGATTTTTGCAATTTTAATTCATTATTTTCAATTCATTCATAGCATTCCATTGAATTGTTAGATTAGATTTGAATTTCATTTCAATCCATTTTAGATCAATTTCATATCAGTTTTTCATCCTATTGCATAGAAAATCTAAAAATATAGATTAATCTACATCTATCTTTTAATCATTTAAATCCTTCATTTAGGTATTGCATTGTCACTGGTCTCGGTCATAATTAGAGAATATCAAACTCATACCTAATAGAAGGTAGTAAATCACCCGGTTAGCTTCGTTATTTCATTTACAAATTTCTTGATTTGCTAACCTCTAATGTTTTACTGAAGTGTTGTGTCTACAACTAGGTACAAAATTCACACAAACAATCACTTGATTACAAACCCACCCATAGGATCATCTAGAAACCACTTTGGGTTCCAAAACCTATGGTGAGCCACTCACCTAGGGTATTTAGTCCCCTACCCAAACACAAGCCAAAGAAATAATAATGTACTTCAAATGGTCTATTTTGTAGGTCTAGGGAACTCTCCTGTTCTCTCAGGCCCTCAAGACGAGTCCTAGCCTTATCATATGCACAAATGATTACAAGGAATAATGGAAAGTACCAAAATGAATTAAAAAAAAATTATAACATGATATAAACAAGGAATGGATATACAAAGGTGTGGAGAGTTGTAGACCGGGCACAAGAAATAAATGTAGAAGTTACATGCCAAACCCTAAGCCCAAAACTGGCTAAATTGAACCCCTAGGACCCCATAAGTCCATAAAAGTATTATCATAGGGTCATATGAGTATTCCCATAGGCCCATATGAGTATACACCCAGACTTGTATGAGTAAATGGATTCAGGGTTGTTTTCTCATATGAGAACTGTCACAAAATGGAACAGAATTGCCCAAAACTAAAAACTTGAAGTGTGGAAAATTCCTGGGGATGGTTACTTAAGGTATACCTGATCCAAGTACCTTATTACCACATCCACAATACTTCCTCAACACACCATTTAACTTGAAAAAAAATTAGATGATCAAAACTAAGAATTGAAAACAAAATTTGCATATACCACAAGAAGGGAAAACTCACTACCAGCCTTCCTAATCATTCCTAACCTTCCATAACCTTCCATAAACCTTCTTAAACCACCCATACATAGAAATATACATCAAATAAAATTTATAAGTACATTCATAAGATTTCCTGGAAGAGATTGAAAAAGAAATCTTATAAGAACATTAATAAAACTTCCGGTATACATATCCTTTTACAACCAAATAATCAATCTAATAATTATTATCTTCACAATAGTTTACAATCATAATTCATATTAAATATACACAAAAAAAGACACACACTCATGCAAGAATATCATTCTTCCTTGTTCCCGATCCTACCTGGAGTCCTGCAGAGAATCCCTTCCAAGGTTGAGAACTTCCTTAGCAGCCTTCCAATCTTGAGAGATGATTGCCCACCAGAATAATCTTCTTTCCGAGAAAAAACTCCATTCCTCCTCTGAGAATATCCAAAACCCCCCTATAGAACTAGAATAATGATTTCCAAAATGAAGAAAACCCCCAAAATCAATACTTCCAAAAAACTCCTAAGTTTCTCCCAATTTTCTTCCAATCTTTCTAATCTCCCAAAAATCCTCCCCTCCGAATAATTTAATGAAAAATATATGGTTGGAGGAGTTTATTTATGGGAATAAAATTCTCCAACTACTGTAGTTGGTTGAAGATTAAATTAAAAAATCCCCTTAAAAACTATAAAAGCTTTTATTATTTTATTAACATATTCACCTAAATAAGACCATACCAAGAAAAGGAACACAAGAGTTCTCAAATAACTCACATAGCTAAGTTGGAAATAAACTAGCCTAACTTCTAGGAGGTCTCAGGTTCAAATCTCCTAGGTAGATAATTTTTCTGAAAAGAGCCTTGTTTTTACTTAATTATTATTTTTATAAATAATCATTATTTAAACATTAAAGATACAATTATACAAGAACTGTAAGTAAAAACATAGGTTATAATATTTAAATATATGCATAGGTATATATGTGTGAACCCATATATACATATACATATACATACACATATACATATATAACATACATCCAATTTATACATAAACCTTACTACAAAAATCATAACACTGCACGCAATTCCTCAACTAAGGTAACCTCCTAGACATGAACCTAAGTCAATAGGAATTCCTTGAGAGTAACTTGGTAAAATCTCCATACAACAATAGTTCAAGGATTTTGAAGGCATGCTCAGACCTCTATAGCTAGGTGGAGTCGATGCCTAGTACCTACATGTGCGGCATCATGTGGATCTCCCTTAGGAGTAACTATGACTGCCTCTCCTCATCCTACACTCACATTAGACATTGTAATCAGCAAAGCATAGTGGGTTTAATAGGGTTAGCTCCATAATAAACAAAAATATAAACCAAGTATGAATCATTTTCACAACTAGTATATTCCTACACATATATACATCATCTCATGCCAATTCATCTACTATTTCCTTAAAATAATTCTATTAATCAAATATATGCTCAAAATGTCCCATCATGAAATAACAATAATCCAAACATATAGTCCAAAGTCATAAGATAATAATCCTGCCAGTTCAAAATATGAAAGTACTAGGGTGGGCATTACATTTTGCATAATTATATAAAAAATCTTATATCAATTTTATACTATGGTCTAATTTCTAGAGCTTGCATATTTATTTAATTGCTAAAACATCACATTTAATATAAAGTTCCTACACTTTTATTAAAAGAAAACATTCACATGTGTGCATACTTAATCTTGATTAATTAGTAATTAAAAGGGATTTGTACTTTCAAATTCTATTTTGTTTTATTCTACCTAACATTTCCCTTTTGCTTCTTAATCCTCACCACTCATTTCTACCTAACCTTGCATCTCCTTGATCTCTTTTTTCCTCTTCATCTCATCCACTCATTATTTTGCCTCTTAATCTCCACATTTTATTCTTGATGTAATTTCTTTAAAAGGAAGCTCTCCCCTTGTTCAAGGGTCCTAATATTTGTTGCTATCTAGATCATCTCAAGCTCTTGCATCTTGCATTATTACTTTCTTAGAATAATCTTGTCATTTGAATTCTTAGCTTAGCTTCATTTCTAGTTTAATATAGCATTGCTAATCTAGTTTCTTTCTTACATTGTTTCATAGATCTAACTCTTGCATTCTCACTATAGATCATTAGTTTCTTGCATAAATTCTTAACTTAATCTCTCATTCTTTCATATAAGCTTCATTTCTTAGATTTGAATCTTCCATTTTGGAGTAGTCAAGTCACTAATCCTTCATGCCAATTTGATGAGCATCATGAGAAGGATTAAACTCGCTTCAACTAGGAAGCTATGAACCGCTTCTTGGGATATCCTCTTCCATGGATTTCTCTCAAGAGTAATGGTTCATAGAAATGTGTCACACTTTTTATCACACATCTTTTTCACCCACCATGGGGCTTTGCAACCATTTTTGGTTCCATTTCTTGTGCTTTCAGTTTCTTTCTATCGCAGGTTCAAATTTTTTTATTTTTGCAGGCTCAAGAGTCATACAATATTTCTCATAATACCCAAGTGACATTTCAGTATACTACTATGCAACACTCTGCATTCTATGAAGTATCATTCTTCCATACATAGAAGTGTCACACGACCATACTGAGAAGTATCACACTTCCTTTATAAGGTATATCACACTAGTTTGGAATGTTGCCCTGCTTTCATGAGGTCCGTCGTATGATTTTCTGACAAACTGATTAACTGTCACCCATATTTTATTTCTGTCACAGTCTAAGTTTGGGCTGAGATTGCTTTATTTTTCTTGCATTTTTTAGTTTTCTAATCTTCTAACAATGACTAGTAAGTGATCTTGCAAGGCCATTTCTTCATTTTTCATGCTTTTTATGATCTAACTTGTGGTTTTGTAGGGACTTGTTTATCAAAAGAGCTCAATATCTTCATGTCTACTAATGTTTTGTGATGTAGGATTAGCTTATCAAAGGCTTATTCTTAAAACTACTAATGCTTTGTCTTGTAGGTTTCCCTGGATATAGAAATAAACCATATATTTTCTTACATTTGATTTCTAGGCACCTAGCTTAATTAGAAGGTTTCTTTTTTTGTGATTGGTTGAGTACTAGGAGAGTATGCTCAATTCCTCTTAGAAAATAAAAGATATAGAACTTCTTGGATGATCACTTGCAATTTGTCCAGGGTAAATAAACATGTGCTTGATGTGTCTGGGAGAAATGATGGAGTAGGAGACTATGCTCTTTTCCCTATGGGAAAATCAGAAATCTAGACCTCCACTAGCTATCCATCTTTACTTTCTTGCATTTACCTTTAGAGGGCATGCCAAAAGAGTAATCTTTTGGGAATGACCCAAGTGGGGAACAAGAAAATTTGGCTACTCCACCCCACTATAATCAAAATCCTCTTTCATCCCAAAGAGAGAGAAGACATGGCTACTTCCTTGTAGGGCTAAAGGTCTAAATTCCACTTGCAGAACTATGAGGGATGGTCATGAACAAAGGCCCATACTAAACACTTTAGGACTTAGAATCTATCCTTTTTGGCCTTGTGGTTTACTTTTTGCAAGGATTGATCCAAGTGGATTACCCATACCACCCCAAGGCACTCACCATATGTACTCCCTTGGATGCAAATCCATGACAAATCCAACACCACTTTGTGTGAGGCGAAGGGGTACCAAGTTGTGGGAAAAGGTTGCAACACTAATCGCTTGACCTTAGGTAGCTTGGTTGATGTGTCTTCTTATGCTAAGACTTGTGGAAACATTTTCTGAACATACACATGATACACTTGGTACAGTTGACACCTTACTAAGACTTCACATATAATTGTATCCACAAGGTTACTTTGTCCCTTGTTGGGTTGTCTTAAGAATATTATTTTCTCACTACATGCTTTCAAAACAAACCTTGTCTAGGGAATTCTTCAAACTTATCAATCACCTTGCAACCTTTTGGACTTAAATTCTTGGACTAAGCTTAAACATTGTCACTATTGCTTCTCTATTACTATCCTTAACTCATCTTATTATTTGGTACATTCCATCATGTTAGGAATTGTACTTATCTAGAAAATATTTCTTTGGTCTCTTGACTACATACTTGGCTAGTAGAATGCTCACTTGTCCACCATATTCTTAATCAAATCTCTTGGATGCTCTATCCAACCTCTTGCTTGTTCACAACTATCGTACATAGGGATCTCCCTGCAGCTTGGACACTTTGTGGTGGGTTATCTTTGATCTATATCTCTTACACTTTGGAAAAGTAAATATCTTTACTTACCTAGATTGAATATGAAGTCATCATAAGTCATCCTATATGGATTTTGATAAATTTCTTTCATGCTGGTCATAACTAGATATCATTCTGTGAGGGAAAAATACTCGAAACTATCTTTGAAAACTCAACTAATGAAGGTCCTATACCTTAGAGTTTCAAACCCTTTTCTAACATCTCTAGCAAATTTACTCTATCCTCTCCTAAGTTGGCACATAGTGTTTCTTACACTCCAACCATGGACGAAGAAAGTAAAAGGATTTGAAAGTTCCTAAAACAACATGGTGATAAACAATTTGGAAAAGAAAACCAAGAATGTCCTAACTCTAGACATGGTTCTCAACAAGGCTCCCAACACACTCGACATGGATCACATGGCTCACAAGGTGGTGATTCAGACAATTAAATAGCTGAGGAAGATATCTTGTAGTTTCAGTGAGATGAATGATTACAAAGACTCACAAAGTTGACTCTAAGTAAAAATAAAGACCAATACTTCTTGCACTTGGCCTCTCAAGGAGTTAAACTACCTCACAAATTTGACAAATTGATAATCTAATCAAAAAGGAAGAATCATATGAAATGGAAATCTTGAGGAAACATATGGAAGACATGATGAAACATGTGCAACACTTAGAAAAAGAGAAAGAACAACCAAGCACATCTTTCTCTCTTGAGGCTATTTGTTCATTTCCTTTTGAAAAAGATCAACACATGCCACCTTTTCCTAGAAAGGTTGAGTTTCCTAAATATGAAAAATATGATGCTAGAAAAGATCCTCAAAATCACATTAGGGAATTTTGTGCACTTAGCATGGAGTTTCTACATGAACCCACTTATCTCATGAGACTCTTTCCTAGGAGTCTTAGTGGTCAAGAAATGGGATGGTTCACCAAAATATCTCTTCCTCTCAAATCATTTGACCAGCTAGTGCAATGATTTATTCAACAATATTCCTATAGCATTCAACATGCTATCACTATGCTTGATCTTTGCAACATAAAACAATGTCAATGGGAATCCTTTGTGGTCTCCCTTTAATGATGGAAGAAGTTATACTCATGCTATCCCCAATAGATTCTTGAGATAGAAAAGATTGACATATTCACCAACTCTCTAGTTCCTGAAATGAATTATGCATTATAGATGCAAAATCATGCTTCATTCAATAAACTAGTTGAAACATCTATTCGCATAGAGGATGTCCTTGTGCGTAAGGGAGATATCACTCTACAATCCAAATCCTCTTCTAACAACTAGTCTAACAAAGACAAAAGAAAATTCTAGAATAAAACTAAGGATGTTGTCAATGATGGAATCATGACTTCAACTTCACAATCTGTCACTACTAAAGAGCTAGCATTTAATCTCTCTATAGCTGTGAAGGCTAAAACTAATAATCCTTGGGCTCCTAAGCCTAAAATAAATTTCACTCCTCTTGGAGAATCACTTGAGAATACTTTGAAGAATCTCCTCACTAAAAAGATCATTACTTTGCCTGATAATTCAAGACCTTACGATCCTGAAATCAAGCCTAAATGGTAGAACACCGACCACTATTGTTATTATCATCACAATAAAGGCCATAAAACCAAAAAATGTATGAAAATAAAGAATCTAATTCAGGATCTAATTGACAATGAAACTATTATGGTTGACTCTCCACAAGAAAAAAATGATCATAAGGCTTTCAAAGAGCCTTTTCCTGAATTTGAAAAAGGAGAATCTTCCAAGGAAAAGGATAACAAGGTCACCTATACCTATGCTAACAGTGATAATTGGATCAAAATGATTGAATCCTCTAATCAAACTAAAGGAAAGGATAAAATTTAATCATCTAACATAGAAACCAACTCTCAAGCTACATCAAAAGAAGCTTCATCTTCCTCCCCCGCTTCTAAGAAAATTCCAACTCAACTAGCTACCTTGTCAAAACCACAAGATTTAAATTTGGTTAACCAACCTCAACACACTACAACTCACATTTCAATACTTGAGCTACTTGACATCTCTCCTACTCATAAGAAAATTCTTAATCAAGACCTTCTTGCGGAAAATGTTCCTAGGGACCTAGACATGGACAAGTTCCATTCCATGGTCGAAGACCTTGCTTCACCTCCTTCTCTCACTTTCTAAAAAAAACATGAAATCTCTGTCAGTCACCCTCATAATCAGCCCCTTCACATTGAAGTATTCATTCAACAGTTTAGAGAAAAGCGTGTTTTGATAGATGGAGGCACGGGTTTGAACATCTGTAATTTTAAACTAGTCAAAGCTCTTGGTTTTTCTGAACATGTTGTTGATCCTAGATGAAAAATAACAATTAAAGCATATGATGAAAATGAATGCTCTTCTAAGGGCATGGTAGTCTTACCAATCAAAGTGGGTCATCTTTAGCGGGACGTCATCTGCCAAGTCTTAAATATTCCTTTGGCTTTGTTGGCACCTGAAAATTTAGGCCAAAATATATACAAAGTTGTCAGGGAAGTACAATCTTAATTTTCAGTTTTATATAATTTCCTATGATAAAAAAATAAAGTAAATAAAAGGCATGTATGTTTTTCAAATGATAAATAAAATAAATTAAGTAAAAAAAAAAGGTGGTGAGAGGGATTTGAACCCTCGACCTCTCAAGCCGACCCTTTTTTTACCTATCTACCCTCCTACCCCCTAACCAGTTAGTCCTTTTGTTTTCTTTGAGAGGATTAGGAGGAGAAATTGATTTATTCTTGTTTTCATGTGCAGGTGAGAAGTTAATACAACCTCTTACACAGGGAGTAATATCTTCATTAATTACTTTTCAAATTTAATAATGAACATATTATTTGTCTATGTATTTATCTATTTTCTGATTTTAGGAAAAAGAATGGGGAGAGGGAGTTGAAAACTTGACCTCTCAACCCATCTCTTTTCCTACCTAACTACCTGACCCTACCCCTACCAGTTACTTTATGTTATTCCTTGAGAGTGTAGGTGTAAATAAAGGTATAAGTTAAAGTTAATCTTATTTCCTTTGAAATAAATTATTAAAATGAATATTTTGTGTATGAGATAGAAATATTATATTTTTGTGATCACTAATAATTCTTTTAATCTTAATTTGTGTTTTACTCCTAAAACCCTAAAAGTTAAAAATATATGATAAAGTAAAAGTACGATTTAATGAATATTATTTTATTTAGGGTTTTGATGTATTTTGATATTGATTTCTAGTTTTCATATCCCTACATGTAATTTGATATTTTTACCTTGATTATATTTTTAACATTAATGAATTTATCTAATAAGGTGAAAAGGCTTAAGTAACTTATTTCTTAATTAAATATTAAGTGTTTTCTCACTTTCTTGTTTAGGGTTTATGCTTTAATAATACTTTGTTTCTAAAAACCCTTAATTAGTTTTATATGATTTTACATTATAGGTATCATTAATTTTAGGGTTGTTATGGCACTTACCCTATGTCAAAATTATTAAAGTGTTATTGTGAATATGGGGTAAAAATGTTCCCTTTTGAGGGTAAATTGTAAAATCTTTCACCCTAATGTTTTAACATTTCTATGTTATATTGCATTAAAATTGTGGATATATCTTGAAAATACATATGAGTGCATTATAATTTATTTTGAAAATTAGAGCAACATTATAACATGAGGTCATTTTGTTTTTTATTTATTTTTGTATATTACCTCCTTAATGAAATTTATTATTATTTAATAATTAATGTGACTTCTTATGTTTTTGATAATTAAAATGGGTGGCTTATAATTATTATTTCATTTACACTTTATTTATCAAATGTACATACTTGAGTTATATTATATTTTTATCAAAAATTTTAATTATTAATTAATAAATAAATAGTAATAGTTTTTTATGAAAACCTAATATATTGTGAGTGTAATGATTTTTATTTTGGCTATCTAATGTTAGGTGTTGTGTGCAGGAAAATTAAAGGTCAGATTATTATGCATGGAGCACCTAAAATGTCATAAAGCACATTAATTGTATAGGAAATATTTCCTTAAGAACCGTTGGGAAATATATTTATATTGATTCATTTTGTAATCTAAGGACAACAATCAATATCATGACAAAAAACTTGAAAACTCTCCCAACTTACAGATTTGAACATAATGTCCAAATTTTCAAATGCGGATGACAGATAAGTCCTTATGCTTTAAGCTCTATTTGATGCATTTATTTATGATTAATTTATACAATTTCAATATCAGTAGCATGGTCTGAGAACCTGTTATTGTTCCTTTCAGGCTCTTAAGTTGGGTTAAAAACCATAGGACTGATTGTATAAGTTGTTTAAATATTTGTTTCAATTGAAGCCTGTAGGATGATGGTCTCACTTTACAGGAGCGAGTTACCTTAAAACCATCTCCGTTTATACGTAGGATTGAATGTAACTGACTCTATTCCCAATTTGGCATCAGGCACTGGTCTATTTTTTCATTTGTAATTGTCATTTTTTTCTTTCTGTGGTTTACATATCATATATTTTATCTTCTTTACAAAGCATTTTAATTAGGTTTTAGTAATACTTTTAAGTCTTAGTTTAGATTTCAAGCTTTTTTATGATTAGGAGATTAGGTTATTTTCCTCCAAGGATTGTTAACCCCTTTGGAGGAATTGCTTTTGTTTGTGCACGTGATTGTGCAGTTTGAAAGGACTTTTGATTCAGGCCTACTAGCCTTGGCTCGATTGAGTCAGAATTACAGAGGCACTTGTTTGTGCCTGTCAGTTGGCCTCAAAATGGTCCAACATTTTTGAGCACCAACGGGCTTATAATATACTCTTGGGACGTCCTTGTATCCATGCTATGCAAGAAGTTCCTCTAACACACCATCGCTACATAAAATTCCATCATGACGAAATTGAGATCACCAGTCTTGTAGACTCAGTGTGCGCTCCCAAAAATTCTAAGCAATCAGATCGAATGGTTCCTCACAATAAAGAAGGATCACCTCCTGAAACATAATCTCTATTAGATGATGGAGAAAGAATAGTTGTCATACCTAATGGAATGGGAACCTATCAAGTGGAAACTTTTCCCAGCTCTTCAAACTCTTATAGTAAATCACCCCCCTCAACTTAAACACCTATTATTCATACAGGTACTTTGATGATCAAGGCTAAAATTCCTCTAGAACTGGAAAGGGATGAAAATGCTACTTCACTCTTCAAGAAAAAAGAGTCTAAACTAAAGGATAAACATACTGAAATCTCACCTGAAAAATATGGTATGGGCTATCATCTTATGAAAAATATGGGACATGAAAAAAAAAGTTCTATTGGAAAAGGAAAAGGTCTTCTTGAATCTATACATACTGAATTTAGAGACCCTAAGTACAAAACTAGTGTTGGTTATCATGAACACAAACTTAGCAAACCTTGCAGCAGTACTAATGCATATAAGGACTCAAGATGAGGATGAAGCAAAAATTCAACCTATGACTTATTAAAGGCTCCTACATATTCATAATTCTAATCCAAATTATCATGGAGAGCCTTATTTACCTACTCAAGTACCTCAAGGACATGACCCTGGTCCTACCTAGGAAAATATTGTTCAAACTACTAAACATACTACTAATCCTGATCGGGGGAAACTAGTTGACATCTCCCACATCTTGGATATGCCTAGGGGTAATCCTATTCTAAAATAATCCTCTACTTCTTCTACTGAACAAGCTCCTGCTATTGAAAATATTCCTCCCATAATAGATGATACTGATGAAGAAATTCTACCTCCTACAATGTCTCTAACTAACTACATCAGATAGTATCACAACAACAAAGAATACTCAAATAAATACAAGTGGGATTCCTTATCTAATTCTACTATAGAAATACTAGTTGATGTTATACATAGATATGCTCCTCCCACCAACTTTGAAAGAGGAGAAAGCTCTAACTCTCAAGATCTAGAAACTGACGATGATCCTTTCCACCCTTTCGTGGAAATCATTCCTATGGCTCCTAGGCCAACTACTTCAAGAAACACTTCAACTTCTCAAGCAAATCATGGGTATATAAGACCCTATCATTTCACAACTTCATGGAATATAGGTAGATTTTCAACTTAAATGGCTCCTATTCATGCACTCTTACCACTTGAGGAGGAGCTTAACTCTCAAAATAAACCATCTCAGTTAGACCCACATAATACCCCTCCAAACTCATCTAACTCTTTTAGGACAAATTGCAATCGACAACATTCTATGGAAGATAACTTTCTTAATCTATCTGATTCATTCGTGAATGATGAGGATGGTACTGGTATCTTTGCACTTTAACCCATTAACCCTTTTGTTGGAAATATAATAGGGTAAGTGAGATACTAAGAAGGGGGGGGGGGTGAATCAATTATCCACTACTCTTATATACTTTGAAACTAATTCCACTTGCATATCATAAACATAGATTTCAATAATGAAATAGATCTAACATTCTTACTTCATCCATCAAATGAAACACATAACACATAAATTTTGGTAACCTAGAAACCCTTGAAAGGTAAAATTGGGGTGGGAATGACACCCACAAATATTTACTACCGAAGTATTAAAGTGTTCCTATTAGGGATAAAATGTTTGATCACTTCAGATGATCTACCCTATGAGGGGTCTGCCTTGTTAAGAGCTTACACAATTATACAATCTACCTTGATTAAAGGATTTGAAACTTACAACTAAGTAAGCACTCAATTAAAAGATTTATAAAAGCATGTTAGGACTACTCTTTAAAGATATTTACCCTGATTCACCTATGAAAATGTATCAATACCTGATCCTTCAATTTTCACTATAAATAATGATAACATATCTTCACCTTCCAATACTTATTTGATCTCCAAAATCAAATATAGCTCTGTTCTATCTTTCACTTCTTTGCTTGGTCACTCTACCTGATCTCTGCCTCTAACAATCAAAACACTGCTTTGTTTTGCAAACAAGATAACTTCTCTATTCCACTTCTTTATTGCTACATTTAGGGTTTTGATATCTCCATCTGATTAATCTTCTAGATCAAGATCAATGATCTAGATTCATTACTTGTGCCACTTAAGCATTCCATTTTTATGATAGGTTACATGGATTGCATAGGGATTAAAAATAATAATTACAAGGTGTAATAAACTCCTTGATTCCCTCAACAATCATTAAATCTCACATATAAGTCAACCAAAATGGTTTACCTTGGTGTTGTGCCATAACAAACACATATGTCAAAATTGGCTTTCTTGGCATATGAAGTCTCTAATACTCGGCAATTACTATTCTTCATATACCGGTGCTCGACATTGACTCTTCTATACAACTCAACATAAACTTCTTGATGACTACTGAAGTACTTAGCAACCTTTGACTTGCTCGGGAGTAACTATTGCTCCATAACTATACAAGTTTATACATGACTCAGCCTTAATAAGATGGCTCAGTCACAGTGATGACCGATCATCATTGCCTAGAAAATGACTAAGTGTTAGACACTAATAAGAAACATAACATAGGGACCGACAATCTTCCTCTTTGACATTAGTGGAAAAAATACTTTGTCATGACTTTTAATTTACAAAATAGTACTTAGTAGTTTTGCATACTCCCCCTAAGACTTTGAATCGGTCTCCAAAAAATTTTACATATATACATGGCTCTTGACATACGTTGAATATTTACATTACACTACAGTATATCATACCTTTCTATATCTCTTCTTTGATGATCGCTATATATACATTCCTCATTGTATCATGACTGAACTTACTATTTATCCCTTATTTTTGTCACTTGAAGTTGATGGGGTGTAGGGGTAAGAAAATACTTATCCAAAAATGTTTTGTGGAGATGTATAATCATTGCTAAGGCATTGTCGCATTTAAACCTTACAGACTCCAAAACCTATATCTTGATCTCTAATTGGGTATCTAGATCAACCAAACTCTTGCAATAGAGAGATGAGGATCTCTCTAGACTAACTCCTTTTTCAACGCCAATTATTTCTTCATAACCTCCAAATGAGGTGTTAAAATTTTCTAGATAGATATTAGTTTGACTCTTATTCTCCCATCATTAGCCATCAACTTGGCTAATCTCCCTTTTGCATGAAGTAAGTGTGTGAAATGAATGGAGTTGGAGCTTTCTTTTCTTCTTCAAGAGATCTTGCAAAATTAGTATTTTCTCATATGTCAAGTTATCAGTATCCCACTTCAAAATCACTATAAATTCATCAAGTTTTACTTGTGTGGTAGGATACTTCTCCTTTTTCTTATGAACTTTCTTCTTTTGTGTATTGCTACTCGACATCTATACTAAGGCTTGGATAGCCTCTTGCTCCTTGGTCTCTAGATGCTCCTTTGTTATTGCCTCCTCAGATTTCTTTTGTTCCTCCACATGAGGTCCTATGACTACTATTACATATTTGTTCTTCTTGATCTTTTATGTTCTCCTCTCCTTGCCCTTTATTATCTTCCTTGACAGGTGCATTATCTATTATTTTTTCTATCTTGTCCCATCCCTCAGTACTGGTACTTTATAAGACTTTCTATTCAACTATCACTGTGTGGGAGCTTGAAAGTTTAGTGTCAATAGTTGATGTACCCTCAATCCTTGTATAGCCATGTACCTAGATGAGAACAAGATTGGTACTCGATAGAAAGGGATTTGATGTTGCCTCCTTAATAATTTGGTTCTTTAGTTCTTCCTCAATCAATGCATTGATGTTAACTTGTGTATCCTTAGGGATATCCTCAATAGTGATCACATCCTGTAATGCACTCACTTCTACCTTCTATCTTTCTTCTTCCTCTAGATTCTGAGGCTCATCAATATCTACCTTGTTGTGGACTCTTATCAATTAATAACCCAAAAATGATCTTCCACATCCTTTTTCTCTATTTGAAAACTTCATCAACTTTATGCTTCAAAATAGAATAAGCTCTTAGATTAGTTATGAATATATTTCTGTGCTCCACGATAAATTTTCCTATTTTCTTGGGTGTTAGTTCAGGCATGATCTGAGCTAAGGTTCCTTCCCTTATCTGTCTCTTAGTCATAACGACATACTACCATTTATGATCAATATTTCTAAAAAATTCTTTAGGGATCAAATTCCCTATCTCTAGAGGTGTCATCTTGAATGTCCATAGAATTTATAACATTGCCTCTTCAATCTTATCTTTATCATCTCTTCTTAGTTTCTCAAATTTCATCTCTTCTTAGTTTCTCAAATTTGGTAAATTTGAATCCTTATAATCTTGTCGTGCTTTTGATATTTTGGCATATTTCATCCACACTAGTTGGATGTCTATGTGATGCCATTTTTAACTTTGTATTATCATCCGTGTTAGTAATTTCTCCATCATCATCCTTCTGCAATACTAATTTCCTTCTCGGCTTCTTCTTAGGATGACTTAGAATAACTCTACTTTGTACTTGTTTTCTTTTACCTGACCCTTCCCCTTCTATTTTCTTTGTTGACATTTTTATTTGGGGCTCAAAAGTTGTGGCAGTTAAAGCTACCCTGGTTCTCGGTCTAAGTGCTACAGGATGAGTGAGATTTTATTTCTATACCTTCCTTTTACTGGGATCGACAACCAATACCTCCTTTCCTTTCTTTTGAATTTTAGTTACCTCCTCTTCACTTCCTTCAGATTTTCTAGATTGATCTTCACCTTGACCTTGTGTAGTTTCAAGAGGTGCATTTTCCTCTTCACCTTCTCCTCGCATCTTTTCTATATTTTGACTATTTTCTCCCTTTTCATCTCTAGGGTTGTAGACTTTAACCCCATAGTGATTTTGGATTTTTCTTCTTCATAATTTCTAAGAGGTTTGGACTTCTTATCAATATCCTTAGCTAATAAAGCATTTATTGCTGCTGATGTCTCATCTACATTAACCTTATAAGGTAATTACCTTAGCCATGCTACCCTAGGCATAACAGCCTGAACATAAGTATTTTTTGTATCCACTAGAAATCATATGTCATTGTAGTGATTTTCTACTAGGGATACATGAATTCTACTTCTCTTCCTCATCTTTTTCTTGAATTCAACAAAGTAACTTTCCATGATGCTATCAAAATTATCACCTAACTAATAAATAAACTCATTGATTTACTGAGTTACTAGTCGGTCCTTACTCCATACTACATCTCCTATAGTAGGAAAACTATTTTTTACATAGAATAATAAAAAAAATATCAGGGAACCAAACTTAGACATTGAATTCTTAGCCTTTTTGATTGATGTTAGGTTCTCGACAAGGTGAGTCAACTAGAGCTCAACAAGATCATAAGTATGATATTTCTTCACCATCTTCCATGCCTGATCTACTGCAATGCAGGGGACACTATCCATCCGCTTGACTGATAAAATTTGTGAGCCATGACTCTTACTGCAAAATCTATCTCTGGATTTGTAATCATAGAGATTTTCATTCCTCTTTTGTTCCATACTGCCAATGTGTTAGCTTGAATTATTTCTTTACATTGTTTTCTTCCTGGTAAGAATGGGATAACCAGTGACTTGGTGAATCATTTATTCAATGATTTTGACCACCCCATTCTCCAAGCACACTTGCATGTCATGAACTCTGCTCAAGATGATCTTAATCCATTCAAATTTGAAATTACAAGGGAAATCTAGGGAACACACTAGCCCTTTCTCGACAATGTGTTGATATTTTGCCTTCAAAACTCCATTATCACACAACCTATTGTAAGCTTCTCTCAACTCATAATCTCCAATTTCTCCAATTTTTGACATGTAGCATGTACGCACATTGGGTATTATTAGGACCTTTCAAAAAATTGATGACGGGGCTCCTGTGAGGTCTCCCTTCACCGCACTTTTTGGTACAACTTAGAATTTTGGTGGCTTACATGTTTCACTCATTACTGGTTGAACATTTAACACTTATTCCCTTTGCTTCCTAACTATTGCAGACAATGTAGATGCCATATTTCCAAATTTAGGGTTCAAATTATAGGTTCAAGTAGCTCGGTAATACCTTGTTTCAACAGTCCTTCATGATGTTTGCCGACAAAACACTATAAAGATCTTCAGAAACTTGACTTAGCACAAATTTCTCTTCTCAACCTCCTTAAAATTGCTCTGCAAATTCTCAAATCACTGGGTGAAATGAGAATGAATGGTAATATTTTACTTTATAGACTCAAATTGTTGGATTAGGTCTTCATTAAATGGTCTGTACACTTTGTAGGTGAATACAACTATCTTGGCCTTCACATGACAACTCGGTTGAAACCATGACTTGATCAATACTACTATTTATATTCTATCTCAGTAGATATAACATCTCGACTATTACAGGAGCTCGACACACACTTAGTGACTCGGTCAGTATAGACTTAAATACTGATGCTCAGACATCAATAATGAAATTTTACTCTTTTCTCAAATATGTCCTAATGCATCTTAATTCATGCATATATGGACTTTAACATCTCAAATATCAAGAACCTGTGTAAAATATAACATTTTAAGATTCAGTTCCTTGCATACCTTTTTCTTAGATAGAAGTAGTGTGGTCACCTAATCCATTGGATTGGGTGACCTCAGGTTCACTGGATCCACTACTGCTTGCTTCCTCTTCTTTCTCCATGTTTTATTCATCTAGTTCCTTATCTGTCCAACAGTTTTCATTTTTTATTTGTTCATTATTCAGCGCTTGTGCTCTGTAGTCTCTTTTTATTTGACCAATCTTGTGGCATTTATAACAGACCATATTTCAACTTTTCCAACTTATGGATTTACCTCTAAAATGTGTCCTTACATAATTTTCTCCAATATGACCATATTCTCAACAATAATGACAACTATACCATGTATTGTAATCCCAATTGAATGTGTTACCTTTCCTAGGTGCTTTATTCTTCTTATTATATGTCCACTTTGGTTTAGCATTGGATCTACATTCTTGTGCTCTATGACCATATTTCTAATAGTTAAAACAATGTCCTTTAAATCTAGGTGTAGTAGGTGCCTTACTAACCTTTGACTTGCATTTATGTGCATGATGTCCATGCTTCTTACAGTTAAAAAAATTTCCATTGAATTTAGGTTTAGGATTGAACTTACCAATCTTTCTCCTCCAGATGTTTGTTGTGTGTCCTAGCTTTCCACAATGATGGCATGCAGGTTTGTTGTTCTTTGACTTTACATTTCTCCGTTCTCCATTCTTTGATGATTATCCTTTAGTGGATGATAGGTGCTCATTATATCCAAGTCCAAAAGTGTCACTGGATCTTCTTAGTGACCTCAATAGTTCTTCAAAGTATTTAATAGCTTCATTTGGTTTGTTCATCCTTTCATTAAGTTCCTTTTCAAATCTCAATTCATTATTTAGTTGATTGTTCTCTGATCTCAAATTTGTGATTTCCATATCTTTCCCACTCAACTCTTGATTTACAAGTAAAAAATGATTTACCATGTCCAATTGATTTTTTGTTAGTCTCTGCATATCACATGTCCTTTCATCAAGTCTTATAGACATTTGTCTTTTTTCTTCTTCTTCCATTGTCTTATCTTCTTCATCTTTCTTTTTCCATTCAATCACTTCACATAATCTAATTGATTGAGTTTCCTATTCTCTCTTTAGACTTCTGACATCTTCATTCAGTGAATTGTTTCTTTCTAACATATATTCTATAGTTGCATCACTTTCAATAGAGTTTCCATTGTTAAATAGACCTTTACTATCTTATTCTTGATATTGTGTGTCATTCAGTTGGATTGCCAATTCTTTCCTTCTGCTTAAGGATTTCTTCAATTCTCCTCTGGCTACTTCAAGATGATGTAATACAAGATGGATGTCAATCTTCTAATTCTCTATGATCTTTCCCAACTTATAAACTTCCATCTCCAAGACCTTAACTCTCAAGTGGTTAGACTTCTTCTAAGAGAACTTATCTCTGATATCAATTGTTGGAAATCTAATATGGGAAAGTAAGATACTAAGAGGGGGGGGGGTGAATCAGTTATCCACTACTCTTATATACTTTGAAACTAATTCCACTTGCATATCATAAACATATATTTCAATAATGAAATAGATCTAACATTCTAACTTCATCCATCAAATGAAACACATAACACATAAATTTTGGTAACCCAGAAAACCTTGAAAGGTAAAATTAGGGTGGGGATGACACCCAAAAATATTTACTACTATAGTATTAAAGTGTTCCTATTAGGGCCCTACAATGTTTGATCACTTCAGATGATCTACCCTGTGAGTGGTCTACCCTGTTAAGAGCTTACAGACTTATACAATCTACCTTAATTAAAGGATTTGAAACTTACATCTAAGTAAGCATTCGGTTAAGAGATTTATAAAATCCTATTAGGACTACTCTATAAAGAGATTTACCCTGATTCACCTGCTAAAATTTATCAGTACCCGATCCTTCAATTTGCACTATAAATGCTGATAATAAATCTTTTCCTTCCAATACTTTTTTGATCTCCATGATCAAATATAGATCTATTCTATCCTTCACTATTTTTCTCGATCACTCTACTTGATCTCTACCTGTAACAATCAAAATACTGCTCTATTCTACATACAAGAGATCTTCTCTATTCTTCTTCTTTCTTTCTACATTTAGGGTTTTGATATCTCCTTATATAAGCATATGATTAATCTTCTAGATCAAGATCAATGATGTAGATTCATTACTTACACCACTTAAGAATTCCCTTTTTATGATAGGTTACATGGCTTGCATAGGGATTAAAAATAATAATTACAAGGCATAATCAATTCCTTGATTCCCTCAACAATAATTAAAGCTCACGTAGAAGTCGGCCAACATGGTTTACCTAGGTGTTTGTGCCATAACAAACACATATGTCAAAACTGGCTTGCTCGACATATGAAGTCTCTGATACTTGGAAATTACTATTCTTCATATACTATTGCTCGACATTGACTCTTCTATAAAACTTGACATAAACTACTCGGTGAATACTAAAGTACGCGACGACCTCTAACTTGCTTGACAGTAACTACTACTTGGTAACTATACAAGTTTATACATGATTCAACCTTAATAAGATGGCTCGGTTGTAGTGATGACCGACCAACATTGCCTAGAAAATGAATAAGTGTTAGACACTAATAAACAACATAACATAGGGATAAACACCTTTATCTCCCTTCCTTCCTAAATTAAGTGGCTCTCTTAATTCTCATCAATCTCTCCATCTAAACCATTCATATCAAACTGATTCATCCAGAATTCCCAATTCTTCTGGAAGTAACTTGGATGTGCAACATAAAAATCAAAATCCACTTATATCTCAAGGTCACTATATCCCATCTAATCGACATGTGACTACAAAGCAAAAAAATATATTCAAAAGACCACAAAGGTCCTCAAAGAGAAAAAGAAAAAGAAAGCAAAAATGGATCTAGAAATACATCTTACAAGAATTGCAATCAAAAGAACCTCAAAGCAAAGAAAAATAAAAAGCTATGTGGACTCCCAAGCTAAAAGACTTGGCTATAAAGAAAAATCAAAGTCATCATTCAAGCTTCCAAATTATCATAACTCGCTTCATTCCACCATCATTGCCTCTCATACTTCACACTCTTCACTCCATCTTGCCTTTCTCAAAGGTGCATATTAGTATATCCTCATTACTAATGACATGACTAAGATAAATCTAGAACGTACTCTCCCTAAGCATTTAGAACATGGGAAATCTGAAAAAGGGTTAAGATGCGTCCATGAGGATATTTGTGGGTCTCACTTAAATAATCTTTCCTTGACTATGGACCTATCGACAGTTGGGTACTACTGGTTAGATCCTCCTATCACTACTACAACATCTGGTTTTGATTCTGAAACTTCTTAGTTGGTTCTTACTATAAACAACAGTGTTCTCAAAGAGCCTCTCAACACTCTTCCTCTACAATGGTTCCAAAGATAAACTTTTTCTCCTATACAACAATCTATGATCCTGAAAAAAATTCTAAAAAACATTGTAAGGCCCTGAAATAAAATCCTAAAAATTGTAAAAGTCTTGAAATATATATATATATATACAAAAAAAACAAAATATCAAAATTAAAAATAAATAGAAAAAGAGAAAATCATCCCAAGTGGTGAAACCTTGCAATCAGTGCTCCATCTATCAATGTGTAGCTAAGCTCTTGTCTCCTTCCATCCATCTTGATTTTCATTCCCTTGTGTCATTTAGGACTAGAACTTGTCTTTTTCTTGTCATCGGTTTCTATCTGTCATTTGGGGAAAATCGTAGGATTATCTGAGCTATTAGTGCTATACCTATTGGTCGACCTTTTGTGCTTAACTTGAGTCAGATTATCAGTCCTTCCCGTTGGACACTTTTTCACTGACATCACTTGGTGTTTCTCAACACCCCAATCCTTCAATGTTTTTCAATACTACCTACATGGGCTTCGCTATGTTTCTTAACATATATCAGATCTTGCACTATTCACTACGCACTTGCACTTTAACACTTGAACAAAGGTGTTTCCTTAACACCCAACACAACTTACATCCTATAAAACTAAAAATGTTTGAGATATGCTAAACTATTTTTCTTGTTTTTTGTCTTTTCTCATTGAATTTCACTTACTATGTCTTCTAAGGTCACTTGACGATGTCTACTTGACTATAGATTTACGACTGGGGGCATAACATTCATTTTCTTTGATTTCTGCTAGTGATGTGATTCCAATGATCCTAAGTTGTCTAATAAACTAGGTGTCTATGATAAGAGCCTCCATCATGATTAGAACACCACACATACCTCGACCCTCTTTATTTGGACACTTAGGTGAGGTTAGAATTATCTCCTTGTCTATTGCTAGTGTTATCTTACAACATTAACTTGGAAATCATGTTCAGGTCATCTCGACTCTTATGTCTTGATGCTTACATGTGTTTCCTACATCTTATCTGATATAGTCATATTCATATTTTCATGGTTACTCTTGCACCAGTGAAGGTTGTACTAACCTCTGATGTCCCAAATGCTCAAATCATGAAAACTTATGGTCTACATGATCGATGACTTGACTACTCCAAATTCTTAGGCTGGATTGTCATTCTTAGGATGCACTTCATTCTAGGCCTGCATTTAGCTTTTCATTTTGGGTCTCCCTTGAGCTATGCTTTATTTTCATCCCTCTTTTCTCTTTGCCGAAGTATCCAACTACAAACCCTTATTTTGATCCTCTTTTTGGAATCGAAATCAAAATTCGTGATCTATTTCCTTGCCAAATGCAGTTGATTGCTGATGCTATCACTTATTTCTCACTTCCATCTTTCTTTCTGGATCTTCTGAGGCTTATCTTCACCCCTTGTACCTCATTTCCATTTAAATCTTGAGGGGGCATAATAATATAGAAATTTGTTTCATCGATCAAATCCCCTAATGTACAAATGTAGCAATTAAACCAAATTTTAAATCGATCAAGTCAATCAGTACTTAAACATCATCGCTTGGGACATCTCAGATTCATCGCTTCATATCAAGTTGATATTCTCCACATCTCCTTTCTGAAAGAGCATTCTCATCACTTCATATCAGTTCACTTGATCAGGCATATTTTTGATCTCTTGGGGCATATCAGGTTCATCATGGACCCATATCAATCTAGTATTGTCTCTTAGATGATTAGCCATCTCAATATCCTTGGATATATATTCTATCTCATCACTTCATATCAGGTTGGATACTCTCATCTTGCTTATCGATCTTTGTTCAATCAAGTTCAAAGTCTGATCCCTATTAGCTACCTTAATATCATCATTCTTTGACTCAATGTGTTCCCAGATCACTCACACATTAGTCAAAAAGGGGAAAATGTAATCACCTAAAATTGGTCTACTAGAACTTGAGCCCCCCTTTTTTGATCAAATCACCTCTTTTCTAAGCATCATTATGCAGAGAAACCCTTAATATCCCCTTTGCATAATTAAATAAAGGTCTTGTATCAAGCTTATACTATGGTCTAATTCCTAGAGCTTGCATATTTATTTAATTGCTAAAACATTTAGTTTAATATAAAGCTCCTACACTTTTATTAAAAGAACACATTCACATGTGTGCATACTTAATATTGATTAATTAGAAATTAAAAGGGATTTGTGCTTTCAAATGTTATTCTTTCTTATTCTACCTAACATTTCCCTTTTACCTCTTAATCCTCACCACTCATCTCTACCTAACCTTGGATCTCCTTGTGTCTCCTTTTGCCTCTTCATCTTATCCACTCATTATTTTGCCTCTTCATCTCCACCCTTCATTCTTGAGGCAATTCCTTTAAAAGGAAGTTCTTCCCTTGCTCAAGGGTGCTAATCTTTGTTTCTATCTAGATCATCTCAAGCTCTTGCATCTTGCATTCTTACTTTCTTAGAATAATCTTGTCACTTGAATTCTTAGCTTAGCTTCATTTCTAGTTTAATATTGCATTGTTAATCTAGTTTCTTTCTTACATTGTTTCATAGATCTAACTCTTGCATCCTCACTCTATATTATTAGTTGCATGCATACATTCTTATCTTAATCTCTCATTCTTAGCTTGCATTCTTGCATATTAGCTTCATTTCTTAGATTTGAATCTTCCATTTTGGAGTAGTCAAGTCACTAATCCTTCATGCCAATTTGATGAGCATCATGAGAAGGATTAAACTCGCTTCAACTAGGAAGCTATGGGCCGCTTATTGGGATATCCTCTTCCATGGATTTCTCTCAAGAGTAATGGTTCATAGAAGTATGTCACACTTTTGATCATGTATAGGGACAAAATCCCCCTTCCCCCGTTCCCCCCTCCCCCCCAAATAATTCATTATATAATTTTTTATATTGTTAAATTTAACTTAAATTTAGTTTTTTAAATTTATTTATTATTTATTATTAATATATATATATGTGTGTGTTAATATATATATATATTGTTATTATAATAATTATTAATTTATTTAATTAATATTTATTATTGATTTAATATTAATAATAATTTAACTAATTTATATTAATTGTTGTTAACTAAATTTATTGTGGGTTTAAGATAATGGACTTATGCTTTTATGTGGAGATGTTTTAGTTACTATATATGGGTATAAATATGGAAATTGATATACTATATCTTATATGTATAAAATTGGGTTATGTTACAATCAATTTGGTCTTTAATAAAAAATATATTTATTCCTTTTAATATCTATATTTGTGATTTATATGTTCATTTCTTAAACCTTGATGTGATGATACTATTATTGGGGTCTTTAAGTTAACATGGGGGTTAGTTGACCAGAGGCTTGGGGGTTGTTTTTCTATAGTTGCAATGGGTTCTTTGTTAGGAATGGATGCTGAATATATCCTATGGGGGAGTATTCACAACCATTCTGTAGCAGTTGTTATTGCATTCATGACTATGATTGTCATTGATGTCAACATAGTGATCTATTGAAGATTAGTAGAGAAGTAGATAATGTTTGTATTAGAACACGTGGGATATTGAAGATCAAGCTATGCAGAGTTGAGGACTTAATATATGATGTTTCTTGAGATCTTGGTTAAGAGCGCATATGAAAATTCAACTATTCATGACAGTTATGTGTAATTCGGTGGAAGCAGTATTCAGGCAGTGTTCCTGAAAAATGGTTTGTGGAAATCAGATGATATCTCCTAATCGGGATAGAATCTGAGCATGTGAGTTTGTAAAAATTTTGAAGATATGATTATTGTGACATGGACATGACATCAAGGTCAGAGGTCGCACGAGTGAAGAATTATCTTAATTGGAAGCCAACAGTTTTATGTAATTATGGAATATTGTGTAACGTGTGGAAGATTTTATTTTGTAAATTGTATGCCAACTCATTTGTAATTATTTGAGTGTGGTATAAAGGAAGGATTATTTTCCTTGTTATAATGTAGTATTTTATGAAAGTGAATTACAGAATTGAGCAATACTTGTTGTAAGAGGATATGTGAAGTACATAGATCTGATATTGAGATTTGATGAAGTAGTTGGTGCAGTTTGGCATAGTTAGAGGAGAAGTGATAAGTTGTTGAGATCAGTAATCTTTTGGTATTATTCTATTGAGTAATACATAGATCAGTTGGACAATGTGTTCAGTGATCTTTCCCTTGAAGCTATTTGGACACTGGGTCCTTCTGTCTTCCATAACTCCTAATAGGGTTAGAATCTTTTAATAGGGATTCAAAGTCTCCTAACAGAGATTCATATGTACTAAATGTATTTCATAAGACTCCTAATAGAGTCCATCATCTCACAAGGAATTTTCATATTAGTGCATCTTTTGTGGGCATCATTCCTACCGGGGTTTACTCTTTGATCAAGAGGTTCCCTAGTCAACATATCTTATGTTATATTGTGTTATTATGTATGCATATCTTTCTATGGTTGTTGATTACATTTCTTACATGGTTGAAATATATTAAAGGTGATAAAATTTGTATTTATCTGATAACTGATTCACCCCCCCTCTCAGTTATCTTGGTGGACTTTAATTTCTAAAACAATTGGTATCAGAGAAGCAGGTCCTTGAAGGAAAAGTTTAACAACTTAAGGAGATCCATGGTGAATCATTTTAGGAAAGAAAGCCCTAAGTTTGATGGAGTGAAATTTGACAACTGGAAAGAAAAGATGAAGACACATTTTCTTTGTTTAGGACTAGGATATTGGTTAATCACAAAGAACAAGAATACTATCATTGAAGAAGACAAAATTGAAGAATGTACTAATGAGGAGAGAGACCTATTCATGTGTAACATACTTTCTAGAGAAGCACTCTTGTCAGCCCTTCCGAAAAATGAGTACAATCAGGTAAAATATCTAAAAACATCTCATGAAATTTTGTTAACTTTAAAATCTACTTTTGTAGGTGATGAAGATACAAAGAGAGTTAGATTACATAATTGGATATGTGCATTTGAAGATATAAGAATGATGGAAGATGAATTTGTTAGAAGCTATATTGGTAGAATGTCAGAAATTGTTGCATGTATAAAATCCTGTGAAGGAATCAAGACAGAGAATGAAGTGATATGGAAAATTCTAAGGACATTAACTCCTGCATTTAAGCAGACAATGCAAATGATTGAGCAAGTTATACCTTGTACTGAGAACTTCAACAAAGAAACCCTTCTTGGAAGACTAGAAGCAGGAGAGATGAACTTGAGACAATCCAAAGATCTACCTAGAATGGAGACAACATTCAATGCACTTATTATTTGTCCTAATTTGTCAAGAAGCATTATTGTAAGAAGAGATTATTCTAGTGGCAACAGATCTAAGAATGAAGAAGACATGAAGATTGAGGAAGGAATTGCCCTACTTGTGAAAAGAGAACCAGACGGTAAGAAAAATTTTAAATGTTGGACTTGTCCAAAATATGGTCATTTTGTATCTAAATGTCCTAAGAGAGTAAAGAAGTATAGAAATAACTTTAAACCTAGAAGATCTAAAGAATGTTACTATGCTAATGATAAAGAATTTGAAGCTAGTATGGAGAAATCTCTGAGTGAAAGTGATAATGATATAGGATTCATAGCAATAAAAGAAGAAAACCCTAAAATAGAAGTTAAAGAAGAAGAAAATTTAGTTTCTCAAGTAGAAAAGAGATCTGATTGGATTATAGATAGTGGTTGTTCACATCATATGACTGGAGACATGAAGAAATTCATAAAGTTTAACAATTATGATGGAGGAATTGTTAGAGTTGGAAACAATGCACTTTTTTTGATAAAAGGAATATGATCTATTACTCTTGATGGAAAGACTAACACTGATGATGTTTACTTTGTGGATGGATTGAAACATAATTTTTTTGAGTGTTGGATAGCTAGTTGATAAGGGATATCAAGTTTGGTTTACTGAGAAAACTTGTGTAATCAAAGACAAGGATGGTAATTTGATTGGAACTGGATCAAGAACCAGAGGTAATGTATTTTAGTTGAATCCTATTGAGATGACATGCTTGATTACTAATATTGATGATAGTTGGTTATGGCACAAAAGAGTTTTTCATATAAACTTTGATAACATTGTGAAAGTAAGTACTAGACTTGTAGTAAGAGATTTGCCTAAAATTATGAAACCTACTAACATGATTTGCAAAGAATGTGTTATGGCTAAACAGAAGAGAAGCTCATTTCCTAGTAAGAAGTTTACAATAGCAGAGAAGTTGGAAATTGTTCATACAGATTTGAGTGGTCCCACAAGGACTAGAGGATTCTATGGTGAAAGGTATTTTATGATTCTTGTTGATGATTTTACAAGAATGATGTGGATTGCATTTCTTAAAGAAAAGTGTGAGGCATTTGATAAGCTTAGAGTAATTAAGAACAAAGTTGAGAATGAATCTAGAATTAAGATTAAATGTTTGAGATCAGATAGAGGTGGAGAATTTACTTCAAAAGAATTTAACACTTTTTGTGAAGTGAATGGCATTAAGAGATAGTTTTCAGTCCCTAGAACACCTGAACAAAATGGTATTGCAAAAAGAAGAAATAGGTCAGTAACTGAAGTAGTAATAGCCATGCTATTTGAAAATGACTTGGTGAAGATATTATGGAGAGAAGCAGTGAATACAATAGTATATATAATGATCAAAGTATAGATCAGAGCAGACACATATAAGACACCTTATGAACTATGGTTTGGATATGCACCATTAGTTAAGTATTTAAAATTTTTTGGTAGTAAATGTTATATTAAAAGAGATGATGGCATTGGAAAGTTTTACCCTAGAAGTGACGAAGGTATATTTCTTGGTTATTCATTGAAAAGAAAATCTTATAGATGTTTCAATAAAATAACTAAAACTATTGTTGAGAGCGCAAATGTTAAAGCTGATGAAAAGTTCAAAATTCAAGAAAGAATGCTTGATTATGAATCAGATGAAGGAACTCATCCTAGAATTGATCAAGAAAATGTTGAATTATTCTATGAAACTGACAATGATTTGCAGAATGAAAGCTACATTGAGGAAATCATAGAAGAACCTATAGTTGAAGCAAGAACTGAGACAATGACACCTAATAGGAATCTAACAAGAAATCTTCCTGTTGAGAAGATTATTGGGAGCATAGAAAGAGGAGTTCTTACAAGAACAATTGTGTTTAATTTCTCAAATTGAACCTAAATCTACTAGTGAAGCCTGCGAAGATGAATATTGGATTAAAGAGATGAAGGAAGAACTAGATCAAATTGAAATGAACAAGACTTGGGAATTGGTCCCTAGACCTAAAGATAAGAATGTTATAGGAACAAAATGGGTATTCAGGAACAAGATGAATGAACAAGGAGAATTTGTAAGGAATAAAGAAAGATTGGTATGTAAAGGATACTCACAGCAAGAAGGAATTGACTATGAAAATTTTTTTTCACCTGTAACAAGAATTGAAGCAGTAAGAATGTTTTTGGCTTATGCAGCCTATAAGAAATTTAAAGTATATCAGATGGATGTGAAGTCAACATTTCTGAATGGAGGGTTAGAAGAAGTTTACATTGAGAAGCCTGAAAATTTTCCCTTAACTCATGAAGGAGACATGGTATGTAAAATGAACAAAGCTTTATATGGACTTAAACAAGCATCTAGAACTTGGTATGCAAGACTGGATAAGTATTTGATAAAATTAGGATTTACTAAAGGCACAATAGACAGTAACTTGTATATGAAAGAAATTGAAAATGGTTTGTTGGTTGTAGTTATTTTTGTTGATGATATTATCTTTGGAGGAGAAAATGAAGCCAATGATAAATTTGCAGATGAAATGAAGACTGAATTTGATATGAGTATGATTGGTGAGATGAAATATTTTTTAGGATTGCAGATAATACAGAATAGTGATGGTATCTTCTTATGTCAAACAAAGTATTTGAATGACCTATTGAAGAGATTTGGAATGGAGAATTGTAAGCCGGTTGGCACACCTATGGTAACTGGACACAAGTTATATAGCATAGATGAGACTCCTGCAGTTGAACAGAAGTACAGATCTATGATTGGAGGATTGCAATATTTAACTCATACAAGACCAGACATATCACATGCGGTTGGAATCATTGCAAGATTTCAAGTGGATCCTAAAGAATCACATTATGCAGTAGTAGAAAGGATACTGAGGTACTTGAAAGGCACAATTGAATATAGATTGTGGTATGAAAAATATGATGACTTTACCCTATGTGCATATATAGATGCAGATTGGGGAGGCATTGTTGACGACAACAAAAGTACAAGTGGTGGAGCATTTTTTCTTGGAGGAAGATTGGTTTCTTGACTAAGTAAGAAACACAATTGTATTTCATAGAGCACAGAAGAAGAAAAATATGTAGCAACAGAAAACAATTGTAACCAAATAATATGGATGAAACAAATGTTGATGGATATTGGAATAAAATTTGATGAGCCTATTGTTATACACTGTGATAACACCAGTACAATTAGTATGTCTAAGAATCATGTACTACATTCTAAGACAAAGCATATAGAAATAAAGTATCATGTAGTGAGAGAGAAATTTGCAGAGAAAGAAGTCAGACTTGAGTATATAAGTAAAAACAAGCAGATTGCAGATATATTTACAAAGCCTTTGCCTAAATATACATTTGAGTATCTGGGAGGTATGCTTGGGGTTATGACCTAGCCTACTTTTGAGAAGTGATGCAGATTGTTGCATCAGTCCAGTGGTATATGAGACTTATCTTTTTCTAGACTAGATGTTGGTACTTACTTTATGGGGGACTATGTGTTTCTGAGCTGAGTCATGAGGACTCTAGTGAAATGTATTTTCTAAAAAGTGTCTTTTGACATTGAAGTTGTTATTGACATAGTGATGTAACATCTGTCATTGATGTCAATGGAGGAGAAGGATACATGAAAAACCATCTATTGAAGAGAATTTGAGTGAGAAGGATACAAGAAATATAAAATGGAAAACTAAAAGAATTGAGCAAGAAAATGAAGCAAGATTTGATTGATGAAGATGATTTGAAAACATTTCAGAGCAGTAGTGTTGCAGTGTTGGTATTCATGGAACTTGGATGTTTTTTCATTTATGTTGCCATCAATGCCAATGGGGGAGATTGTTAAGAATGAATGCTGAATATATCCTATGGGGGAGTATTCGCAACCATTATGTAGCAGTTTTTATTTCATTCATGACTGTGATTTTCATTGATGTCAATACAGTGATCTACTGAAGATTAGCAGAGAAGCAAAAAATATTTGTATTAGCACACGTGGGATATTGAAGATAAAGCTATGCAAAGTTGAGGACTTAATCTATGAGTTTCTTGAGATCTTGGTTAAGAGCACATACAGAAATTCAACTATTCATGACAGTTATGTGTAATTCAGTGGAAGCAGTATTCAGGCAGTGTTCCTGAGAAACGGTTTGTGGAAATCGGATGATATCTCCTAATTGGGATAGAATATGAGCATGCGAGGTTGTACAGATGTTGAAGACATGATTATTTTGATGTGGATGTGACAACAAGGTCAGAGGTTGCACGAGTGAAGAATTATCTTAATTGGAAGCCAACAGTTTTATGTAATTGTGAAATATCATGTAATGTGTGGAAGATTTTATTTTGTAAATTTTATGCCAAATCATTTGTAATTATTTGAGTGTGGTATAAAGGAAGGATTATTTTTCTTATTGTAATGTAGTATTGTATGAAAGTGAATTGTGGAATTGAGCAGTACGTGTTGTAAGAGGATATGCGAAGTACATAGATCTGGTATTGAGATCTGATGAAGCAGTTAGTGCGGTTTGGCACAGTCAGAGGAGAAGTGACAAGTTGTTGAGATCAGTAATCTTTTGGTATTATTCTATTGAGTAATATAGAGGTTAGTTGGACAGTGTGTTCATTGATCTTTCCCTTGAAGCTATTTGGATAGTGGGTCCTTCTGTCTTCCATAACTCCTAATAGGGTTAGAATCTTTTAACAGGGATTCAAAGTCTCCTAACAGAGATTCATATGTACTAAATGTATTTCATAAGACTCCTAACAGAGTCCATCCTCTCACAGGAATTTTCATATTAGTGCATCTTTTTTGGGCATCATTCCCACTGGGGTTTACTCTTTGATCAAGAGGTTCCCTAGTCAACATATCTTGTATTATTGTGTATGTATATCTTTCTATGGTTGTTGATTACATTTCTTACATGGTTGAAATATATTAAAGGTGATAAAATTTGTATTTATCTTATAACTGATTCAACCCCCCTCTCAGTTATCTTGGTGGACTTTACTTGCTAACATTCTTATGTCATACTTTGTGATGATTTGTTTAGCTTCGATCTTTTATACCCAACCTTATTCATTTGAACTCATGTATATTGTGAACACCTGGAGGGTGTGTGTATCATTTATGTATGAATTGTGATGTTTTGATAATTGGTCTTGATTATTCTACCCAAATTAGTTTTGTATGGAAGCTCGTGTTTTATGTGAGCACTTTGAGAGTATGTTTTATGATGTTTTGGTTTGAGGACCACTGTGTGTCCCTAATATCTTTTGTGGAATAGAATTTGATCAGTATATGTTTATGAGAATTATTTGATTATTGGTGACTTGTGAGACTAGGGGAGGTTAAATAGGAGCATCTTATGCGAGTGACTTACAATAGGTGCTTGGGATCCAAAGTGTGTTAGGAATAGTCCCAAGAGATAACTGAGAGGGGGGGGGTCAATTAGTTATCTACAAGTTTCAATTCTTTATCCAATTAAGTATACTTAAAAATAAAGCATAAACACAATGAAAGAACACTTGAACACAACACCAATATTTTGGTTACAGGGAAACCCAAATAGGTAAAAACCCCAGTGGGAATTGACACCACTAATAATCTGCACTAGTGTTTTATGATTCTTGTTAGAAGATCCTTAACCTTGTTAGGAGTTTCTTTACAATATATTTAGTTCAGTGACCTGGTCAAGGGTCAGACCCTATTAGGATTCTTTTACAATTAACCCTATTAGGGGTGAGGATGCACTATCCGAGAGCACACTGATCAAAGGGGTGAAGGCTACAACCTTTTGAATAACAAATACACACTATATCTGGATCTTGGTGAACTGCGCTTAGACCCACTGTTTGGATTAGTTCCAATGTATAACATAAACTCTTCACTTGGTCACATAGAGCTTCTACTGATGGCTCAACACTTCACACACTCTGCTCTGCTCTTCACAATCAACTTTGAACCACACCTTAGCAATCACAAATGACTGCCTATAAATATCTTTCCTCTAAATGATATAATCAAGTCAGCCTATTAGAACCACCTTGAAATCATATTAGAGAAACCATAACATACTCCAATAATAATTTTGTCAGCTCTACTAAGCACACAACACAATCTGGGACCTGTCCAATATTAATAAATGTAGGCGCACGCTACACATTGTCGGCTCTACCAAAATAATTGAAACTTTCTCCTCAAGATGAATTACATCATGTGCTCTTAACCAAAAATTCTTAACTCTTCTCCAATATGTAATCCAAGAGTGCATACTTAAATGATAGGCACAACTCTGGAACCAATACAATCTCTGTTGGCTCTTCTGAATAAACACAGGAAACTACTACTGGTGAATAGCGACTGCATAACTTCACTTCTATTGATCATCAGACTTTGCGTCCATGAATGTAACACCACTAACATGTCTTCATCACATATCCAAAAGTGCAAGGCTCCATGATGATTGTACAAACAATCACTCATAGAACACTACCTGTAACTTTGTCAGGAACACTGCTGACACAAGATGCTGCATAACTGTCTGCACTAACAGTTAACCTCTGCATCCATGATATCATGCTGATAACATGTCCATGCTACATATACTCAAAGCTTACTTCATAAGTCTTCAATGCATGCTACTTACCATATATTGTCATCAATGACAAAGATACAGTCAACATTGGCTTGCTGGAAAATCTCCAACAAAGTGGTCAATACCAGGGTAACCTATCATAATTTTGTTAATAAGTGATAACATAGTAATTAAAATTTGGAGAGTTCACTAAAAAGATAATTAGTGATTATGCCTTACCCATGACTTGAGTGCTTGTATAGGCTAAGGGTGGGAGTGGGATGATACCTAAAGATTAGGTATGATTAGAATTCCTCATGTTCATGAGAGGGTATTCTAGTCCTGCATGGGTCGTATTGAGGGTCCGAGGCCTAGAGTGGCTAGTCTAGGATAACTCAATGCTTGAGGGTCTAGGGTCCACTTTGACCAGTCCAGGGTAACTCAAGTAGATGACCATGTGATGACACTCACATAGTTTTTAGCCTAAGTATCCTTCATATATTTTTGCATTTTCCTCTAGTGGTGTGTCTTTGGTATAGTAGTATTACCCGGTGGTGTGTTTATGGGTATTTTTCTGATATTTTGGTATTTGGTGTATTGGTACTTGTTGGTATTTTGATATTTATTATCTTTTCTTTATCATTAGTTGGTGGTACCTTTTGAGATAGAAAGCCTTCATGATCCATTTCTTAGTATTGGGTTTGTTATCCGAGTGGGGTTTGTTGTTATCTCCTCAGCACGGTGGGAGTGGACCTTTGGTTCCACGAGGTCGGGTGGTAGTGTTTCTTTTACCATTTGAGATTCTGATGTTCTTGTACTGGTGTTGGATGATGCTTGTTGCTGTGATCTTCTTCTTACTCTTCATTGGAGGCTTTCTTGTATCTATCTTATGGTGTTTATTGTAAACACACAAAATTGGACAAGTGCTTTTAAAATGGCAAAAAATCAATAAATGGCTCAAAAATCAATAAAATGCATTAAAGGGATTAAATAAAGTAAAAAGGGACATAATTAAATAAAGAGAGACAAAAATCAATTAAAGAAAATGAGAAATTAAATAATGATATTGAATAATTAAATCAAAGCTTAAAGGGCCCAAAAACAATATATAATTAATTTTAATCAATTAATTGTATAGTTGTTTTAATCAAAAATTCAAAATGAACCCATTACCCTTACATGGCTAAATTTAATTAATTAATTGAATTTAATAAATCCTAATTTATTTCAACAAAGTGATTGACCAATGAAAATTGAGAACAAAAAGACATAAATCACTCAAACATTTAAATTGTCCAAAGCTTTGAAACCATTTAAAGGCTTGTCCCCTCATTTGTCCCCCCATTTATGGACAATGCAAAGTATTTGACTCAACCAAGGGATCACCATGATTAATTCACTCCACTCCCTACCCTTGGACATTTACTATAAATATAAGGCATTTTGGAGAGCATTTCAATCTTATAATTTCATTTGCAAAGCATTGTTACTATAGGCAATTGAAAGCATTCTAAGAGCATTTTGAGCATTTTAGCATAATAATTGTGTCAATTTGAGCTAGATTAAGCATAATAGAAGCATATAGTAGCATAATTCTCATTTTAGAGGTGTCACTAGTGAGGATCTAAGCTGAGAGCTTCATTTACCACTTCTTTCTAGAGAACCATGAGATGTTCTAGATTATAGTTTCATTTTAAATTAGATTTGCATTGTATTTTCTTTAAATTGATGCTATTAGATCTTAATTTCATGAAGGTGATATCCACCATCACACAAAATGGCACCCACCGTGGGGCTCTAAGCCTCATTTCATTATTTAGATCTTCATTTGCATGCTTGTATTCTCTATTTTCCATGTTTATCTTGTAGGAAATCAGTGAAATCACACTTATAGGAAGTTTGTTTACGCCTGCAGTTATCTTACTGCCACCTGCAATCTCTGAACTCACATGGATTAAATGGAGATTCAAACCTATGACCGTAAAGCATTCAGCCTTTGTCTCTTCAAGTCACACCTGCGACTCAGGGAGTATCACCTGGCTTCATTTTAGTGTTGCTTATCTTAAAGCTTTGCTTCACATTTTTAATTAATAGTTACGCTTATGATGCTTGAAATATCACTTTGTTGAAATTTGTTGTCGCTTAAGTTCAAGCTTTTCATCATAATTTTCAAATTGCTGTCACACTTTTGATATTTCAGTTTCCACTTAATGTTAGTTAATATGTCACTTTGTATTAATAATTTTTTGCAATTTAAAAGTTCACGCTTCGGAATAATTTGTGCACACTTTTGTGATTTTCAGTATCACTTGAGGCACTACAGAGTGTCGCTCAGTATTTGTAAAATTACACCTGTGAACATTTTGTTATTGCCTATTTGCTGGACAATGTCGCTTAAAGTTTTCTATCATAATTTGTTCTCAGGTTGATAAATTCATTCATCTAATTCTTTGTTTTCATGTTTTGACAATAAATGAACAGGCATCCTAAAGTACAGAAGCCAGAACCTAGATATAATCAAGAGGAGAAGGCACTTGTCAAGAAAATCAAAAGGGAGAACAAAGCACACATCAAAGCTGTCCTTGAGCTAACACAAGATGAAGATAGTCAGGTATATCAAAAATACCTTGCTATAATTGAAGCTTATAAGCAGAAATTTGTCTCTTTGCATTGGATCTTTAGCCCTTAATTCAAATTTTTGTTTGAAAGTTTGCAATTAGAGTGCTCAAAATTCAGTTTATTAATCTTTTTGTTGTCAATTTTGATTTTGGTTTCCCCTCACTTTGATTGTTAGTATTGACTAACTTGTTGGAGGATAAGCACATTGGAAGGAGCTATTGCCAAGGTGAGTGAAAAAATGACAAAAATGCTCTAAAAAATGCCCCTAGCTTTAGGCTAGCTACAAGAAAAAGGTATTCTCCTAATCAAGCTTGCATTTGATTAGATTGTGGCATTTCATTTGGATACAAGCTGAAAATAAGATAGGAAATGAATTTCACACTTCAATTCTAAGAATCTCCTTGTCAAGAGATTGGGAAAGAACAAACATGTTTTTAAGTGTGTGGAACAAAGAAAGACAATAGGTATATGCTCTTCACTCTTTGAGTGAACCAAACTCCCAAAATTGTCGGCCTAAGTTCATTTCTTGTTTTTCATATATATGCTAGAGCAATAGTGGGCTCGCCTCCCAAGTTTGCCTTAATGAGGCCAGTGAGAGGGACAACCCAAAGTGGGATATACTCACTTTTTCCGCGGGAATCTGACCCACTCTAAAATGAAATGCATGTATCCTTAATGGGGTGCATGACAAATGGATTTTGATTTTTCAACCTTCCTCTAGTAGTCTTAATGGGTTGCGCAAAATCGTACTTCGGTGCATGTGGGAAGCCTCCTTGGAGGATGAGAGATTGAAGTCTATTTGAACAGAATATTTATTAAAACCTAGATAAAATAGCAAGGCCACCTTTTAGAGCCATGTTTACAAGCCAAAATTGACTTTAGGTAGGCTGTTCAGAATTTTTTTTCTTGTGATATACTTGTGAAAAACATTGGAGAATATACACATTAGAGTGTTTTTAGGGACATGATGATAAAGTGATGTGTGTGTTGTGATGGTTTTTCTATTTTCAAACAAGGAAATTTCAAAAGACTGATCTTAAACGTTAAAAATCCAAAATCTTACAAACTGGTTAGAGAAGTGCCACCTGTGCACAAAACAAACTCACCTATTAGAGGTTTAGTCACTCCTGTGACTTGTTTAAAAATGCATAGACACAGTAAAGTCACGCCTAGAAAATTTTCAAACACGCTTGTAAAAATTGGAAAACTGCTTATCAATAGCAAAGTGCCACCTGCACACCTACAGTTTGTCACCTAACTCAATTCCAATCAACGTGTATCAACTTTTCAGTCACGCCTACACTCTGGCAAGTGACACCCAGAAACAAAGAAGGGCAAACAGTGGGCATTTCCTGAGGGTTTGGAAAAATTTTGACATCATTTTTGGATACCCTTTTCGGAGATATTCTTTATCAGTGCAACAAATAGATCATATTCCTGAAAAGGATTTATAATGATGGAATTATTTGAGAAACACATCAATCCTATTATGGAGCATAATTATTGAAACCAAGATCAAAATCTCCATAGGAATCAAAATGATGAAATATTTGAAGAATAAGTTTCAAAAGCAATCCAAGATCCCATGTTTAGGGAAATAATGAAATTAGTTTTGGAGAGGGATAAGGAAGCATATTTCATAAAGTTAGCTCAAGCAGGAGCTAAGCTTCCTCATAATTTTGACACATCAACCTTGAGGGAGAATGAGGAAAAACAAAAAGATACATCCTCTAAAAAGCCATCATTAAGATCAATGTGTCCTTTTCTTTATAATGATAGGCCATCCATATCTTCATTTTCCTTAGATCAGAATCTCCACTGGAATCAAAATGATGAGGTGTCTGAAGAAGAAGTTTTAGAAGCAATCCAAGATCCCATATTTATGGAAACAATGCAATTAATTTTGAAGAGGGATAAAGGAGCATACTTCATGAAGTTAGCTCAATCAGGAGCTAAGTTTCCTCATAATTTGGACACATCAACCTTGAGGGAGAATGAGGAAAAAAAAAAGAGGCGTCATCTAAAAAGTCATCGTTAAGATCAAGGTGTCCCTTTCTTTATAATGATGGGCCATCCGTATCTTCATCCTCCTCACAAAAAGAAGTGTTTAAGAGAAACCAACCTATCTTGGATCAAGGGAAATTTCACGATGAATCTATTTGTGATCAAGATAATAAAGAGTATGAAGAGAAAGGTACCACCCTCAAGCAAGATCCAATGCATGAACCTCTATGTAGCAAGAGTAATCCTTTCATCCTTCATCCATCTTCTCCCATAGCATGTACTCCTTTCATCTTTTGTTCATTTCCCAAAGCTATGTACTCCTTTCATCTTTTGTTCATTTCCCAAAGCTCCACAACTATCCAAAATTCCTCTATCAAAGAATGAGCCTAATCATGACACTTTTCACATGGACTATGTCTACCCTCAAGGGCTACCTCTAAAAGAAACCCAAGCTAACTTACATCTTGTTGCAGATCATTTCCATGCTTCAAAGATCTTGGATCCCAAAGCTTCATGTGCTTCAATTCCTATTATACCCATTCAAGAAGATCCTACATCATTCTTCCAAACATCCCCCACACATATCCAAACATCTACCTTGTCCTTAGAAGTGGCTCCATGTCAAGAGGATAATCCAAAGAGAAAAGAAACAAATGTTGATAAAGATCAAGATCAAGATTATATACAATCCCCTCCCATATTTGATGAAGGTCCCATATCCATAGAACCTTGTGATGATCCCCTTGCATCCTTTCATGTCTTCCAAGATGATGTCCTTCTATTCCAAGAACAAAGTACCTTTCCAAGTTCCATATTTTCTCCACTTCCCAAGCAAGATCAAGATATCCCTTCTGCAATTTCCAATGAGCATATTGAAAATCAAGAGAAAAATACCCTCTCTACACCATTTGAAGATCCTTGTCAAGATCAAAGTATCCCATCATTTCCTTGTCATATTCCTCCATGTTCACCTCAAGAAACCATCATTCTTCCAAATCCCTTGCATGATAATAAATCCCTTCAATCTTCAGTTGATCCTATCAAATGTGTTCCTATCAAAGTGACTCATAAGACTATTGGCATAAAGATAAATCTTAAAGATAAGAACCTTGGCGATGCAACTCCTTCCAAAGATATTGATATCCCTTTCACACCTTATATACCTCCATTCAAATGCAACCATATACCTTCATTATCCTCCAAATCCATTTTGGGTTCCTATGTCCAAAAACAAAAGTCTTCATCCCTTCCATCCATATTAGGTCCATATATTCCTCCATCCTCTATTCCTATCATCCCTAGTTCTTCATTCACTTATCTTACCATGTATCAAGATCAACAAAGGCACACATACTTGAAGAATGTCCAAACACCAATCCATATGAACCCTCCATATTATTCCTATTCATCCACAATTCCTAAGTCTTTTGGAAGCAATTTTGATGTGCAATATAACATTAAAAAATCCAAGAATCCATATGGGTATAAAAATCACAATGTCCCATCTAATCGACATGTGAATGAAAAGAAAAATGAAATATCTAAAAGGCCGCAAAGGTCCACCAAGCAAAAAATAAAAAATAAAATGTGGGTTCCTAAATCCCTCATTGAAGAAATGCATTCAAAAGCATTCCAAAAGAAAGAAAAATCAAAGAATATGTGGATTCTCAAGTCACTTTTGAAAGACTTGCACATAAAAGAAAAATCAAAATTGACATTCAAGTTTCCAAAGGCTTCCACTCCATCTCCTTCCAAGCATCCTTCATCTTCCTATATCCCAAAATCCACTACCTCAAAAAGATCCTTACCTCCTTCATCTATCGTTCCTCCATCATTCCACCACTCTTCAAAGTGTGTGTCAAAGTTGATCTTGCCAACATTTCCATCTACAACATACATTCTTCTTATCCTCACATTCATTTTCCAATGCATAGTTTCTGTACTTCCATCCCTCTTATCAATATCTTTGAGCATCCTAGTTATACCCATGGTTTATTATAGCATATCTTTCAGAGGAGCATTGTCCAAAGATTTTGATGTTGGAAAAATATTGAAAAATACAAAAAAAAAAGAAAAAAAGAGAAAAAAAAAAAAGGAAAAAAATAAGTGCCTTGGTGAAAACCTCACAATAGGCACCTTGGTAGAAAAAGTAAAGAGAAACAAATCTATATACCATGATGAAAACTTGACAAATAGACGTCATGCGTAATTCCTCCTTCTTGTACTCCACACTTGGGGGCAAGTTTCATCCATATTTCCTCTATCACCTTAATCTTGACAAGGTTGAACATATCCATGAGCATTAAGTATCTTGACATCTGTTATCATTTCTATCAACTTATGTACTTGTTGCATCCATGTTATCCTATCATGATCTTTCTTATCCCAAATTCACCTTCATTATTCCTTGACAGTCTTTCCATAATCCCAAAACATCCCTTCATAGACTCCATCACCCTTTATCTGGATTGTGTTATCTTATCCACATCTTATCCAAAGTAACCCTTGGTCTTGATCAAAATGAAGAACTTAAAGTACAAAAAATTTTATCAGAAACTTCTTGACATGTCCACTTCTTTTGGATCCCTCATTTTCATGAGAGTAGATCATTATCCTATAGGCTATCTAGCACTGCATCATTGACTTCCATGGCTTATCCAAAAACATGCTTCACATTGCTATATCATTTTTCTTAGCTTGGGTAATCTTGAGGAGATGGTCCTATGGGTCACATTCACATGCTTCATCCATCATGGCCTTTCCATCTCTAATCCATTAGCTTGCAAATCCCTCATTCATGTCCTATATCTTGCTAGACATTGGGGGAAAACCAATGTGATCTTGTTTAAGAGCTGGTACAAAGGAAAGCATAAAGTGCTTTGAGATGCATCTGGCATGAACCAAGTTTTTGTAATATCTTGGAAGTTTTCTCAAGTCCAACTTTTTTTTTCTATCCAATTAGGGACATTTGATCTTAATCAATGGATTTCAACACAGAGGCATCAATTCACATGAAGCAATGCCTTAAACTACAAACAGATTCAAGAGTGCTACCATCAATCACATCAGAGAGAGACTTATCAGAGCTTCAGAAGAGTGGAAAGTTTATTGAACCTTTGATCCATGAACCTTCATTGACTTTATTATTCGGGATTAAAAATTGACAAAACACCTTAAAGGTCAGAATGCTTATAAATACTTTTTGAAAATCATGAAACATTTCAAAACACTTGAAGCTTTCTTTTTGATAATCTTTATGGGATTGACTTTTATCACATCCTTTTAGCTAATCGATGATGTTTCGACTAGATTGGCAATGATGAAGACATGATATTTTTCTTGCCTTTGAGTGATTGTCTTGAGGGAGATCCAACAACTTATATGAATTTGTCTAATGACATGGTCATCAAAGAACCATCAAGGACTCTCATATAAGGTGGAGGGTTGACCTTTGTTTGTTTGCAACATTGAATCCGTTGAAACCGGTATTCATACTCCCATAGTTTAGTCATCCAACTAGTGAGGGTTCTACTAGTTTCAAAATGAGGTTACCAAAAGCGATATAAAAGTGGTATTCATATCATCATGATGTGGTCAGTGATGATTGTACTTTCTTTTCGGTCCCAAAATTCTCAATGATGAAAATTTATCCTCACGACATTTCTTTGCTAAAAGCTAGTGACACTTAGCTGCATTGCATTGCATTATCATGTTAGATTGCATTGCATTATCATGTTAGATTAATTGCATTTTTTATGTTAGATTAAATGCATTGGTTTGTAGTTATTTTTCCAAGGGAAACGGGGTTTCAATCAATATCTTGATCAATAAAAAAAGGGGAAATCAAGGAAAAGTCCATATCATCATATAAATGTTCATAACATCAAAGATCCATCAAATCAGTATATCAAAGATACAATGTCATTAACAAAGTGGCACATCAAAGTCCTGATCCAATCTGCCAACAACTATTGTCATGCCTTTCTACAATGTTCGCACTACCTAAATCTAATATCCAAGAAGCTTGGGATCGTATGTATAACTTACAGAAATGTGCCTATTTTGCAAATCAAGGAAATCATATCAGTATTCTATATCAATGAATCATTTTACGTCAATCAATCAACCAATCAGAATCAAAGTATCAAGCAATCAAACCTATCATCATTTGTTCTTGTCTCTATGTCTTGAGAGTGAATTATCAATCCTACCTATCAGTTTCACTATCCTATCAGATTGAAAAATCACATTTATTGGGACTATTATCCTATTATCATAATTACTTGTTTCGCTTAACTACAACAGACCTATCTATCTTGGACTTATCAAATCAACCGGGGCAAATTTTTCAATCATGACATATCATCGGGATTTATCAGAAATGAAAACATATTCGAGAAATCAAATATCATCAACTTTTTCAAATCAAGAAATTAATATGTTTTAATTTCTGAGGGGGCATCAGGGTATCAAAATCAAGTCGCAATCAAACATCATGGAAACAATGGGGCATCATAATTTTTTTTGTATCATCAGAGGCAACAATCAATCAGTATCAGAGGCATAGCAGTGAACCAGCAATCAGGACTCATAAGAATCTTTGAATTCATGTTCTTCATACATCAATTCAAAGAGGGGCATTTGTAGACACACAAAATTGGACAAGTGCTTTAAAAATGGCTCAAAAATCAATAAAATGCATTAAAAGGATTAAATCAAGTAAAAAGGGACATAATTAAATAAAGAGAGACAAAAATTAATTAAAACAAATGATAAATTAAATAATTAAATCAAAGCTTAAAGGGGCAAAAAATAATATATAATTAATTTTAATCAATTAATTGTATAGTTGTTTTAATCAAAATTCAAAATAAACCCATTACCCTTATATGGCTAAATTTAATTAATTAATTGAATTTAATAAATCTTAATTTATTTCAACAAAGTGATTGACCAATGAAAATTGAGAACAAAAAGACATAAATCACTCAAACATTTAAATTGTCCAAAGCTTTGAAACTATTTAAAGGCTTGTCCCCTCATTTGTCCCCCCATTTATGGACAATGCAAAGTATTTGACTCAACCAAGGGATCACCATGATTACTTCACTCCACCCCCTACCCTTGGACATTTACTATAAATATAAGGCATTTTGGAGAGCATTTCAATCTTATAATTTCATTTGCAAAACATTGTTACTATAGGCAATTGAAAGCATTCTAAGAGCATTTTGAGCATTTTAGCATAATAATCGTGTCAATTTGAGCTAGATTAAGCATAATAGAAGCATAATAGAAGCATATAGCAGCATAATTCTCATTTTAGAAGTGTCACTAGTGAGGATCTAAGCTGAGAGCTTCATTTACCACTTCTTTCTAGAGAACCATGAGATGTTCTAGATTATAGTTTCATTTTAAATTAGATTTGCATTGTATTTTCTTTAAATTGATGCTATTAGATCTTAATTTCATGAAGGTGATATCCATCATCACACATTTATATTTGTACCTTGTGGGTAAAAGTACAAAGTTGTGTCACACTTTTATAAAGAAAAATGTCAACACACAAACTTTTTAACTTTAATGACATAAAAATGGAATTTATGTTTAGAATATGGAGATGGTGTAAACTAATGAAATCTGTAAAAGTGGATGAAGTTTATGCCTATAATTTGTTTTTTAAAAATTGAACAAGGATTCACATAGTTTTTTTAATTTTTGAAGTCCATTTTTTACTTGCTGAAAAATGAGGGTCTTGTTCCCATCAAAAAAGTATATGCGAATAATCTTTTTTTCCTTTGATTTCAAATATGTTATAAATGAAATCTATAGCTAGTGCATAAAAGAAGAAAAATTAGTTTTCAATGTATATTTTCTCTGTTATAACTACTCAAAATCGAACATACCTGAAATCGACAGTTTTTATCTCCCACCAAATTTCCCCTATCAAATCTAAACCATTCAGAAAAAAAAATTACACATTCTTGAAGAGAACTCTTTCCTCTAGTGTTAAGTATAAAATTTTAATTTTTTTGATAAGCTTTACTATTTTTTTCTATTTTTGAAGCAACTTGTTCTCGAATGTTAAAATACCTACTTGCAGTATTTTGAAATTGTAATATATTAGCTCTAATTAAAATACTATAAAAATTATATGATGATAATCTTGACTTTATGCTCTAAAAAAGAGTATTTTTATATTTGTAAAAAATATCATTAAAAAGAGTAGGAGTTATTGAAACATCACTTTTTTGAAATAATTTTATTTCTTTAATAATTGGTATAAAACATGCATTTAATAGATATTTCCAATTGGAAAAGTTGAAGTACTTATCTAACTTAGCTAGAATGAATCTAGCTAGACTATATGTTTGACAAAAAATGATTTTAGTTAGAAATACTCAAATTCAGTTGTGCTGATAAGTTGTCCTGAAACATGACATGACTTTGTGCTTTTACCTTTGTATTGGTGCTTTAGAGGTGGTTCTTTTCAGATATTGTACTAAGTTGTATTTGGTTATTATGACATACCTTGCGACTTGTGTAGAGGATGTTGTTTCATTATGTATACTTTATGGTATTTGATCTACTTGTTATTCATTTGCACATGAGATATTTATAACTATTCTCAATCTAAAATATTTAATTAGTAATACATAATTCTACGTCATGGGACCCTTGAGAATTGTTAACTGTATTTGAGTTGTACTTATTTACATGTTTATATCTTATGATTACATTGCTTCCACATTGTTATCATCATTGTTTGTAAACAGTTAAGAAAAAATAAATTCTGTAAACATAGCAACATGTTTTAGGTTAAATTCTCCTAGGTTTCCTAGTGGGGCATTACATATGATTAGTCAAAAAAGTCAAAATATCATTTACTTTCAAATTAGTGTTAATTGTTACAATTACGACCATTAATAACCATATACACCAATAAATTAAAAAAAGATTATTGATTTCGAATATTTCTACCAAGATCTTAGAGATTTCGTATTTTTGTTTTGTATTATCTAGGAAAGAATCAAAACATAAAGAACATTTCAGGGTTCTTACATATCAAATTATGTATGAATTATAAAATTAGAAAAAGATCAAATTTGATTAATTGAATTCATGATGACCCTCAATGAGTTTAAATTGCTGTTAGAATTTACAAAAATTAAAACTTAAATACCACTTGATAATAATCCTAGGAATATTGCAGATATAGATAGCACAATAAAGTAAGATGTAACCCGTATCCTATAGAACAACTCTCAACATAATTAAACTTTTTTTTGAAAAATAATATATATTTAAAAAGAGCTCACACCTAAAGAAAAAGGCCCTCGTCTATACTTACAAGTCTTATCTATATTTTATAACAGTAAAAAGAAAAATAATACATTTATTCACAATTAATAGCAGACCCTCATTCTTACCAACTTTTAGTCAAGGAGACAGTACATTTAATTCCATTAAATAACATTCCTAATTCTTTCCCGAACCATTCGATCTATTTGATCTCATTAAATAGTAGATCTTTATTCTTATTCTCACGGAATATCCTTTGGTCTTCTCAGAGATAATTATCAGGTATGCAGTAGAACGATATATAACATGGTACTATAAGTATATTTTCAGAGTAATCAAGCAGTTTCACCATCTTTGCCACAGATTTCCTTCCTCCTTGATTGTTTTTCCTGTCTCTCTTGAATATGTTTGGTCATCTTCCTTGCATAAAATTCTTTGTAGATGTAACGCTCAAACTTGGAAGGATGTTCATCATCAAGCAGTCCATCCAGGGGATAAACCACAGAATTAGGGTTTGGGTTGTGGAAAGTTACAATGGATAATCGAGTTGTGCTCGAATTCACCACTGCTCGATGATCCGCACTCTTCAAAATACCATTGCTTAACACCTGCTCAATCAACAGAAATAGAAAAAATGGTGAATTCATGAAGGAGAAAGAGATTCACACTTCATGAAACTAATTATTAATATGAAGCTAAACAAATCAATCAATAGATTGATAAAGAACATACTACTGTTTATCATCTGATCTATCAATCGTAAGAACATGAATGATTAGAAAACAGATGAGGGATAAAAAGATTTAGATTTGCATGAATCTATTTATTAATATGATTTTATATGAACTATCTAAACAAATCAATTGATAGTTTGATAAAGACCATATTACTATTTATCATTTGATCAATCAATCATTAAGAACATGAACGATTAAAAAAAGTGAATTCAAGAAGAGAAGGGTGAAAAAGATTTACGCTTACGTGGATCTATTCAATAATATGATTTCATATGAAGTACGAAACAAATGAATCAATTGATTGATAAAGAACATACTACTATTTATCATTTGATCAAGATCCATGTTCACATGAATCTATTCAATAATATGATTTCATATGAGCTAAGGAACAAATCAATCAATTGTTTGATAAAGAACATACTATTGTTTATCACTTGATCAATCAATCATAAGCACATGAACGATTAATTAAAAAAAATGAATTCAAGAAAATAGAAGTGAAAAAGATTACACTAACATAAATCTACTTATTAATATGATTTCATATGAATTACCTAAACAAATCGTTCAATCATTTAATAAGGAACATATTGCTATCTATCATTTGTCAATCAATCGATTAATAAAGAACGATGAATAATTTTTAAAAATAATATATATATATGCTACCTATGCAAATCAAATTAAATAATCTTTACGTACATGCATCTGATCTCCCAAATTCACCACAAATGCCCCCTCGATGGGTTCCACCGTGACCCAAGTTTTGCCATCGTCTTTGGAGACTTGGAGGCCACCAACTTCATCTTGAAGCAGCAAAGTTATGGTGCCTGGATCTGTGTGCCTCTTTAATCCCAGCGTCATGTCAGGTTGTGGGCATTTTGGGTAATAATTGAGGAGAAGCTTCTGCTCTGGATCCCCCAAAGCATTCTCTATGGCCTTTGCCTCCAACCCCATTGCTTCTGAGACCAGCTCCAACAACTCTCTTACCAACTCCACCATAGCATCACTGTAATTTGCAATTGTCTTCCTAAAAAACCCAACAAATGTATGAAACACTATTTTTAAAATAAAGATAATTATCTCATTTTGAGAATTATAGAACATCTCCTGAAATTAAAATATATTTAGATGTATTTTAGTATTTCAACATCTATTTCTAGTGAGCAGTCAAAATCAAAAGAATTTATTAAACAACTTTTCAAATATAGATAACTGTCTTATTCTATAGTTATAAAATATTTCTCTAGAATTAACAAAATATTTCTCATATATTCAATGATCTACATCTACTAATTAGTCAAAAGCATATATATATATATATAATTTTTAAAATATAGTTAATTATCTCTTTTTATTTTTTTATTATAAATTGATAGTTTCGTAAAAAAGCACATGATTCTCTATCATATGACGATTTTTCTTAAATAACAATAATTATCACAATAATAAATCATTTTCTCTTAGAATTTAAAGAGAACTTCTCTGAAAATAAATATTAAAAAATCTAATGAGAGAGAAAGTTGTTTTTGAATTCAATTGTATACACAATTTTTTGCATCTTTTGGCTCTTCTCATTCTAATGATAGATCACTAAGTGTGATTTGAAACGTTGATGCACGAAAGTGTGTACACAAAGAAATCTAGAAACAACTTTCTCTCTATTTAATAAATTGTGAAAATCTCTTAACATTAAATAAAATAAGATAAACAAATTTACTTCATGGTAGCGGGCTTATGGGGCCAGAGAGTTGTATCACGAGGCAAGCATCTAGTAACATAGAGCTCTCTCCAATCCATGAGAGGATCATCCTTGATAAAACTCCCATTGCCATAGCCAAGATATGTACCAGGCTTTAAGGAATACTGTGATTTCTCCACCAAAGGGAGTGCAAAGAAATCCATGGCATCCTTCATGATAAGGGTTGTAAGATCCTTAGGAACTCCATGATCTACAACTTGAAATATTCCCCACTCTTGACAGGCCATTTTCACTTGGGCTCTTATCCTCTCTCTTTCACACGCATTATGAGAGTTTAAGAGCGATATAACAGGAACATCAGGGCAGAATACATTGTGGGGAACTGTTGAACGTTCATCCTCATCCTTCAAAAAGCTTGTGGGCAATTTCTTCACTCCTGATTCTGCTAAACTTATCACACTCTCTTCTGAAGCAGGTACAGATGGAGCCATGGACTTTAAGCAAATGATCAGATTTGGAGGTGGTGAAAACCATAAATTGCAGATGGAAAAAGTTTAGGATTGAGATGAGACTTAATAGGGGTGATGGATGGGGGTTGTTAGTCCTAGAGGGAGAAGTTAAATGGATTTTTGTTATAGGTGGATGCAATAAAGGCTGTCAATTAATTAGGGTTAAATCATAATCTCGTGGCCAAATATTATGCACAGAATTTGTATCTAAGTAGGTTGGCTTACCGGACGATCATTGTCCACGTAAATGCTTAAAATTAGGTTAAAGGAATTGTGTCGTTTCAAGGAGAGCATCTATTCACAACTTTGGTGTTTTGTAAACATCAATTTTTCTAAATGCATCACAACTTTGGTGCTATGTAAACATCAGTTTTTATGCATCACGACTTTGGTGTTTGGTATGGTGTTAGATATTTTCGTTGGAAGGTCATATTATGTAAACAAATTTAATAAATTGTTATATATATATATGAAAAATGTTATTAGATAGAAATATTAGATTTTTACAATTTATTACAATTATAGTGATAGGCTTCTTGAATTGATTGTGATGTTAAAAATAAAAATATAATTGAATCCAGAAGTCTGCCAGTGTAATTGTAAATAGATAGGTGAGAAGTACATATGTAAATAATATATTTATTTATTTTATTAATTTCACGTCATTGAAATGTCATATAATAAATTTTAATGTATATCTTATTAAAAGTTATTATCTAAGGAGGACATATGTAAATAGTATATTTAATATATTTTTAATTTCATTCTATATAATGCTTGAATAAGAGAATTATTTATACACGATTCATTCAAATTCCCGTCAAAATTAAATATAATTTGTTGAAAGCTAATTAGTAAGAAACTACAACAATTGCAATGTATCTTTTGGATAGGAAATATGAATTATAGTAGCAAATGTTGCAACATGAAATTAATACACTATATTATTTTAATAAGATTAGATTTGAATGAAGCATGTACAACAATACATAACATGTATACAATCTTAATATTCAGTTAAAGGTAAACTATAGCAGGAGTAATTCAATATAGAGTAGCATGGAGTACAAAGTATTATTGACAAATTGAATCACTTTGGACCTGATCTAATGGATATGAAATATGAATGTTCACTAGTTGTTTCAATGACACTTATCTTTCTTACGACCAAAATAACTTGTAACTTGATATAGTAAGTAATAGTTTTCTAAATGATAGATATCCACAAAATATATTTTTTGTGTTCTTTGGTAATTGCAAATGTTGTATAATGGATGTTGTTAGTGAACTAGAAATGTGTTGGAGAAGGTATAGAATGTAAATTTATGAATGAAAAAGGAAATTAATAAAATTGTTAGATTTTCTTAGCAAAATTTGTGGGCATGACATCTCTTTCACATTTTTATGCCAATTCAAGATGGTCAAATAGTATTAATGTGATGGAATTCAAATATCATTAACATAGCTCAAGTTATACTTAACTTCAAACAAAATCTAAATTTCACAATTTCTCTCCTCTTTGAAAATTATAACAATATCTAGTGCTAATTAATTTTCAAGGCTAATTGTCAATATTGAATAATATTAATACAATTCATAATATAACTATAAATAAATGGAATAAAAACTAATTTTGATGGTACAATAGATAATAATAAATCACCAGTATTATTCATATAAAAATTATTGTTAAGATCAAAAGGTTTGTAATTTTATAAAAAAATAAAATAATACATAGAATAAAAGAGATTTTTAAAGTGCAATAATATTTAAACAAAAAGAGTTTAAAATTTTAAAATAGAAATTTCTATTAGAAGAGAGTATTTAGAATTTCTTAAAAAAAACTTACAATAGAAATTTCTATTAAAACTAATAAATCTCATTATCAAAATGAAATTTAAATAGAAACTCCCATTAAAAGTGAAGAATTAAAAGTAGTCATTTGTGAAATTTTATTTGTTTAGTTACTATAAATCATTAATACTATAAAGTAAAGAAAATAAGGTTTCTCCAAGTGCCAAATTCAGAGCACTTGTGTAGAACAACTTTTAAAAATAAATGAATTGTCCTTATTATCATACTCAATACATATTGTAATTAAAATTAAAAAATTGTATAAGTATGAGCACATTATGATAATGGATAATAAAATACGATTCCAAATACTAATATAAGAATTTTAACACAATTCATATCTAAAAATATCATTATATTGAGAAAGCTAATTATATTATGATTTTATATAATATATTACTTAAATTTTTTTACTAAATATCATATGCAAATGAGAGATGGAGAAGAAGACATTCGGGGACAAGCCAAAATTAAGAAAAGCATGCAATTCGATGCTACTAATTCAAACCCATGAACAGGGTATGTGCAAGATCATAAGGGGCCAAAAAGTGGTGATGTAAAAAAATCCACTTTTCAGTCGTCCAAAAGCGCATGAAAATGTATGTTGACTTTTTAGTAGGCCTGGGTGTCAGTACACCTGGGCAAACCTGACACCAAAGCACAAGCCTAATCGGGTACTCGATTTATCCGAGTATGAAAAAATGGTGGGAGTAAATGAAAAAATTGAACTTTTATATATAATGTTTAAATATGTATTATATATATAATTATATATTAATTTATATATTTAATATTATAATATCTTAGGGGTTTTAAATTGTATGTCATATATATTTTATATTATAATATTTTATAAATTAATATTTTTTTTATATATTAATATGTATTGCATATAATTATATTTAACATTTATATTATATAAATATATGTACTATATATATATATAATGTTTAAGGGGTATTAAGGGGTATTATGTAAATATTTTAATATATATTATATATATAATTATATATTAATATATATTTTATATTAATATGTATTGTATATAAATATATTTAACGAACTTATATTATATTTATATGTAGAAATTATATATATATATATATATATATATATATATATATATATATATATATATCAACTTTATAGATCATAATATTTAAATTCTATGTCGAAAGGGGTTACCGAGACTTCCTAGGGGTCCTAGTACGCCTTATCATGCATTAGGACCCCTAGGAAGTCCCCATGACCCCTTTTGACACATTGGAATGCTTGAGTGTGTTCGAAGGGGTCACTTCAGACACACTCGAGCATTCCAATGTGTTAAAAGGGGTCATGGAGACTTCCTAGGGGTCCTAACACGTGATAAGGCATACTAGGACCACTAGAAAGTCCTCATGACCCCTTTTGACACATTTGAACCCTCAAGTGTGTTTGAAGGGGTCGTAGGACTCCTTTAGACACACTTGAGGGTTCAAATGTGTCAAAAGGGGTCATGGGGACTTCGTAGGGGTCCTAGTACATCTTATCACGCATTAGGACCCCTAGGAAGTCCCCATGACTCCTTTTGACACATTAGAACCCTCAAGTGTGTCCTAAGGGGTCGTAGGACCCCTTCGAACACACTTGAGGGTTCAAATATGTTAAAATGGTTCATGGGGATTTCCTAGGTGTCCTAGTATGCCTTATCATGCATTAGGACCCCTAGGATGTCCCCATGACCCCTTTTGACACATTGGAATGCTTGAGTGTGTTTGAAGGGGTGGTAGCACTCGAGCATTCCAATGTGTCAAAAGGGGTCATGGGGACTTCCTAGGGGTCCTAACGTGTGATAAGGTGTACTAGGACCCCTATGAAGTCCCCATGACCCCTTTTGACCCATTTGAACACTCAAGTGTGCCTGAGTGTTGAAATGTGTCAAAAGGGGTCATTGGTACTTCCTAATGGTTCTAATGCATGATAAGGCATACTAGGACCCCTAGGAAGTCCCCATAACCTCTTTTGAGACATGAGAACACTCAAGTGTGTCCTAAGGGGTTATTCAACCCCTTGGGACACACTTGAGTGTTGAAATGTGTCAAAAGAGGTCATGGGGACTTCCTAGGGGTCCTAGTATGCTTTATCACGCTTTAGGACCCCTGGGAAGTCCCCATGACCCCTTTCAACACATTAGAACTCTCAAGTGTGTCCTAAGGGTTCATACGACCCCTTGGGACACACTTGAGTGTTGAAATGTGTCAAAAGGGGTCATCGAGACTTCCTAGGGGTTCTAACATGTGATAAGGCATACTAGGACCCCTAGGAAGTGGCCATGACCCCTTTCAATTGAAGTGTGTCCCAAGGGGTTGTATGACCCCTTAGGACATACTTTAGTGTTCTAATGTTTCGAAAGGGGTCATGGCCACTTCCTAGGGGTCCTAGTATGCCTTATCACGCTTTAGGACCCCTAGGAAGTCCCCATGACCCCTTTCGACACATTAGAACTCTCAAGTGTGTCCTAAGGGGTCATAGGACCCCTTGGGACACACTTGAGTGTTGAAATGTGTCAAAAGGGGTCATCGAGACTTCCTAGGGGTCCTAACATGTGATAAGGCATACTAGGACCCCTAGGAAGTGGCCATGACCCCTTTTGACATATTAGAACACTAAAGTATGTCCTAAGGGGTCATACAACCCCTTGGGACACAGTGTTGAAATGTGTCAAAAGGGGTCATGGGGACTTCCTAGGGGTCCTAGTACACCTTCTCACATGTTAGGACCCCTAGGAAGTCCCATGACCCCTTTTGACATATTAGAACTCTCAAGTGTGTCATAAGGGGTCATACAACCCCTTAGGACACACTTGAGTGTTGAAATGTGTCAAAAGGTGTCATGAAGACTTCCTAGGGGTCCTAACATGTGATAAGGTGTACTAGGACCCCTAGGAAGTCCCCATGACCCCTTTCGACACATTAGAACTCTCAAGTGTGTCCTAAGGGGTCATACGACCCTTTAGAACACACTTGAGTGTTGAAATGTATCAAAAGGGGTCATCGGTACTTCCTAGGGGTCCTAAAGCATGATAAGGCATACTAGGACCCCTAGGAAGTCCACATGACCCCTTTTGACACATGAAAACACTCAAGTGTGTCCTAAGGGGTCATATGACCCCTTGGGACACACTTGAGTGTTGAAATGTGTTGAAAGGGGTCATGGAACTTCATAGGGGTCCTAACATGTGATGAGGTGTACTAGGACCCCTAGGAAGTCCCCATGACCCCTTTTGACACATAAAAGCACTCAAGTGTGTCCTAAGGGGTCATATGACCCCTTGGGGCACACTTGAGTGTTGAAATGTTTCAAAAGGGGTCATGGGGACTTCCTAGGGGTCCTAGTACGCCTTATCATGTGTTAGGACCCCTAGGAAGTCCCCATGACCCCTTTCGACACAATAGAACTCTCAAGTGTGTCCTAAGGTGTCATATGACCCCTTGGGACACACTTGAGTGTTGAAATGTGTCAAAAGGGGTCATCGAGACTTCCTAGGGGTTCTAACATTTTATAAGGCATACTAGGACCTCTAGGAAGTGACCATGCCCCCTTTTAACACATTATAACACTCAAGTGTGTCCTAAGGGGTCATATGACCCCTTGGGACACACTTGAGTGTTGAAATGTGTCAAAAGGGGTCATGGGGACTTCCTAGGGGTCCTAGTATTCCATATCATGTGTTACAACCCCTAGGAAGTCCCCATGACCCCATTTGACACATTAGAACTCGCAAGTGTGTCATAAGGGGTCATACGACCCCTTGGGGCACACTTGAGTGTTGAAATGTGTCAAAAAGAGTCATCAGGACTTCCTAGGGGTCCTAATGCATGATATAGCATACTAGGACCCGTAGGAAGTCCTGCTGACCCCTTTTGACACATAAGAACACTCAAGTGTGTCCTAAGGGGTCATACGGCCCCTTGAGACAGACTTAAGTGTTGAAATGTGTCAAAAGGGGTCATGGGGACTTCCTAGAGGTCCTAATACGTGATAAGGCATACTAGGACCCCTAGGAAGTCCCCATGACCCCTTTTGACACATTTCAACACTAAAGTGTGTCCCAAGGGGTCGTACGACCCCTTGGGACACAATTGAGTGCTCTAATGTGTTGTCGGGGGTTACACAGAGACCTAAGGGGTCCTAGTACACTTTCTCAAGTGTTAGGACCCTTAGGAACCCTCTATGACCCCTTTGGAAACCTTTTGGATGCCTTATAGTGGTGTAATTAACCTATGTATTAATGTCCTATATTATATATATATATATATATATATATATATATATATATATATATATATATATATATATATATATATATATACTATACTTTTTTTGATCGATAAAAGGCTGAAGCCCTAGACATTTTTTATTAATATAAATAGTTATATTACAATGTGACCCCGCTCACTACAGGTGCTGGTAGGAAAGAGCAGGGCTGAGAAAACCTCCAGCCTTGCCCGGGACCATAGGTCCTGACCTTATACAAAAATTTACATGGGCATACCCATGACTCGACAATTGTCGAGATTTGTTAAAATACAAATTTTCTGTAGGCATACCCACGGCTTGATACCTATCGAGATTTGTACATATTTTACGTAGGCATACCCATGTCCTGAAAAAACTCTAGATTGCTTTTTTTTAAATCATGAATTATACATAGAATGGCGATTAGACAAGGATTACATCATTTGTACAATTGAAGCAGAGTTTCTGATCCTCCTACTATGTCAAGTATATGTGTTGAACATCCAAATGATAGTCCTTCTTGAAAAAAACAAGACAAAATTCCTCCGAGACCAAGGTTAACCTGCATCAAGATAAAAATTCTACATCTCGGCTACATAACCTATCTAAGAATATTTGATATTGACTATGAAGCCTGTAGTTAAACACTTTTATTATTGACAATATAATACTAGAAACAAATACTCTTGTGATTAAAAATCCTTACCGCTAAAGATTAACAATTCTTGCCACGAGAGTCTTAACATTTTAGGCATATTTACAGCAAAACTAAATATACTCCTCAGTACTATACTAGTGCTCTGACTAATTTCAAGTCATACCTGGCTAACTATCAGAAAGAAGATAATAGCAGAGTTTCATTATGGGCCTCTAATATTTACATCATTCAGAAAAAGCTGCAATGATTTCCAATCTCCTCAAATTGTAAGGCAAAAAATAATTAGTTTGAACATATGGTTATATATATAACTAGATTATATATATATAAACATGTGTTCATACCCTTACCAGATCTGTGAGATCTTTCGAGGCTTATCCAATATATAAATATATATTTGCAAAGCTCTATATATTAATATATGTATACTGTCATCAGTATACCTATATTTATGACTCTTATATATAAAAGTAATAGGAAAGAGAAGAACGTCCAGTACCTTAAGCCAAACATACTCTGAAGCCTTGTTAGTTATTATATATAAGCCATTTTGAAATACTCATAGGAGGAAGCTAGAATTTATATATAAATATATATATACAAACACCCGTATATATATATATATATATATATATATATATATATATATATATATATATATATATATACACACCATAAAAACATATGTCCCTGTCTCTTGATACTACATTCTCAATTAAGGAAATGATTCAATTGCAAGTTGCCCATTAAAGCAAGTAATAACTTTATTTGTTGCTCAATACATCCCCAGTTCTTATCATACATGTATCCTGTGCTGAATGTTTCAACTTAATTTTAAATTTCCTAGCTGAATTATTTCCTCTTTTAGATTGTTTTCTGGAGGTGATCAAATGTATATAAATATAGATATACTATTATCAACATATCTATATTTATATATATTAAACTATAAAAGGTAACAGGATTGAAGACTTCCTGATTTTGATCTTGCAAATCGTTATATCTTAGCTTTAGGCATCAGTATATATATCTATATATACTATTACTAGTATATATATATCTATATACCTAATATATACTCTGACTTTAGGATCCTTTAACTTAATATAGGAATACCAATTGTGACTAGGTTCCGTACTGTATTCTCAAATGCATGCAATTTTACTAACTGTGCCTCATCTTCTGCAACACGAAATGCTTCCCTGAGTAAAAACAATGCTTAGAAGACCTTGCTAGCTTAAAGTAAGATAAGATGGTATATACATATGTTTATATATACATATATATAAGCATATGTACATACCATTATCCTGTCTGAGGACATCATTAATATAGCACTTAGCAAGGTTTGTTAAGAAGAATATGAATATATGTATATACCTATACATATATTCATATACTCTTACCCATGTCTAGCTGTGTAGCAAAATAGTAAAAGTATCCATTGACCCCCTTCCCAGGGGCATCACCTCAGGGATTTTATTAACTCCTTACAGTGACATAATTAACATGACTTAGTCCATATAATGATAACAAATTAGCTATGAATACCTTGATGTCAAAGGGAATTCGATCATGATTATCATTTCCAAGTATTTTCTCTAAGAGTGTATAATAATGTCAACCATGTATTATGGAGATGCCCTTTAATCTGCTGTTGTGAAAGTACTGTTGCCCAAAATTTCCCTATCATTCCCTTTTTGGCCGCATCCTATTTGTTCCAAGAAATGCTCAAGTGTCAAAACCCTCTGTGTTTTCTTCCTTTTGGCCCGAAAACCCAGTGTGTTTTCGACCTTCTCTCTGAAGGCTCAGGATGTTTTTGACTTTCGGTCCAAAAATTCTCTGTGTTTTCGACCTCCAATTTGAAAACCCTCTGTGTTTTTGACCTTCAAGTGCTCAACTCCAACCAGGTGGGTCCCAGTTCCTCATAGTCGTGCAAGTGCAGTGGAGATCCGACGGCTGTCGCATAATCTCATGGAATCTTTCAAGCCCATGAGATCATGCAACAATGGTCGGATTAGAATCTTAGTGGGTCTGCATTTTTTGAGTGAGGTGGCATATTTCCTAAGTGTGCTATCATGACCAGGTGGGTCCCAGTTTCTAACGTCACCGTGGGGCCAATCAGCAGTCAAGCAAACAACAAGCAGCCAGCGGTCAATGGTTAACATCTTATGGTTGGTCGCATGATCACATGGGCTCTTTCGAGCCCATGCGACCATGCGACAAACCATTAGCGGTCATAGTTAAGGTAGTTCACAACAGTTTCTGTGGTGTAGTTTCATGCTTGTCGCATGATCGCATGCAGCTTCCTAAGCGCATGCAATCATGCGAAAAGCCTCTAGCGGTCAGCAGGGACTTTGACTCCGGCGGTGGGTCCATGGATGGTGATGTATCCATTTGGACTGAGGTGGCAAAGGTTCTAGCAGGCCCGGGTGTCTATGTGGCAGCAGGGTGAGATCTCAAAGGCTTGTTGCATGATCGCATGAAGCCTTTCGGGCTCATGCGATCATGCAACCGTTGAATTTTTCAAATGTAGTACGGCCTATTTTTTGTGACTTCTAGGTAGGGTATTGTAAGGTTATGGTCTACATAGTAAACCATCTTTTCCAGCCCTTCTAAGTGCTCCTTAGTGAAAACTTCTTTAGCCACCTTAATAATATCTTCTTTTCTTTTGCCAGCAAAGACGGATAGGGCAATGAATTGCCCTATCACTTCTCCATTTGTTCTATAGGAATAAAGATTGTTGAAGAATTGATCTCCAATGGACTTTTCCACCACCCTTCTGGTGGAATCCGGCATAGGATTCAACATTTGATTCCACCTTTCTAGATAAATGCAACCTCTGAAAGCCATTGCTTGGTCACTCTTAATGTAGTAGGTGCTGAGTCTAGTATCCATGTTTCCTCTATGAAACTATAAACAATAAAAATTTTTATAAATAGTCATTGTTTGGTTATTCTGGACTTTTCCAGAAGACTCCTTCCCTTGTTCGAGATCCTTTCGGACTTCACTCAAATAAGTGGGGTGGTATTTCTCTTTGCATAATACCCTTTTCTTTTGTTACTTTCAGTCCAAAAGTTCTCTGTGTTTTTGACCTCTAGTTTGAAAACCCTTTGTGTTTTTGACCTTCAAGTGTGCAACTCTGACCAGGCGGGTCCCAGTTCCTCATAGCCATGCAAGTGCAGTGGAGATCCGATGACTGTCGCATAATCTCATGGAATCTTTCGAGCCCATGAGATCAGGCGACAACGGTCAAATTAGAATCTCAGTGGAGGTGGCATATTTCCTAAGCGCGCTATTGTGACCAAGTGGGTCCCAGTTTCTAACATCACCACGGGGCCAGTCAGCAGTTAAGCAAATAACAAGCCACCAGTGGTCAGTGGTTAACATCTTACGGTTGGTTGCATGATTGCATGGGCTCTTCTGAGCCCATGCGACCATGCGACAAATCGTCAGCGGTGATAGTTAAGGTAGTTCACAATGGTTTTGGTGGTGTGGTTTCATGCTTGTTGCATGATCGCATGCAGCTTCCCAAGCGCATGCGACCATGCGACAAGCCTCTAGCGGTCAACAGAGACTATGACTCTGACAGTGGGTCCGTGGACGGTGATGTATCCATTTGGACTGAGGTAAATGCATAGGATTCAATATTTGATTCCACCTTTTTGGATAAATGCAACCTTTGAAAGCCATTGCTCGGTCACTCTTAATGTAGTAGGTGCTGAGTCTAGTGTCCATGTTTCCTCTATGAAACTATAAACAATAAAACTTTTTATAAACAACCATTGTTCGGTTATTCTGGACTTTTCCAGAAGACTCCTTCCCTTGTTTGAGATCCTTCCAGACTTCACTCAAATAAGTGGGGTGGTATTTATCTTTGCATAATACCCTTTTCCTTTGTTACCTGGAGCCTAGAGGCTACAAGCTAACATTTCACATTCCCTGAATAACTTGATGGCGTTCACACCCATGAACTGTCATCAGTATTTATGAATCCAAAACTTACTCTTGAAACAATATCTTCTTGCCTAGATGCTATTTATCTGGTTGGAAATTGCCTATTAGTGAGTCTTAATGAAATGATCTCTAATCAATGACCGTACAAAGGTATAGGAGCATCTGCTATACAACATGAAGCTATATCTTCTTATATCGAACTGAAACATAAAACATCTCCTACATGGAGAGTCTCAAACTTTGATATTATGCTTACAGACATACATGCTTATCTATCATTATTATCATTGGCAGAATCCCACTAATGATGATAATGATAACTTCCCCAAGCAAACATACAAGTAATGCACTAAGCTTCTAGCTTCAGCTATTATTCAATAAGTAATCACTAGTTGAAATGATAACAAGGAGAAAAACAATTAATTTCTGATTCCCTGCTGGTTCATGATGAGCTCACAAGTATAAGAGATGATGATCCAAATTTATGCCTTGCTGGTAGTTTTTCACCATGGAATGGGAAAAATGAGTGCATTTAATTATGATTATATTTGCAAGTGCTCTGCTATTTATTATGCTACCTGTAAAAAAGGCTCTGCAAACACTCAATACCTGATGCACACCTCTGAATAAAAAGGTGTACTATGTACAAAATATAAACCAAGTTTGTAGGTACCTACATCCCTTACTCTAATACCCCGGCCCATCCCTATCCTCCTTTCTTAGCTGAGTTTTACAGGTAATAATTGTTAGTTGCTTGGGGCTCTTCAAGCAAGGCCGCTAATACTAGTATCTACCTATAGCCAAATTTAATGTCTTTGGGCTAAATGACCTCCTATAATTTGTACTAATCCCCCTATAACTACTACAAACCTATTGTTTAGTAGAAATTCATATTAATTGGAATGTTACTGCATCTATGTTAAAACCAAAAAAGTTTGTTAGAATATAAGCCTATGTAGATTATTAGATATACCGATCCATAATTGTAACTCTGTTGGCTCCTAGATTGGCTAGCTTATCTGCCTCTGTATTACCCTCTCTATATGTGTGTCTTATTTCATACTTTGGGATCCCCTTGATAACTTGGTTAATCTCTTCTATTTTTTAGTTAAGGGACCAATTGGGAGTTTTCTTGTTTCGAATGGCATTGATGATAATTTGTGAATCTCCTTCGATAACTACTTTGGATAAGTTGATCCTCCTACACAATTTTAAACCTTCTAAGGCCGCTACGCATTCCACCATGTTATTCATGGAAGGATTTATAGGACTGGAGAACTTAGCGATGGCTTCTAACTTCCAATTGTGAATAATCCCCCCAATACCTTCTACCCCAGGGTTACCTCTAGAAGCTCCCTCAAAGTTAAGTTTATACCATCCCTCTCTCGGAAGGATCCATTTGCAAGAAACTCAGTCAGCCTTCACTTTGGGTCCCCCTTTGTCATATAGGGGAGGAATATCTAATTTTGGCCATTTTTCTCTGATTTTGTTATCCCAATTCTTGAATGCCTCTTCATAGCTTAGCTTGTTTCTGAGATTACTATTGATATTTTATACTATTGATGATTCTATTTTATTTGTGATTGAACTCCATGGTAATTTTTGACCTGTGAAAATCCTCCTATTTCTTTCTTTCCATAATTCCCAGGCAACTATTGCCGGGGAGATGGTCCATATATCCTTATATAGATTATCTTTATAAAGTGATGGCCATGCTTTAAGGTTACTTAATAGATCAACGTGGAGAGCAGTCTTCCAGCCTAAACATTGATGAAGCCAATTCCATCAGTTTTGGGCATATGGGTAGTTGAGGAGGATGTGATTAACATCCTCAGATTGACTCTCACATATGGGGCATCTGGACGGCCCTTCAAAACCCAATTTCTTAAATCTATCTGCTATCAAAATTTTATTTTGCAAGGCAGCCCATAGAAACATACCCACTTTTGGGAGGCCAGATTTATTCCAGCAAAGGTTCAGAGGGATATCTATATCATCCATATTCTGTTCTTGGATAATGGTATTGTAGCCCTCCTTTACAAAATAGTTACCATTCTTTGATCTTTCCCAAATCAGTTTGTCTAATCTATTTTTAAGTACAACTTCTCTCTTTTCCATTATTGACATAAATTTCTGCTTCTCCTGCCATACAGAGTCAATTTCTTCTAAATTGCTCCATTTATTACTCTCTTTCTTACATATATAATCCTTGAGAAAGATGCCTTTGACTCTTTTACATTCTTCCATAAGCTCCATGGAAAAACCCAAATTGCTAAGGGGAGTGAGACCTACCCATGAATCCTCCCAAAAAAGAACTTGATCCCCTACACCTACATCCCATGATAAATAGTTATTAATAATTCCTCTACATTCTTTGATGAAATTCCATATCCTAGATCCTTTGACATGTGTGGAGGACCTGAAGATGTTGATGGGATCCGCATCAAGAATGTATTTCTGAGATAATATCGACACCCATTTACATCTAGGTTCCTTATACATTCTCCATATAAGTTTAGCTCCCAGGGCTTGGTTTTTCCATAGAAGGTTTTTAATGCCGAGGCCTCCCTTAGAAATAGGTTTACATAAGGTATCCCATTTTATTAGGGCAAGTTTTTTGTCTTCTAATGGGCCTTGCCAATAAAATTATCTAAACATTTTATCTAGGTTCTTTTTAATATTTATTGGTAAAGGGAGAATTGACATCTAGTACGTGGGTATGGCCGAAAGGACCGACTTGATCATAGTTGTCCTACCTGCCTTTGTTAGCCATCTTCCTTTCCATGAGCTCTTCTTATTTTGGACTTTGGTAATCACTTGTTGCCAGAGTTTGGAAGATAGGAGACCTTTATCTAGGTCAATGCCCAAATACTTACACGGAAACTTGCCAATTTTATAACCCATCAACTTACAAATCTCTCTTTCTACTCTCGGTGAGGTATTAATGAAGAAAATTTATGATTTAGTGGGGTTAACCCGCTGCTCTGAGGCTTTCATGTAAATAGTTAGGATATCTTTAAATGCTTTAGCTTCTTGACAGTTGGCTTGACCAGGTAGAATCGTATCATTTGCAAACTATTGGTGTGTGATATTTGGAATGTTTTTAGCGACCTGTAGACCTGAGATCTTTCCTTCCAAATGTCTCTTTGTTATAGATCTTCCCAAAGCTTCTACCATGATTACATATAGAAAGGGGGACATTGGGTCCCCTTGCCTAATGCCTCTCGAGATACTAAAGAAGCCTTCCGGAGTGCCATTAATTAGAACCGATATCTTAGGGGTTGAAATACAATTAAAAATAAGATTGACCCATTGCTTAGAGAAACTGAAAGCTTCCATGCATTTGCAAAGGAATCTCCATTCTACTTTGTCATATGCTTTTTGAATGTCTATTTTCGTAAACATACTTGGTACCTTTGTCATTTGAGCAGTATGGACTAATTCTTGTGCTATAATTATTCCATCTAGGATCAATCTATTTGCTACAAAACCTGTCTGTTCTTCAAAAATTATATTGGGCAACAGTGTTTTAAGTCTATTTGCTAAGCATTTAGAGAGGATCTTTTATATTGTGTTACAGAGGGATATTGGCCTGAAATCCCCAGGATCCACACTTTCATTTTTCTTTGGGATTAAAGCAAAAAAGGTGTTATTGATTTCACTTAGCAGGGACCCCGCGTTCTTGGTAGCTTCCACTGCTTGCCATACCTCTTCCCTAATAAAATGCCAACACTTCTAGAAAAAACCTACTTGAAAACCATTCGGACCCGATGCTTTATTCGGGTGAAGTTGGAATACTGCCACTCTGACTTCTTTGAGGGATAACTTATTATTTAACATTTTATTATCGAGCTTCGTAATCAGTTTAGGAATGGCTTTAAGAATTTCATTTTGTGCTGAAAGGTCAGATGCTTCTGTAACATTGAGAAGGGTATGATAGAAGTTCGTAATCACACTCAATATCTACTTAGGGTCCTCATTTATAAGCCCATCACTGGACTTAATTTTAGCTATTTTGTTGATGCTTCTATTACACTTAGTGGTGTTATGAAATTTTTTTGTATTGCTGTCTTCTTTTAACCAAGACTCCCTAGATTTTTGTCTCCAAAAAATTTCTTCTTTAAGAAGAATATCATTGTACTTAGCCATTAATTCCTTTTCTCTATGATAGCTTAGTTCGTCCATACCTTGTTCTATAACTAAATTGTTGAGGTCAGCTATTTCTTGCTCCAACTGATCCTTTTCTTCGAAGATATTATTAAAATTGTTCTTATTCCATTCTAATGCTTTATGTTTAATAATTTTTAATTTTGCTGTTAAATAATACATTTTAGATCCTTTTATTGAAATTTGTTTCCACCATTCCTCCAAGAGATTTATAAACTCTGAGTTTTGGAACCACATAAAATCAAATTTGAAAGGACTTCTAGCTGGTTTGGAATCCTCTATAATAGTGAGCCTAACTGGAAAATGATCCGATCCTTCCTCTGGTAGAATCTCCGCACTATACAATAAGTTACAGATTCCATCATTCATCTTAACGAAGAATCTATCTAATTTTTCTGCTATATGGCTAAAACCTACTCTTCTATTGTTCCAAGTGTAAATGCCATTGTTTGTGTTTATGCTAATTAGATTATTGTCCGATGCCCATTTACTGAAATCCTTATGAGCTTTTGATATATATTGAGAACCCCCATATTTCTCTTCTGTATCTAAAATAGCATTAAAATCCCCTCCAATAAAGAAGAGGGATTCTAAATTTATGGATAAAAAGAGGTGGATTTCCTACCAGACTCTCCTCTTATCCTCATTAGGTATGGGGCCATATACGTTAATTAAGTTGAACTTTAAATTAGACTTTAGAATTTTAATTTCTAGAGCCAACCGGTTACTATTATGGGATAAAGGTGTGGCTGCTAACTTCCTAGGATCCCATAATACTGCTAACCCTCCAGAAGTACCTATTGAGGTTGCGTACTCTACTTTCCATATGCCTAATTTTTTGCTGAACTTGGAGCTTTCAACTTTATTAAGTTTAGTTTCCTGTAATAAAATAATTTCGGAGTCAAAATTTTTAAGGTATCTTTTAATTAATCTCTACTTATTAGGGGCATTTAGTCCCCTAATATTCCATGTAGTGACTTTCATTGTTCATGGGGAAGGCACTTCCCCTTCCCCGTGTTCAGAATATCGGCTAATTTCTTTTGATTACCTGAATTTCCATCTATGGTTCTGAGTTCAACAGCTGATTTTCTCCCTCTTTTCTTTTTGATTTTGTTAATATTTGGTGTACTAAGGCATCCTCTATTCATTTCTATTCCCAAATGTCTATTTTCATTAGTTATGCCAAAGAGGCCTTCTATGGAATCTTTAACCATTGACATGTTTCCCGCTATACTGATGATCTTGTCTTGCTGCCCTGCACTCACTTGTTCTGGTTCCATTTGTATATTGATCTCATTGTTATCTATAATCTCTTTACCATAGATCTCAATTACCTCATCTGGATTCTTTGGTATTATCACATTAAGGGATTCTATTTCTATCGGGATTGTTGTTTCTGGTTCCTTCCCCTTGTGCAGTGATTTGGTATCATTTATATTGCAACAGGGAACCTCTTTATTGGTTCCCTCATTTCTTGAGCCTTCATTTTGAATAGAAATAGGGTCCTTTTTTGGACTCTATTTGTCTTCACCTTTATCCTTTTCATTTATGTCATAGTCTCCTAGGAGCCTATCACCACTTTGATCAGGGGTTTTTAATAGTTGTATTGTTTCATTATTCTCCTTCTTTGCCTGAGCTAAAGTTGCATTGCTGATATATCTAATTAATGTTTCTCTCTGGTAATTTAGTTCCTCCAGATCAAAAATTTCATCCATGAACATTTTCATAAGATCCTCTACAAGAGATTCTCCTAGGCACTTTATAATTTGGTCTACTTCCTCATTACATTTTTCTTCAGGATCCCTATCTGCTGTTGTGGATGAGCCCTCTGGGTTCACCGATTGATCTGCTAACAAATCTGTATCATCTTTGATAGTCTTGCTTTCTATCTCTATCTATTCTATTTCCAAAAATAGAATACCCTCCACATTTAGGTTGGGCATACTGTTATCAGCTAAGTTCCCCATTTCCAAATTAAGAACTGGATTTCTATTGTCCTCCTTCTGCATTGCTTTATGAAGAGAGGGGGAAACTATTGCCTTTTCCTCTCCTTCTAAGGGGAAAATTCCTGTATCCTTAATCTCCTATGGAAGGTTGTTTATCAATTTGCCCTGATCTTCCCCTAAAGTTCTAGGCTCAAATTGAGATATAGGTCTATCTGCATTATATTCTTTAGGTCCCTTTATATTGAAACCTCCCTTGCCCTTACAGAAGTGGATTTCATAATCATTGCTAAACTGATTTAATGGATTAGTGCTTGCTTGTTCTATATTGGTGGCTTTGTTAATTTCCATATAATCTTCTAAGATAATTGGGTTAACAATAATAGAGTTAGATTTGAAACTTAATTGTATAGGAGAGATATATTTTTGGTGGTAATCCAATTCTACAATGATTATTTGATCTACATGCATGTTTTTTGTTTCAGCCATTCTAATAAATCTACCAATCTTATTTCCTATATTGTAGAAAATATCCTGACTAGACAATTCCAATGGTACATTCTTAATGGTTACAACTTTTTCAACTTTAAAATTCTTCAGATACATGGGATTGAATAGAGGGATCCAATCAAACAAAGAAAAAGGAGTACTTCTAAATTTAAGACACTTTTTTCTTTTAATGCTATTTTTAATATCTATATTCTTGCAATCAATATACATGAAATTTTCCATGAGTCGAGAAATACTTACCTCTCCGAGAAGTAGTGATGTCAGCTCTGTAACTAAGACATTGATAGGAACCCCTGTACCTTTCCATATGCAGATTAAGCCTGTGTCTGCAAGGTATTTCTGCTTTTGGACAACAACATCACTATCTAGGATGAGATTATCATAGTGCATACCAACCTTTGAGATGCCTTTATTCAGATCCTTACCGCGCCTATGGGGAGGTGTATATGTGAGATTCTGGTGATTATTATTTTGCAGAACAGAGTATTGCCCATGTTGGTTACAATCAGACAGAGTGGGCCTTGCTAATCTTTTGCGATGCAGAGGGCTATAGATTTTGGTAGTTGCAATGTTCCTCCAATCCCCCGCAGAGAAGGAAGGATTTTTGGCTATAATAGGGTAGGGTTTCCTTTGCTTAGGCTATGCTATCACATCTTTCTTTCTCTGATGTGCTGGCACCCTATGCATTTGAACCCTAATTTCCTTACCTATCATAACTCCCTTCCTTTTATGCGGGGGCGAGTAAATGCCAGGTAAGTTTTCCTTCTTACTTAGTAAATCAAACGCATTCCTTAATGGTAAACTATTATCAATGTGAGCCGAAGTAGAAACCCTAACCTTATTCTTCCTTTTAACCAAATGCCATGCCCAATTTTGATCTATGAAGCACCTTGAGGTCGTCTGTGCTGTAACTTTTCCTTCCCCCGAACTTGACTGGGGTATATTGGCATTATGATATGAATTAATTCCAAATTCATGAATACTAGTGTACCCGCTGCTAAGCTTGGCCCTTAACACATACTTAGTTTTTGCAAACATATCAAGCTACCTATCCAGAGATTGAATTGTAAAAATGTTAAATGTAGGTTCATTGTTCTGCCCTAATTTCTTAAAGCCAGTTGAAGCCTCTACTAAGGAACTAAAGTTCTTTTCTTCAATCCCTCTTTCTTTTAGAGAAGATTCGGCCATGCTTTTCTCCTTCTGCTTAGCAATGAAACCCTTTAAGTGTTCATAATTTGATCGATACGATCTTTGGTCTGGTTCCCTACATTCCAACATTTTGTGCCCATATAACAAGCAATTGAAACAATAACCAGTAAAAACCTTGGCATCTCTATGTTCCGAGCTAGTGTTCGCATGAAAGCTAGCCTCGGGGGAAGAAGATGGAAGCAAGACGCCCTGCTTTCTTGCCTCCTCTTTCTGATGGAAAAGGAGCCCTTTTCTAATTTGTCGCTGCTGCAAAAAAGACTTTCGCTGAATTCGTATTTTCTTCATATCTCACAGTTCCACATTCACTCTATATATATACTATACTTAATTTTATTATATATACAACAGTATTTTATATATAATATATAATACATATTATATATATATATATATATATATATATATATATATATATATATATATATATATATATATATATATATATATATATTATAATATAAAATATATATTACATACAATTTAAATATGAAGATATCATGTGATATATTGTAAAATACATATTAATATATAATATATGTATAATGTAACATTTAATATTAATATATATTATATAATATTTAATGTAAAATGTATATTATATAATATTTAATATATAATAGATATTATGTAATATTTAATATATATAATATATAATTTTTGATATATAATATATTGAAGTATGGAGAAATTGGAGGGAGAAAGGGGTTGGAAATAAATTAAGAGGGAGAAAGGGAGGGAAAATTTAAAATTCAAAATTCTGTCAGGATTTTTAGGTACTCAATTTAAAATTGGGTACCCGATTAGGCTCAGTATTGCTTTGTGCACCAAACCTACCTGATCAACTCTTCAAATGTCACAAAAACGTGTTTTTCCCCTGTTTCTCTGAGTTCCAAACTTTGACCATGTAGCTGACAATTTTTTTCACCTGAATTTGATGAAATGAAAAGGGTATTTTAAGGAGATTATCAAATTTCTATCGATATAATTGTTGTCAAATTTTGAATTCGGTAAGTAATTATTAGTTATTTTCTAATTGAGTTACCTCTAAAGTGCTGATTTATATGCTGATTGAAAAATAACTATAACTTTCAGATGGTATAACATTTTTGAAATCCAAAAAATGCGTCACATTCTATGCTTCACCTACTATAAGGAAAAAAAATAAAATTTGAATTTTGTAAAGTTTTGAATGAGTTAAGGTGGCCAGACACGGGAGTTTTTTATTCTGAAAATGTTGTAGCTGAAAATTTATAATTAATTATTTTTTTGGAATAAAATTAAAAAAAATATGCATCACATCCGGGCATGAGTCTACTACTTATATATAAAATCTTATAAAAAAATATTATCATTTGATCATGATTAAGGTGGTCATACATACACGTACTTCTTATTTTTTTCCTGAAATTTTTGTACTGCTGCATTTAAATCTATACTTTTCACCAATTATATTAATTTTTTTTTAGAAAAGGCCTAGTAGTTTAGAAACTACATTCAATTTCCTACAGATTCTATTCTTACAACTTTTGGGTATTAGGTTGATAGCTAGTTCAAATTTTCATGTCAAGTTGACTAACCCTGATTTGCTGATTTTTCATTGCCACTTAAGGGGATAGTTTGGCCCCTCATGATCTTGCACATACCCAACAACTATTGCCTACTTTCATGACTAGGATGGAAAACCACATAAATGATGTTGTCATGTGACTATCCAATCTCATTAGATCCAGGAGAAAGCTCAACATTAAATCTTAATGAAGGGATCACTTTCAAAAATACCCATGGCTAGTGATATCAATTAATGTGAATTAATTAATTGTCTTATTATCCTTTCAACCCATAAAAGGACAAAAGAGTTACCTCCAACCAATGGGAGCTAATCACATGGATCAAGTGAGAATCAATCTCCACCATTCATCAAGGATGATTCTCAACCATTGAATTTAAATTCAACCTTTCCCTCCCAGATGAAATCTATAAAACCAAGCTCATTTAATTCATTTCATATCTAGATCATTTTGCATAAGGAAACTCTACCATTTTGAATTCTAAAAATCTAGATCAATTCTTCTACCTCTTGCATCAATTCTTCATTCTAATTCTAGCTTAATTCATCTCAATTGCTTTCATGCTTAATGAATATGTTTAATATCTTGAATCTTCCATTTCATACATGTAATGTCACTGATCTATGCACAATTCTGAGAGCATACTAACATAGATCAAACTCTTAATAACTAGGAAGCAATAAGATGATTTTGTTATTCTTCTTATATACTTTAGTTGATTGATTTGCTAACAATATAATGTCTTATTGAAGTGTTGTGTTGCAGATTTGTAAGTCAATAATTGACACACACAAGTAATAGTCAAGTTTGCATTTTTTTTGTCAGATTTTGTTTGAAATGATTGATTTGTTTTATTTTTTGGTTTGGTACTTTAGATTATAATAAAAATTATTCTTATTTCTTTTTTTCTTTCTATTTGATTATGGATTTTCATCATGATGTTATGTACATAGGATAATCAATATTAATGTAATGGGAAATAACAAGAGATGAACAAATTAACAATGAGAGGAAGAAAAGATAAGACAAAGGGAGTGTATGAGGAGATTACGTGGAGGTATGTCATCTAATGAACCTAATGATAGTGATGAACATGCAATAATCGAATTTGACATGATAAATGTACCTAATGCACCAAATCAAAATGATCAACATGCACCGATTCAAATGCACCTAATGAATGCAATGACCATACTACATTTCAAATCAATGTGATGAATGCACCTAATGAATTTTAAGAATATACACCTCTTGAATTTGATGATATTAATGCACATAATGCACCTAATAAAAACCAAGAGCATGCATGTATCTTAGCATCTCCGAGAATAATTTGTAGAAAACCAAAGTTTCTAATTGACATTGATGAAAATATTGTGAGGCCAATGCATGATAAAATTTACGAAAGAACTCGTAGAAGAATGGTTAAAAGAATTTTGAATAGCTATTTTGAAAATTTAAACCAAAGTGGAAGATGCCAATTAATTTTTGAAATGATTAAAAATCTTAAATTTAGAGAGAAAATGAGAATTTTGAGGTAAGAACAACCAAAAATAGTAGTGAAAGAACTATTGTGGGAAATCTATTTGATGCATAACAAGCCATTGGTGCGAAAGCATGTACAAAAGATTCTAATGTTACTCGACATGTCCTCACATCAACCATAATGGGAAAAGAAATGAAAAAATTTAGTTTAATAAGAAAAACAAGAAATCCATTAAGGATAAATAGAACAACATTACATATGAAATGCCTTAGAGAGGTGAGAGAAAATTGGGGATCCTAATAATTTAATTCTGTTTGGGAACTCTTGGATAGAATCCCATGTAAGGACAAGGTTGTTGTTGATGCACTAAGAATGTTAATTGACAAATTTTGGCATGAAAACACAAGGGTTTCACCCAACCAAAGAGATCTTGTTAGAAGGCAAATTGGACTTAGAAACCGTGAACTACATCCAAAACACTATTTAGACATGACTCAAACACAATTTTATGAAAGGTTTCTTTAAAGCTTTCCTCATATTAAAATTAGCCAAATATTTTTTGAGATGAAAAAACCATTTTATGTTAAGATTAATCATGCACATACTATGTGTTGTCGTAGGGTCTATGTTAAATATTCCATGCATTATGATATTTATCATTATATATGTTGTACTTTTCACACTAATGATTTTTTTCATGAATGTGGTCTTCAAACACCTCCTAAGTCACCGAGAGAATTTATTTCAAGTTTACTATGTAGAAGAGATGACAGGTGCATTTACTATAAGATGATGCATTTGAAAAGATTTTGTCCTACATGTGGTGGTTTGAAACAATTTCCTAGATGCCTACATCTAGTTAGCACAAATGAAATTGCTAAGACACTAGTTTCTATTGGAAAATACAAGTCAGTCACATATGGTGTTAAAGATGGAAAAGAATTAAAGAGGTGTGAGTTAGTGAAAATGGATATATGCATAGTTGATTTTATGAAGATGTTTCAAGAGAAAATAGTTTATGAGTACATAGGTCACACACATAGAGCTAGGTGGTTAGATGAGCAATTCAAGTTGTGTAAGGACACTTTTCCCCTTGGTACTATTGTGTCTTTCATTGATTTTTTTGAGAATTACATACTGAAACCTCAAAATGAAGTGAAAGCTATGTATTACCACTCTACATAAGTTACTATTTTTGTACACATAGCATTCATGCATGCACATAATAACACAGAGGATGGTAGAAAGGTTATAAGAGAGTATCACTTCTATATCAGTGATGATCGTACTCATTCATCAAAGTTTGTGCAAGGATGCTTTGTATAGTCTTCTATGATAGTTTAAGGGAAAGATATATAAGATACAACCAATACTTAATATGGTTAGACAATTGCACTGCATAATTCAAGAATGCAAGGATGTTCTACTGGTTGATTAGGATGCACATGACAAGTGGTGTACAAATTTTTTTAAATTTCACTAAGGCAGGGCATGGAAAGGGAGAGAATGATGGTGGAGGAGCATGTATGAAAAGAGCTCTTACCAAAAAGGAATTTAAGTATGAAGGTGGCACAATGGTAATAGATGCAAAAACAATTGTGCAATGGTGTAACTCTACAATGGGACCAAGTAATGCATGTAAGTCTATGGTTTCTAGATATTTTTGGTTGATATGTATGAATCTAACATTGAAAAATATCTAGATTATTGTACACTTACAAGATCAAGTGACATGCATTCATTTAGAAGTTCAAATGCAACATCATTAGCTATTTATACTAGACAAATTATATGCTTTTTCTCTTCGTGTATGCATTTTGTGTTGGATGAATGTGAATCAAAAGAGTGGGTTGACCAATGGTCTTGTAGACATTTGCAAGACCTAGATACATATAAACTTCCTAGAGAACTACAAATGAACTAGTTTGAAGCATCAGTTGATTTTGACCATGTATCAAACCTAATTGAACAAGGTAATTTATCTAGATTTCATAGGTTACATCAATTTTAAACTCAATTTATTAGTTCTTTAAATGTTGATTTTTATATTAACTAATCCTTCTATAAAATGTAGGTCATGTATATGTAGTAATTGTAGATGAGAACAATGAAGAAGGAACATATTAGTTTTTATGTCGTTATATTGAGCCAAAAAGAAATTGACAACTACAGTCATTGATGGAGAGGGTATTTAGTACCCAATAGGATTCATTGTTGTCACGGAGACATGGCTTAGAAGGTATCATTTTTGTGTCTAGTTGTATGCATACCTATTAAACTCTTTTTATTATAGTTTTTATTGATTTGGTTATTAAACTCTATAAAATATAGGCATCCTATCAAGAATTCTAATGCCTGATTGTTTGAGGACTTTGAGACACATAGACATATTCTTCATTACTCTAACCTTATTTCTGCAATAAATATTCAATTGATTAAGTACGTGGAAGATCTCTTAACAAGAATTTATGGAAAGTTCATGAATCTGACCATGAGGCAATACTTGACATAATAAGGGTTAGAGTTAACCTAGAAGTTGGTTCTCTTGACTAATTTTGGGCAATCTAGAAGAAATATTCTACAATATGATAGTATGATTTTGACAATTTTGTGTATATCTTCAAGGTTCTTTATGTGCATATTTAGAGGCCAAATTTTGTACTTGAAAATGACAATGAGATGTAATGTGCATAAATAGATGCCAAATTTTGTATAGAAAAAGGGCTACAATGTGCATATTAGATGCTACTTTTTATGTTAAAAAAGGGAAATGAGTTGTCTTGTGCATGTTAGATGCCAATTGTTGTATATAAAAGGTGCAATGAGATGCCATGTGCATATTAGATACCAATTTTTATGTAAAAAAAGGGAAATGACCTATCATGTGCATGTTAGATGCCAAATTTTGTATATAAAAAGTGCAATGAGATTGATTTGCAAATATATTATTGAAATACATGTATTCAATCCTCTCAATCCCTACCTTAGAAGAATTTGGCATTTACTTTCGAACTTTATTTTTTATTTTGTACACTCAACAATAAATAAGTGTAAAATCTATTTAAAATTTTATTACTTAAATATTATTTACCATTAAGAATGTGTTCAGACATATCTTTAAAAAAACTATTCTTTAAATGTCATAACATAGATGTGACTGCAAAAGCTCATGTCATATGAAGTAATCAAATGCATTAAGTTGATAAGATAAAAAATGTCATTATTGTATTGATTGAATTAACAAAATACTTCTCATATATTCAATGATCTACATCTAATAATTAGTCAAAACCATATATATATATATAATAATTTTTCAAATATAGTTAATTATCTCTTTTTATTTTTTATTATAAATTGATAGTCTCCTAAAAAAGCATATGATTCTCTATCATATGATGATTTTTCTTAAATAACAATAATTATCACAATAATAAATCATTTTCTCTTAGAATTTAAAGAGAACTTCTCTGAAAATAAATATTAAAAAATCTAATGAGAGAGAAAGTTGTTTTTGATTTCAATTGTGTACACGATATTTTGAAAATGTGTACACAAAGAAATCTAGAAACAACTTTCTTTCTATTTAATAAATTATGAAAATCTCTTAACATTAAATAAAATAAGATAAACAAATTTACTTCATGGTGGCTGGCTTATGGGGCCAGAGAGTTGTATCATGAGGCAAGCATCTAGTAACATAGAGCTCTCTCCAATCCATGAGAGGATCATCCTTGATAAAACTCCCATTGCCATAGCCAAGATATGTACCAGGCTTCAATACATATTGTAATTAAAATAACAATAAATAAGTGTAAAATTACAATAAATTACTTTTGAACTTTATTTTTTATTTTGTACGCTTAACAATAAATAAGTGTAAAATCTATTTAAAATTTTATTACTTAAATATTATTTACCATTAAGAATGTGTTCAGACATATCTTTAAAAAAACTATTCTTTAAACATCATAACATAGATGTGACTGCAAAAGCTCATGTCATATGAAGTAATCGAATGCATTAAGTTGATAAGATAAAAAATGCCATTATTGGATTGATTGAATTAACAAAATACTTCTCATATATTCAATGATCTACATCTACTAATTAGTCAAAACCATATATATATATAATAATAATAATAATAATAATAATAATAATTTTTTAAATATAGTTAATTATCTCTTTTTATTTTTTTTATTATAAATTGATAGTCTCCTAAAAAAGCATATGATTCTCTATCATATGATGATTTTTCTTAAATAACAATAATTATCACAATAATAAATCATTTTCTCTTAGAATTTAAAAAGAACTTCTCTGAAAATAAATATTAAAAAATCTAATGAGAGAGAAAGTTGTTTTTGAATTCAATTGTGTACACGATATTTTGAAAATGTGTACACAAAGAAATCTAGAAATAACTTTCTCTCTATTTAATAAATTGTGAAAATCTCTTAACATTAAATAAAATAAGATAAACAAATTTACTTCATGGTGGCTGGCTTATGGGGCCAGAGAGTTGTATCACGAGGCAAGCATCTAGTAACATAGAGCTCTCTCCAATCCATGAGAGGATCATCCTTGATAAAACTCCCATTGCCATAGCCAAGATATGTACCAGGCTTCAATACATATGTGCAAATGAGAGATGGAGAAGAAGGTGTTCGGGGACAAGCCAAAATTAAGAAAAGCATGCAATCCGATGCTACTAAGTCAAACCCATGATTTAATGGCTATATGTTGTTAGTGAACTAGAAATGTGTTGGAGAAGGTATTGAATGTAAATTTATGAATGAAAAAGGAAATTGAGCAAATTGTCAGATTTTCTTAGCAAAATTTGTGGGCATGACATCTCTTTCACATTTTTATGCCAATTCAAGATGGTCAAATAGTATTAATGTGATGGAATTCAAATATCATTAACATAGCTCAAGTTATACTTAACTTCAAACAAAATCTAAATTTCACAATTTCTCTCCTCTTTGAAAATTATAACAATATCTATTGCTAATTCATTTTCAAGGCTAATTGTCAATATTGAACAATATTAATACAATTCATAATATAACTATAAATAAATGAAATAAAAACTAATTTTGATGGTACAATGGATAATAATAAATCACCAGTATTATTCATATAAAAATTATTGTTATGATCAAAAGGTTTGTAATTTTATAAAAAATAATAATAAAAAGAATAAAAGAGATTTTTAAAGTGCAACACATATTTAAACAAAAAGAGTTTAAAATTTTAAAATAGAAATTTCTATTAGAAGAGAGTATTTAGAATTTCTTAAAAAAAACTTACAATAGAAATTTCTATTAAAACTAATAAATCTCATTATCAAAATGAAATTTAAATAGAAACTTCCATTAAAAGTGAAGAATTAAAAGTAGTCATTTGTGAAATTTTATTTGTTTAGTTACTATAAATTATTAATACTATAAAGTAAAGAAAATAAGGTTTCCCTAAGTGCCAAATTTAGAGCACTTGTGTAGAACAACTTTTAAAAATAAATGAATTGTCCTTATTATCGTACTCAATACATATTGTAATTAAAATTAAAAAATTGTAGAAGTATGAGCACATTATGATTATGGATAATAAAATATGATTCTAAATACTAATATAAGAATTTTAACACAATTCATATTTAAAAATATCATTATATTGAGAAAGCTAATTATATTATGATTTTATATAATATATTACTTAAATTTTTTTACTAAATATCATATGCAAATGGGACATCTTGAAAGTCTTCAAATGCAAATGGGAGATGGAGAAGAAGGTGCTCAGGGACAAGCCAAAATTAAGAAAAGCATGCAATCTGATGCTACTAATTCAAACCCATGAACAATTGTTGCCTACTTCCATGACTAGGATGAAAAACCACATAAATGATGTTGTCCTGTGACTGTCCAATCTCATTGGATCCAGGAGAAAGCTCAAAATTAAATCTTAATGAAGGGATCACTTTCAAAAATACCCATGGCTAGTGATATCAATTAATGTGAATTAATTAATTGTCTTATTATCCTTTCAACCCACAAAAGGACAAAAGAGTTACCTCCAACCAATGGGAGCTAATCACATGGATCAAGTGAGAATCAATCTCCACCATTCATCAAGGATGATTCTCAACCATTGAATTTAAATTCAACCTTTCCCTCCAAGATGAAATCTATAAAACCAATCTCTTTTAATTCATTTCATATCTAGATCATTTTGCATAAGGAAACTCTACCGTTTTGAATTCTAAAAATCTAGATCAATTCTTCTACTTTTTGCATCAATTCTTCATTCTAATTCTAGCTTAATTCATCTCAATTGCTTCCATGCTTAATGAATATGTTTAGTCTCTTGAATCTACCATTTCTGATGCAGGGCCCTCCATAGGTCATAATCTCATACAAAAACTTCCGGAGGTCATAACTTTTGACTCAGGTCTGGGTTTTTGCTAAATTTTTTTGGGTGCGTACCTCAGGCGGTGGCATTTGTTTTTCCAATGATCTCAAATCAATTGGGGTCCGTTTTAGCACATTTTTAGGAGCTGAAAGTTTCATCTCGGGCTCCGAAATCAACTTTTAGTGTTTTTTCTCTAGTTTTTAGAAAGTTCTATTTTGTAATAAATTTGAGTTTATGTTATCAAATCTCAAATATTAGTGGGCAATTCATTCTAACTTAGTCAAGGGCATGTTTAGGGAAAATCTCAGCTTTTTAGGTGTTGTTTCGAAAATTAACAAAAATGGCACAAAAACACTTGTGGAAAAAAGCTGCCAAAAAAGGGTAATTTTTGGATTTCTTGTTTTTCTAGTTTTTTTTGTTACTTAAGAGTTTGCAGTGAATTGTAGAGGCGATCAGTGATGAATGAGAAATATTGAAGGTTTCAAATCTGTGTTATTTGTCTTGTGATTGAATTTATTGTTAATAGAGTGTGTTGTGCTACATCATTTGGTATCAGAGCAGGAAGATGGCTGGGAGAGGAAGAGGAAGAGGAGGCATAATGCCAATGCAAAGATTGATGTTGGATATGCAGAGAAAGATTGAACGACTTAGTGAATGAATGGATAATCAAGGGATACAAGGAGGGAATGAATCTGATGAAGAGGGAAACCAAAGAGGTGCTAACCAAAATGAAGAATATATAGGAGAGAGGCTGGAAGAAATGAGCTATGAAGATAGAGTTCTTAGGGCTTTGGAAGGAAGGAGTGAATCAATCAAGATTGACATTTCAGACTACACTGGTAGTCTTAAGCCAAAAGAATTAATAGACAGGCTAAACGAGATGGGAAATTTTTTTGAATGGAAGCCTATGATAGAAGAAAAGAAGATGAAGTTTGCATGCACAAGACTAAAAGGACATGCAATGATATGGTGGGATCATCTCCAAAAGGAATGAACTAGAAAAGGAAAGGAAAAGATTAAGACATGGAGCAAGATGGAGAAAAATCTCAAAGAAAAATTCTTACCCATGGATTATTCACAAACCCTCTTTCACAGGTTCTAGAATTTGAAATAGAACTTGTCTTTAGTGCAAGACTATACAAATGAATTCTACAAGCTATCCATGTGCATAGAGCATCAAGAAAATAATAAGCAGATGGTTGCTAGATATATGAATGGCTTAAAATTCTCCATCCAAGATGAGTTGAGCATGCATCATGTCAATAGTATGGAAGAAGCCTACCAATTAGCCCTGAAGGCTGAAGAAAAGTAGAATAGGCAATATATCTAGAGGAATAGAGGTGGTCAAAGGGGTACCTCAACTCCATTTTGAGGAGGTTCTAATAATGGTCGGGGAGATCCCTTTCAAGGATTCAAAAAAAATATAGACACCAGGAAAGATCCTCCAAATCAAGAAAGAGAAAGGGGGTTCCAAAGAGGATGAGGCTACGGAAGTGGAAGAGGCTGGAAAAATTAGAGAAGGCCTTTCACTTGTTTTAGGTGTGGAGAAGAAAGACACAGAGCCTTTGAATGTTCAAATTATAACACACCGGAAAGAAATCAAGGAGGACAACCTAGAGTGAACTCGGTTCAGCTAGAATTCATAGAAGCAGGAACAAAGAAAGAAGTCCTACCAAACATGGGAGAAACTCTCATGATGAGGAGATCAATGATCATTCCAGAGAAGGAATAAGTCCCTGCAAAGAGCTCTGATGAATCATGGCTTCAAACCAACATCTTTAGAACTAGATGCACCTCAGGCAGAAAGGTAGGCCAAGTTATTGTTGATGGGGGTAGTTGTGAGAATATGGTAGCTAAGGAAATGGTAGAGAAATTAAATCTACAATGTGAGAAACATCCTCATCCTTACCGTATTGCATGGTTTAAGAAAGGAAATGAGGTTACTATTGATAAAAGATGTTTGGTTAGGTTTACTATAGGGAAAATCTATAAGGATGAGATATGGTGTGATGTTATTCCTATGGATGCTTGTCATATTTTGTTGAGAAGGCCATGGTAGTATGATAGGAAGATCATGCATGATGGAGAGAAAAATACATATACCTTATGGAAGGATGGTTCTAAAGTGACTCTCTTACCACTTAAGGATGAAAGGAAGAATGAGACCATGTTGTCTGCAAAGGATGTTGTCAAAGAAATGAAGGTGACAAGTTGTTGCTATGCATTGGTAGTAAAAAGAGGAGAAGAACTCGAAGACATAATACCACATGATGCAGTAAAGATACTAGAAGAATTTTCTGATGTTATTCCAAATGAGCTACCTGATGGTCTCCCACCAAAAAGGGATATACAAAACCATATTGATCTGATTCCCAGAGCAACTCTTCCTAATCAAACAGCTTATCGACTGAACCCAACACAACATGCAGAGCTCAACAAACAAGTAACAGAACTAGTTGAGAAAGGCCTGGTTAGAGAAAGCATGAGCCCATGTGTTGTGCTAGCATTGTTGACCCCAAAGAAGGATGGAACATGGAGGATGTGTACTGACATTAGAGAAATTAATAAGATTACTATCAAGTATCAGTTTCCTATTCCTCATATAGAGAATATGATGGATGAATTAGTAGGGGCCAAATACTTCAGCAAGATTGATCTACAAAGTGGATACCACCAAATTTGAATTCGTGAAGGAGATGAGTGGAAGACAACTTTTAAGACCAGGGATGGCTTGTATGAATGGATGGTTATGCCATTTGGGCTTTCTAATGCACCAAGTACATTCATGAGATTGATGAATACTGTCTTACGACCCTACATTGGTAAGTTTGTTGTAGTTTATTTTGATGATATCCTAATTTATAGAAAAAACAAAGGAGACCACCTACAACACTTGAGGATCATCCTGAGTGTACTGAGGAAAGAGAAGCTCTGTGCAAATTTAAAGAAGTGCAGATTCATGCAAAATAGTTTGACTTTTCTGGGCTTCGTCATTTGTGAAGATGGTGTTCAGATGGACCCAGAAAAGGTCAAGGCAATACTAGAATGGCCTAGTCCATCCATCATAACAGGGGTAAGGAGTTTTCATAGATTGGCAACCTTCTATAGAAAGTTCATTCAGAATTTTAGTAGTATTGTAGTGCCTATCACAAATTGTATGAAAGGAAGGGAATTCACATGGACAACAGATGCTGAACAGAGTTTCCAATTCTTGAAGAAAAAGGTAACTGAAGCTCCTATATTGGCACTTCCAAATTTTGATAAAGTATTTGAAGTAGAGTGTGATGCTTCCCATGTTGGGATAGGTTCTGTTCTTAGCTAGACAAGTAAACCAATAGCCCTTTTTAGTGAAAAGTTAAATGATGCAAGGAAGAACTATTCTACCTATGATTTAGAATTTTATGCTATTGTTCAAGCCTTAAGGCATTGGAGGCATTATCTGGTCCCACAAGAATTTGTACTATTTACAGATCATTTGGCCTTGAAATATGTGAACACACAAAAGAAATTGAATAGTAGGCATGCTAAATGGGTGTCTTTCTTACAAGGGTATAATTTTGTTTTGAAGCATAAGTCTGGAAAGAAGAATCAGGTTGCTGATGCCCTAAGTCAGCGTGTTACATTCATAACTACAATGGAATCAGAGGTCATTGGTTTTAATGCTATTAAAGTTTTGTATGAGGTTGATGATGATTTTTGGGAAATTATAGAGAAGATTAAAGAACTAGGAACTAATCTTTTGGATCACATGAGAGGAGAATACTTTATGTAGGATGGCTACCTCTTTAAAGGGAAACAACTTTTTATACCAGCTGGTTCCATGAGGGAAAATATTATCTAGGAATTTCATAGTGGTGGTTTGGCTGGTCACTTTGGGAAGGACAAGACAATAGCCTTGGTTGAAGACAAGTACTACTGGCCAAAACTAAAAAGGGACGTTACTAAGTACGTGGCAAGGTGCAGAATCTATCAAGTGGCTAAGGGTCACTCCCAAAACACAGGATTGTATACACCTCTACATGTACCCATCGAGCCATGGATAACTGTGAGTATGGATTTTGTATTGGGGCTTCCCCACACCCAACGAGGTACAGACTCTATCTTTGTAGTTGTTGATAGATTCTCTAAGATGGCTCATTTTATTTCTTGTAAAAAAACTAATGATGCCACAAGGATAGCCAACTTATTTTTCTCAGAAGTTGTTAGACTCCATGGCATTCCAAAGACTATCAATTCTGACAGGGATACTAAGTTTTTGAGTCATTTTTGGAGGACCTTATGGAAGAAGATGGGAACACAGTTGTAGTTCAGTAGTGCCTATCATCCCCAAACTGATGGGAAAACTGAGGTAGTCAATCGGAGTTTGGGAAACCTGTTACGGTGTATTGTTGGTGAAAAGCCCAAGCAGTGGGACTTAGCATTGCCTCAAGTAGAGTTTTCTTACAACAGTTCTATTAACAGATCAATTGGAAAATCTCCTTTTCAGATTGTATATGGTAAGAATCCTCAGGGTGTTTTGGGCCTTGTACAACTCCCTGTACAAGACAAAATTAGCGATGATGGGGAAGCATTTGCTGAACACCTTCAACAACTTCAACAAGATGTGAGGAGTAAATTACAGGATAGCAATGAGCGATATAAGGCTGCTGCAGATACCGGTAGAAGGAGACAGGTATTTAATGCAGGTGATTTGGTGATGGTGTACTTGAGGCATGAGTGATTTCCCACTAGCACATATCATAATCTGAAATACAAAAAAGATAGGTCCTTGCCAAATTTTGAAGAAGATCAATGATAATGCTTATGAGGTTTGTCTACCAGATGATCTGGATATTTCTCCTATCTTTAATGTTTCTGATTTATATGCATTTCATGGAGAACTACTTGAGATAGCTAGTACAGATGAGGTGGATTGGTATCACCACCTTCCAAGCAAAAAGAAGGAAAAGATTGCCCACATTCTGGACAAGCAGTCTACAGTCACCCGGAATGGTCACTATAATAGGTACCTGATTCAGTGGGAGGGATTACCAGCAACAGATAGCACCTGGATCTCAGAATGGGAAGTGATGAAATTGGACCCCACAAAGTTGCAAAAGCTCACAGACAACCACTTGCAAGAGCTGCGTTCCTTTAAAGAAGGGGAGAATGATGCAGGGCCCTCCGTAGGTCATAATCTCATACAGAAACTTTCGGAGGTCATAACTTTTGACTCAGGTCTGGGTTTTTGCTGAAATTTTTTGGGTGCGTGCCTCAGGTTGTGGCATTTGTTTTTCCAATGATCTTAGATTAATTGGGGTCCATTTTAGCACATTTTCAGGAGCTGAAAGTTTCATCTTGGGCTCCAAAATCAGCTTTTAGTGTTTTTTCTCTAGTTTTTAGAAAGTTCTATTTTGTAATAAATTCGAGTTTATGTTATCAAATCTTGAATATTAGTTGGCAATTCATTCTAACTTAGTCAAGGGAATGTTTAGGGAAAATCTTATCTTTTTAGGTGTTGTTTCGAAAATGACCAAAAATGGCAAAAAAACACCTGTGGAAAAAAACTACAAAAAAAGGGTAATTTTTGGATTTCTTGTTTTTCTAGTTTTTTTGGTTACTTAAGAGTTTGCAGTGAATTGTAGAGGTGGTTAGTGATGAATGAGAAATATTGAAGGTTTCAAATCTTTGTTATTTGTCTTATGATCGAATTTATTGTTAACAGAGTGTGTTGTGCTACATCAATTTCATACATGTAATATCATTGATCTATGCACAATTCTGAGAGCATACTAACATAAATCAAACTCTTTATGACTAGGAAGCAATAGGATGATTTTTTTAGTCTTCTTATATGCTTTAGTTGATTGATTTTCTAACAATATAATGTCTTATTGAAGTGTTGTGTTGCAGATTTGCAAGTCAATAATTTACACACACAAGTAACAGTCAGGTTTGCATTTTTTTGTTAGTTTTTCTTTGAAATGATTGATTTGTTTTGTTTTTTGGTTTGGTACTTTAGATTATAATAAAAATTATGCTTATTTGTTGTTTTCTTTCTATTTGATTATGGATTTTCATCATGATGTTATGTACATAGGATAATCAATATTAATGTAATGGGAAATAACAAGAAATGAACAAATTAACAACGAGAGGAAGAAAAGATAAGACAAAGGGAGTGTATGAGGAGGTTACGTGGAGGTATGTCATCTAATGCACCTAATGACAATGATGAACATGCAACAATCCAATTTGACATGATAAATGTACCTAATGCACTAAATCAAAATGATCAACATCCACCAATTCAAATGCACGTGAAAAATGCACCTAATGAATGCAATGACCATACTACATTTCAAATCAATGTGATGAATGCACCTAATGAATTTTAAGAATATACAAAACTTCAATTTTGATATTAATGCACATAATGCACCTAATAAAAACCAAGAGCATGCATGTATCTTAACATCTTCGAGAATAATTCGTAGAAAACCAAAGTTTCTAATTGACATTGATGAAAGTATTGTGAGGCCAATGCATGATAAAATTTCTGAAAGAACTTGTAGAAGAATGGTTAAAATAATTTTGAATAACTATTTTGAAAATTTAAACCAAAGTGGAGGATGCCAATTAATTTTTGAAATGATTAAAAATCTTAAATTTAGAGTGAAAATGAGAATTTTGGGGTTAAGAACAACCAAAAATAGTAGTGAAAGAACTATTGTGGGAAATCTATTTGATGCATAACAAGCCATTAGTGCGAAAGCATGTACAAAAGATTCTAATGTTACTCGACATGTCCTCACATCAACCATAATGGGAAAGGAAATGAAAAAATCTAGTTTAATAAGAAAAACAAGAAAACCATTAAGGATAAGTAGAACAACATTAAATATGCAATGCCTTAGAGAGGTGAGAGAAAATTGGGGATCCTAATAATAATTCTATTTGGGAACTCTTGGGTAAAATCCCATGCAAGGACAAGGTTGTTGTTGATGCACTAAAAATGTTAATTGACAAATTTTGGCATGACAACACAAGGGTTTCACCCAACCAAAGAGATCTTATTAGAAGGCAAATTGGACTTAGAAACCGTGAACCACATCCAAAACACTATTTAGACATGACTCAAACATAATTTTATGAAAGGTTTCTTTAAGGCTTTCCTCAGATTAAAAGTAGCCAAATATTTTTTGAGATGACAAAACCATTTTATGTTAAGATTAATCATGCACGTACTATGTGTTGTTGTAGGGTCTATGTTGAATTTTCCATGCATTATGATATTTATCATTATATATGTTGTACATTTCACACTAATGATGTTTTTCATGAATGTGGTCTACAAACCCCTCCTAAGTCACCGAGATAATTTATTTCAAGTGTACTATGGAGAAGAGATGATGCATGCATTTACTATAAGATGATGCGTTTGAAAAGAATTTGTCCTACATGTGGTGGTTTGAAACAATTTCCTAGATGCCTACATCTAGATAGCACAAATGAAATTGCTAAGACAATAGTTTCTATTGGAAAATACAAGTCAGTCACATATGGTGTTAAAGATGGAAAAGAATTAAAGAGGTGTGAGTTAGTGAAAATGGATATATGCATAGCTGATTTTATGAAGATGTTTCAAGAGAAACTAGTTTATGAGTATATAGGTCACACATATAGAGCTAGGTGGTTAGATGAGCAATTCAAGTTGTGTAAGGACACTTTCCCCCTTGGTACTATTGTGTCTTTCATTGATTTTTTTGAGAATTATATACTGAAACCTTAAAATGAAGTGAAACCTATGTATTACCACTCTACATAAGTTACTATTTTTGTACACATAGCATTCATGCATGCACATAATAACACAGAGGTGGATAGAAAGGTTATAAGAGAGTATCACTTCTATATCAGTGATGATCATACTCATTCATCAAAGTTTGTGCAAGGATGATTTGTACAGTCTTTTATGATAGTTTAAGGGAAAGAGGTATAAGATAAAACCAATAATTAATATGGTCAGACAATTGCACCGCATAATTCAAGAATGCAAGGATGTTCTACTAGTTGAGTAGGATGCACATGACAAGTGGTGTACACCATTTTTTGAATTTCACTAAGTTAGGGCATGGAAAGGGAGAGAATGATGGTGCAGGAGCATGTATGAAAAGAGCTCTTACCAAAGAGGAATTGAAGTATGAAGGTGGCACAATGGTAATAGATGCAGAAACAATTGTGCAATGGTGTAACTCTATAATGGGACCAAGTAATGCATGTAAGTCTATGGTTTCTAGATATTTTTGGTTGATACATGAATCTAACATTGAAAAATATCTAGATTATTGTACACTTACAAGATCAAGTGACATGCATTCATTTAGAAGTTCAAATGCAACATCATTAGCTATTTATACTAGACAAATTATATGCTTTTTCTCTTCATGTATGCATTTTGTTTTGGGTGAATGTGAATCAAAAGAGTGGGTTGACCAATGGTCTTGTAGACATTTGCAAGACCTAGATACATATAAACTTCCTAGAGAACTACAAATGAACCAATTTGAAGCATCAGTTGATTTTGACCATGTATCAAACCTAATTGAACAAGGTAATTTATCTAGATTTCGTAGGTTAATTAAATCAATTTTAAACTCAATTGATGAGTTCTTTAAATGTTGATTTTTATATTAACTAATCCTTCTATAAAATGTAGGTCATATATATGCAGTAATTGCAGATGAGAACAATGAAGAAGGAACATATTAGTTTTTGTGTCGTTATATTGAGCCAAAAAGAAATTGACAACTACAGTCATTGGTGGAGAGGGTATTCAGTACCCAATAGGATTCATTGTTATCACAGAGACCTAGCTTAGAAGGTATCATTTTTGTGTCTAGTTGTATGCATACCTATTAAACTCTTTTTGTTACAGTTTGCATTGATTTGGTTATTAAACTCTATAAAATGCAGACATCCTATCAAGAATTCTAATGCCTGATTGTTTGAGGACTTTGAGACACATAGACATATTCTTCATTACTCTAACCTTATTTCTGCAATAAATATTCAATTGATTAAGTATTGTGGAAGACCTCTTAACAAGAATTTGTGGAAAGTTCATGAATCTGACCACGAGGCAATACTTGACATAATAAGGGTTAGAGTTGACCTAGAAGGTTCTCTTGACTAATTTGGGCAATCTAGAAGAAATATTCTACAATATGGTAGTATGATTTTGACAATTTTGTGTATATCTTCAAGGTTCTTTATGTGCACATTTAGAGGCCAAATTTTGTACTTGAAAATGACAATGAGATGTAATGTGCATAAATAAATGCCAAATTTTGTATAGAAAAAGGGCTATGATGTGCATATTAGATGCTACTTTTTATGTAAAAAAAGGGCAATGAGTTGTCTTGTGTATGTTAGATGCCAATTTTTGTATATAAAAGGTGCAATGAGCTGCCATGTGCATATTAGATACCAATTTTTATGTAAAAAAAGGGAAATGACTTATCATGTGCATGTTAGATGCCAAACTTTGTATATAAAAAGTGCAATGAGGTTGATTTGCAAATATATTATTGAAATACATGTATTCAATCCTCTCAATCCTACCTTAGAAGAATTTGGCATTTACTTTTGAACTTTATTTTTTATTTTGTACACTCAACAATAAATAAGTGTGAAATCTATTTAAAAATTTATTACTTAAATATTATTTACCATTAAGAATGTGTTCAGACATATCTTTAAAAAAAATATTCTTTAAACGTCATAACATAGATGTGACTGCGAAAGCTCATGTCATATGAAGTAATCGAATGCATTAAGTTGATAAGACAAAAAATGTCATTATTGGATTGATTTAATGGCTATATATTTTTATGCAGATTGTTGGTGCAGGAGCACCCAATGAATCATGGAGGTTTATGTCAAAATTTTTAATGTTGCTCAATTGAAATGAGAAACATTGGATATCTTTCAATCCATTCATCGTGGGATCTAATTGTTTGCTCCATTAGATTCGGTTGGTTGGGTAAATGATAGTTTGATGCAATCAAGGATGGTGGATCCAATGAAGGATAGTCCAAACCTTGCAGCCAATGAAATCACACAATGGAATACTCAACACAATAGATAACACCAAAAATGTTTCAAGTAATTTTCATTAACATGCCCGGTTGTAAGGTGTTTTGGGTTAGGGCCAATTACAAAATGAAAGAATTCTGCAAGATCCACAAATAGATCCAATACAATCTCAACTAGTTTAGCTCTGAAGATAATAAGAAGCTTATGGAAACCCTAAGGTAGATCTAAACTTGAGCTTGCAAGCCTCCAAGTAATATCCTTGTCTCCAAGTATGCAACCCCTAGCTCTGCTACCAACAACTATCAGATATCAATTTGATATGCAAGATCATCAAGAACCTTTCCACAACTTCACCAACTTCAGCTTTCAAGCTTCACATCTAATATCCCAGATCTACTAAGTTCTCTCTAAACATATACCCAAGCACTCCTTAAATACTAATCATCAGCCACAAGTCGGCAAGATGAAACCCTTAACTCTCCCAAAAAAATAATTAAATGCCATACAAGTCAGCTTAAAAATGTATACAAACATTTAATTTAGCATGTTGACCTATAACAATAGCTACCAACAATAAATGCACCAAGTCGGCTCACCAAATCACACAGAACTCCAGTCGATAAGCTAGAACTATCGAGTGACAGTGAATTAATCGAGTATGTCAGGCATCACCAAGCACCAGTGTCGACCGAGCACCATAGGCATGACCGAGTAACAATTTCACCAAGCGCCAGAGACTACCGAGTTCCTTCAGTGACCAAGCTTCCTTCAATGACCAAGACCATCAGTCAAGGCTGCAACCAAGTAACACTGGCCAAAATACCAACACCCCATGTAGTTTCACCAAGGACAAAGAGTGCCCTTGCCTTAACCTTGGATGCCACTTCGTCAGACACCCAAAGTTCCAAAAGATGTTCATATGTGAGAAGAACATCTTCCAGGATTCAACACATAAATCCCAAACTAGTTCTTCATATACAAGTCCTCCACCTTTTCTGCTTGCAAATTCTTCCACTTTAGTTTCCTCTATCTCTTCAAGTATTTTCTTGACAATGTAAAGGTCAGTTCTCCATACTGATCATTCATTTTATCTGGATCCACAACCTCCACTCAGCTACCATTACTCAAGCTTCTCGTATCGAGCATTGTATCCATCAAAGGCATCAGTGAAAACTTCCTGTCATCCTTCTCAATAGTAAACACATTTCAGACATAGTCATAAATAGCTCTGCAATCATATTTCCAAGGTCCATCGAGCAATATATCACAACTATTCATCTTCACAATATCACAAAGCACAAGGTCCTTGTATTGGCCAATCTGAACATCAATGAAGCATTGTTCTCTAACTTCCAAAGCATGAACAGCTTGTAACCAACAAAGCCTATAAGGACAAGGATGATTCATTCTCTTTAAACCAAGTTTCTAAACCAGGTCCTCAGCAACAAGGTTATCAGTACTACCACTATCAACAATAACATCACAGAGTTTACCTTCAGTCTTGCATCGGGTCCTAAACAAGTTACTCCTTTGATAAGGTTCATCCTTTGTACCAAGAAATGTTTGCCGAAGCAACAAGTTCTCTGATTTAGGTTCATTCTGAATGTTTTCATTCATCACAATAGTTCATCGGTCAACCTTCTTCTGTGTACACTCAAAAGAACGGTGTCCTTCCTCTCCACAGTTATAGAAAGTACCCTTAAAGATAACTCTACCTATCTTCTTCTTTAGTTCCAAAGGTTTTTGCTCATCTTCTACATCAGTCAGCTTATCCTTCATTGAGTGATCAATATTTTCCTTCCCTAGGGAGTTACTAGGTAGGTTATTTCCTCTTCAACTTATCTTCTGCCTTCAGAGCATACTGATAAGAATCTTCAACAGAACCAATCTTCAGCATACCAAGCTCATCCTAAATATTTAATCTTAGACCATTCACATACCAAACTACCTTTTCCTTACTAAGCTCTCGGTGTCCAAACTGAATAGTAAGTTTGTAGAACTCCTTGATATAATCTTCAATAGACAAATCCTTCTATTTCAGATTCTGCAACTTCTTAAACAAGTCAAGCTCATAGTCAGTAGGTATGAACTTAGCTTTCAACTTAGTCACCATCAACCTCCACTGATTGATCTTTGTTTCACCTTCATCTTCTCAGTCTCTTTGTAGTTCTTTCCACCAAAGAGCAACATGTCCTTTCAACTTTGTCTATGCTAATCTCACCTGAAGAGGATCTTCAATTTCTTCTAGCTCAAATAAATCTTCAAGTTCACCAATCTAATCAATCAGATTGTCAGGCTTCAAAGTACCAGAGAAAGTAGAAACTTCCATTCAGTAATTATGAAACCAAGCAGCAGATCTAGGTAACCGAGAAGTTCTATCTTCACTAGATTTGTTCCTCCGGTCATCACCACTAGATCCAGTAGTTTCAAATTCTTCAGTAGCTTCTTCATATCCATCCTCAGTACCAACATTCTGAGGTATACCAGTAACAACTCTCATGATCTCAATGACCATGTCATTCTTCATCAATTCCATCTCAGATCTAAAATCTGATTTCACTTTCTCTGTGATCCAGGATTCAACAGTATCACAAAGATCAAAAATAACTCTAGGGTCCAATCTTCTTAGAGGAATCCTTAAAGATAAGAGAAACCCTTTACAACAAACCCTCACCGACCACCTTGTGACAATTTCCAAGTTGTAAACAAGTTAGATCTCATCCTGTAATCTTGCAAACAACTAGGGCACAATTTCACAAGTTCAATGCTTCAGATCTACAATCTAGATTGTGCACAATCTCTTCACCAACAAGATCAGCCTTGCTAGGTCAACCTCCTGCTCCAACAAGATTAAACTCTCACTTTGATACCACCTGATGCAATCAAGGATGGTGGATCCAATGAAGGATAGTCCAAACCTTATAGCCAACATAATTACACAACATAATAATTAGCACAATAGATAACACCACAAATGTTTCAAGTAATTTTCATTAACATGCCCAGCTGTAAGGCCTTCCAGGTTAGGGCCAATTACAAAATGAAACAATTCTGCAAGATCCACAAATAGATCTAATACAATCTCAGCTAGTTCATCTCTGAAGATAATCAGAAGTTGATGGAAACCCTAAGGAAAATCTAAACTTGAGCTCGCAAGCCTCCAAGAAATCTCCTTATCTCCAAGTATGCAACCCCTAGCTCTACTACCAACAACTATCAGATATCAATCTGATCTGCAAGATCATCAAGAACCTTTCCACAAATTCACCAACTTCAACTTTCAAGCTTCACATCTGATATCCTAGATCTGCTAAGTTCTCTCTAAAAATCTACCTAAGCACTCCTTAAATACTAATCATCAGCCACAAGTCGGCAAGATGAAACCCTTAACTCTCCCAAACAAATAATTAAATGCCATAAAAGTCGGCTTACAAATGTATAAAAACATTTAATTTAGCATTTCAGCCCATAACAATAGCTACCAACAATAAATGCACCAAGTTGGCTCAACAAATCACATAGAACTCCAGTCAGTAAGCCAGAACTACTGAGTGACAATGGATTAACCGAGTATGCCAGGCATCATCGAGCACTAGTGTCGATTGAGCACTGTAGGCATGACCAAGTAACACTGGCCAAAATACCAACACCCCATGCAGTTTCACCAAGGACAAAGAGTGCCCCTACCTTAACCTTGGATGCCCCTACATCATAGTGACAATCACATCTCACCCACGGAGTCCCTTGAACGTTTATGAGCACACCAGACCAGAGTGTTCCTAAGGGTCACTAAGCAACATTGGGAAGTGATCTTTCTTGGGGTATATCTTAGAGTTCATGAGAGTTATTGAAAATCATTAGGTGCTATAGGACCGTGTTATAGAGGCCTACAATTACCCATCTTAGTTTTGGGAGATTCCCCTTTGTTTTAATTTGGCATCCCTATCTCAGTTTATGTCAAAAGTTACAATGTTGCTCAATTGAAATGATTAACATTGGCTATCCTTCAATATGTTTCCTATTGGATCGATTCATCTACTCCATTAGCTCTAATTGGCTAGGTAAACACTAGTGACAACCCCATCTCACCCACGGAGTCCCTCAAATATTCACAAGCACACCAAAATAGAGTGTCACTAAGGGTCACTAAGCAACATTGGACAATGATCTTTCTTAGGGTATATCTCAGAGCTCGTGTGGGGTATCGATGAATCATCAGGTTCTATAGGACCATGTTATGGAGGCATACAATTACCCATCTCAATTTTGGGAGATTCCCCTTCATTTTAATTTTGCATCCCTATCTCAGTTTATGTCAAAAGTTGCAATGTTGCTCAATTGAAATGAGCAACATTGGCTATCTTTCAATCTATTCTCCATGGGATTGATTTTTCTACTCCATTAGCTCCGGTTGGATGGGTAAACACTAGTGAAAACCTCATCTCTCCCATGAAGTCCCTCAAACATTTGTGAGCACACCAAACTAGAGTGTCCCTAAGGGTCACTAAGAAACATTGGCCATCGATCTTTCTTGGGGCATATCTCAGAGATCATACGAGGTATCAAAAAATCATTAGGTGCTATAGGACCATGTTATGGAGGCCTACAATTACCCATCTCTATTTTGGGATATTCCCCTTCATTTTAATTTGGCATCCCTATCTTGATTTATGTCAAAATTAGCAATGTTGCTCAATTAAAATTAGAACATTGGCTATCTTTCAATTTGTTTTCCATGGGATCGATTCATCTACTCCATTAGCTTGAGTTAGCTAGGAAAAATCTACTGGAGATTTGCTAGCAGGCTAGTATTGACTGTATGTTTGTCATTGATGACAACATATGGAAAGTAGCATGTGTGGAAGTCTTATACAATAAGTTTTCAGTATATGTAGCATGGACATGATATCATGGGCGTAGAGGTTAATTGTTAGCATAGTCAGCTATATTGCAGTTGATGTCAGCAGTGTTCCTGATAGAGTAATAGACAGTGTTCTGTGTATGGTTGTTCGTACACTTGTCTTATGGGCATGCACCCTTGGATATATGTTAAATACATGTTAGTGATGTTAAGTTTATGGATGCATAGTCTGATGATGAATGCAAGTGAAGTTATGCAGTCGCTATTCGCCAGTAGCAGTTTCCTGTGTTTGTTCAGAAGAGCCGACGGAGATTTTATTGGTTCTTGAGTTGCACCTATCTTGAGGGCATGCACCCTTGGAGTTAATCTTGGAGAAGTGTTATTGATGTTTGGTTAAGAGCGCATAAGTTAATTCAGCTTATAGAGAAAGTTCGAGTTGTTTTGGTAGAGCTAATAGTATGTAGTGTGCGTCTACAATTATTTTATTAGATAGGTCCCAAAATGAGTTGCGTGCATAATAGAGCTGACAGAATGTTTTTTGGAGTTTATTATGATTTCTCTAATATGAATTCAAGGTGGTTCTAACAGGATAACTTGATTATATCATTTAGAGGAGAGATATTTATAGGTAGTCATTTTTTATTGCTGAAGTGTGGTTCATGGTTGATTAAGCAGAGCAGAGCAGAGTGTGCGAAGTGCTGAGCCATCAGAAGAAGGTCTATGTGACCAAGTAAAGTACTTGTGCTATTCATTGGAACTAATCTAGATAGCAGGTCAAAGTGCAATTCACCAAGATCTAGATATAGTGTATATCTGTTATTCAGAAGGTTGTAGCCTTCGCCCATTTGAGAAGTGAGCTCTCGAATAGTGCATCCTTTCCCCTAATAGGGACAATTATAAAAGACTCCTAGTAGGGTCCGACCCTTAACCAGGTCTACTATACTTAATATATTGTAAAGCTACTCCTAACAAGGTAAAGGATCTTCTAGAAAGGATCATTATACACTAGTATAGAATATTAGTGGGTATCAAGTCCCACCGGGGTTTTTACCTACTTGGTTTTCCCCATAACCAAAATATTGGTGTTGTGTTCAAGTGTTCTTTCATTGTGTTTATGCTTTATGAGTATACTTAATTGGATAAAGAATTGAAACATGTAGATAACTGATTCACCCCCCCCCTCTCAGTTATCTCTTGGGACTATTCCTAACAATTGGTATCAGAGCCAAGTGCCTCAGAGAGAAAGTTTAATAGCTTGAGGTTGATCAGATGGCATACTTTAGGAAAGAAAGTCCTAAGTTTGATGGAGAGAATTATCTTGATTGGAAGAACAAGATGGTGACCCATTTGCAGTGCATTGCTTTTGAAGTTTTTAATGTAACCATCAAAGAAGCCAAGATTCCTACCTTAGAAGACCTTGGAAAAGATGATGCTATTGACACACAAAAGGAATTGTTTCATTATAATGCTATTGCTAAAGAAGCCCTTATTAGCGCCCTATTTGATGGTGAATTTTTAGAAGTAAAGAAGGTAGATACAACCCATAAAATATGGAAGCATGTAGAGGACACATTTGAAGGAGACAAACAAGCTAAGGATGTGCGCAAAAAGACATGGAAGAAAAGTTACAATGCATTAGAGATGCTGCCTGAAGAAAAAATCAAAGCTTAAAATCAGAGGATCAATGAAGCAATTACCAAAATCAGGAACAATGGTGGAGAGATATCAGAAGAAGACATTATGGATAAAGTAATGACTACTCTTACTCCTAAATATGAAAGCAAGATCAACATCCTTGATGAGACCATGCAACTTACATCAAATTTCAAGAGAGAAACCTTGATCAACAAGATCTCATCTTTTGAAATTTCAAGATTGAAGACAGAACCAAAGAGTGAAACAACTTTTAAAGCAATAGTTCATGGTAAGAAATCTGCAAACACTTCTGGTAATTTTGATGATGATGATGAAGATAAAACACTAGATGATTTTATTGCTATGGTCACCAAAAGAGAAAAGAAAGGAAAAGGAAAATATGAAGGTCAATTACCATTTAAGTTCTTTTCATGTAATAAGATTGGTCACTTTACATCTAAGTGTCCCACTAGAGCTAAAAAATTCAAAAAGGATTACAAGCCTAAGTATTCTAAGGAATGCTACTATGTTGGAGATGGAGTTTCAGATGAAGAATCAAGTGAAGAAGAAATTGGATTCATTGCTATTGTAGACATGATGAATAGAAAGTCAGTTCCTAAAGATGAGAAAGTAAATCAAGAGCTAGCATTGATTTCACAAGTTGACATAAGGACATAATAGATTATAGACAGTGGTTGTTCACATCACATGACAGGTGATAAAGGAAGGTTTGTTCATTTGGACAAATAAAATGGAGGTATGGTCAGATTTGGAGACAACACTCCTAAACCTATAGTTGGTAGAGGAGCCATCACTTTGGATGGAAAGAACACTAATAAAGATGTTCTTTATGTTGATGGTTTGAAACATAACCTTCTTAGTGTTGGACAGTTACTTGGAAAAGGCTATCAGTTGGAGTTCAAAGATGACAAATGCATCATTAACAACAAAGATGGTGTTATGATTTCATTAGGCACAAAGACAAGAGGTAATGTTTTTTAGCTTAATTCAGAAGCAAGTTGTTTTGTTGCTAAAGTTGATGACAGTTGGTTGTGGCATAGAAGACTATGCCATATCAATTTTGATAACATAGTAAAGAGAAGCAATGTTAAGGTAGTAAGAGATCTACCTAGCATAGCAAAACTAGTTGATACTATATGCAGGGAATGTGTGATGGGAAATCATGTGAGAAATTCATTCAGGAGGAAGTAGAATTCAGTAGAGAACAAGTTGGATCTGATTCATACAGACCTATGTGGTCCAACTCAAACAAGATCATACTATGGTGAAAGGTATTTCATTTTTTTTGTTGATGATTATACTAGGATGATGTGGGTTGCATTCTTAAAAGATAAGTCAGAAGCTTTTGATAAGTTCAAAATATTCAAAGCTAAGGTTGAGAATGAATATGGACTAAAGATAAAATGCTTGAGATTGGATAGAGGAGGAGAGTTCACCTCTGACAGATTTTATGAGTACTATGAAGAACATGGCATAAAGAGATAATTTAGTGCACCTATAACACCTCAGTAGAATGGAATTGAAGAGAGAAGGAATAGGATCATTTTGGATACAACGCGCACCATTATGATAGAAGGAAAAGTTGCACACACCTATTGGAGAGATGCGGTCAATACAATAGTCTATACCATCAATAGAATTCAATTGAGGCTTGGAGCAAACAAAACACCTTATGAGCTATGGTTTGGTAATGTTCCCACAGTAAAATACTTTAGAATCTTTGGAAGTAAGTGCTACATCAAGAGGGATGAAGCAGTAGGCAAGTTTGATGCAAGAAGTGATGAAGGTATTTTTCTTGGTTACTCTACTAAAAGTAAAGCTTATAGATGTTTCAATTTAAGATTGAAAAAGATCATTGAAAGTGCTCATGTAAAGATTGATGAAAAGTTTATGATTCAAGAAAGATATCATGATTACTCACCCATGATTGAAGAAGAACCTAGATCCTTTACTAGTGAGACAATTATTGAAGAAATGTTTGACAGTATTGATGTGTTATTTAATGACCCCGAGACAAGTGAAGAAAATAATCCTAAGGTTGATGAGTTAGCATCACCTAAAGTTCCAAAGTTTACATCAAGAAATCATTCCAAGACAAACATCATTGGAGATTAGAGCGGCAAAGTATTAACAAGATCACAAGCAAAGAACTCAACTAGAAATGAAGCGGTATGTTTACTATCTCAGATTGAACCTTCAAGTGTTGAAGATGCATGTAATAATTTAGATTGGCATGATGCTATGAAAGAAGAACTTGATTAGATTGTTAAAAATGACACTTGGGAATTGGTCCCTAGACCTAGTGATAAAAATGTAATTGGAACAAAGTGGATATTCAGAAATAAGATGAATGAAGATGGTTCAGGAGTAAGAAACAAAGCAAGATTAGTATGCAAAGGATATGCACAAAGAGAAGGCATTGATTATTCAGACACATTTGCACCTATGAGTAGATTAGAAGCTATTAAGTTATTTTTAGCTAATGCTACAGTTAAAAACTTCAAAGTTTATCAGATGGATGTCAAATCAACATTCTTGAATGGAGACTTGAAAGAAGAAGTATACATTGAGCAGCCAAAAGGATTCACCCTATTAGATAGACCTGATATGGTATGCAGATTGAAGAAAGCCCTCTATGGACTTAAGCAAGCTCCTAGAGCATGGTATGAGAGACTAGATGGATACTTAACAAAGATTGGTTTCAAGAAAGGAGCAGTAGATTGTAATCTATTCATTAGAGAAACATTTGAAGGTTTGCTTCTTGTAGCTATATTTGTTGATAACATTATCTTTGTAGGTAATGACAAACTCAGTGTTGAATTTGCCAAAGAAATGCAGAATGAGTTTGAGATGAGTATGATTGGTCCTATCAAGTACTTTTTGGGACTGAATGTGAAGCAGACAAAAAAAGGAATTTTCATTAATCAATGAAAGTATGTGAAAGAGATACTGAAGAAATTCAAGATGGATGATTGCAAGGCAGTAGGAACTCCTATGATCACTGGATACAAGCTTAAAAAAGAAGTTGACTCACCAGTAGTAGATTTAACATTGTATAAGTCTATGATTGGTAAACTCATATATCTTACTCAGACTAGACCTGATTTTTCCAATGCAGTTGGCATAGTTGGAAGATTTGTAGAAAAACCTAAACAAAGTCACCTCATGGAAGTAAGAAGAATATTCAGATACTTGCAGGGCACTATAGATTATGTTCTATGGTATCCTAATTTAGAAAATGTTGAGCTTCATGTGTACACTGATGTAGATTGGGTAGGATGTGTTGATGACAGAAAGAGTACTTCAGGTGGAGCATCATTTCTTGGTTATAGACTTGTCACCTAGACAAGAAAGAAAGAAAATTGTATTTCTTAGTCAACAATAGAAGTGGAGTATGTTGCAGCAGCCTTGAATTATTCTATAATTTTTTGGATCAAGCAGATGATAAAGGATTTTGGAATTCAAATTGATTATCCTATTGTTATTCACTGTGATAACACTAGCACTATCAATATATCAAAGAACCCCATGATGCATGCAAATAAAAAGCACATTGAGATCAAGTATCACTTCCTAAGAGAGAAAGTGGTAGAGAAAGAAGTCAAGTTGGACTATGTAAGTACCAAAGAACAGTTGGTAGATATATTCACAAAACCATTGCCTAAGGATACTTTTGAGTATCTCAGGGAGAAGTTGGGTGTCATTCCCTTCCCTATTTCTACTTAGAAGAAAGAAGGAAAGGCATTAGTCCTTTGGGACTGGTGGAAGGTTGACTACTCTACCTCAGGAGTAGTACCAGTGCTTACAATGAATGACACCTTTTTCCATTGATGTCAAAGGGGGAGTATGTATAGAGTCATGAAAAACATAAGTAAAAAGATGAGTAATGTACTAAGGGGGAGTAGCATTCAACAGTAGAGTTGAGGAAATGGAGAATATTAAAAAATATTGTAGTAGATGGAGGATTCATCTTTGGGGGAGTTTTGAAGAGGAAATGGAGAATGTTATAAAAGAAATGTTCATTTGAGTTAGTGATGGTTTTTCATTCCACATGTTGCCATCAATGCCAAAGGGGGAGGTTGTTGGAGATTTGCCAGCAAGCCAGTATTGACTGTATGTTTGTCATTGATGACAACATATGGAAAGTAGCATGCGTGGAAGTCTTATGTAGTAAGATTTTAGTATATGTATCATGGACATGATATCAGCATGATATCATGGGTGCAAAGGTTAACTGTTAGCATAGTCAGTTATATTGTAGTTGATGTCAACAATGTTCCTGATAGAGTAACAAGAAGTGTTCTGTGTATGGTTGTCCGTACACTTGTCTTATGGGCATGCACCCTTGGATATATGTTAAAGACATTTTAGTGATGTTAAGTTTATGGATGCATAGTCTTATGATGAATGCAAGTGAAGTTATACAGTCGCTATTCGCTAGTAGCAGTTTCCTATGTTTGTTTAGAAGAGATGAAAAAGATTTTATTGGTTCTTGAGTTGCACCTATCTTGAGGGCATGCACCCTTGGAGTTAAGCTTAGAGAAGTGTTATTGATGTTTAGTTAAGAGCACATAAGTTAATTTAGCTTACAAAGAAAGTTCCATTTGTTTTGGTAGAGCCGACAGTATGTAGTGTGCGTCTACAATTATTTTATTAGACAGGTCACAAAATGAGTTGCGTGCATAATAGAGCTGACAGAATGTTTTTTGGATTTTATTATGATTTCTCTAATATGATTTCAAGGTGGTTCTAATAGGCCAACTTGATTATATCATTTAGAGGAAAGATATTTATAGGTAGACATTTGTGATTGCTGAAGTGTGGTTCATGGTTGATTAAGCAGAGCAAAGCGGAGTGTGCGAAGTGCTGAGCCATCAGAAGAAGGTCTATGTGACCAAGTAAAGTACCTATGCTATTCATTGGAACTGATCCAGACATCATGTCAAAGAATAGTTCACCAAGATCCAGATATAGTGTATATCTATTATTCAGAAGGTTGTAGCCTTCATCCATTTAAGCAGTGAGCTCTCGGATAGTGCATCCTCTCCTCTAATAGGGACAATTATAAAAGACTCCTAATAGGGTCTAACCCTTAACCAGGTCTACTATACTTAATATATTGTAAAGCTACTCCTAACAGGGTAAAGGATCTTCTAGCAAGGATCAGTATACACTAGTACAAAATATTAGGGTATCAAGTCCCACCAGGGTTTTTACCTATTTGGGTTTCCCCATAACCAAAATATTGGTGTTGTGTTCAAGTGTTATTTCTTTGTGTTCATGCTTTATGTTTAAGTATACTTAATTGGATAAAGAATTGAAAGTTGTAGATAAATGATTCAACCCCCCCCTCTTAGTTATCTCTTGGGACTATTCCTAACAAATTCTAGTAACAACCCCATCTCACCCATGGAGTCCCTCAAACGTTCGCGAGCACACGAGACTAGAGTGTCCCTAAGGGTCACTAAGAAACATTGGGTAGTGATATTTCTTGTGGCATATCTTTGAGCTCATGTGAGGTATCGATGAATCATTAGGTACTACAAGACCATGTTATAGAGGCCTACAATTATCCATCTCAATTTTGGTAGATTCCCCATCATTTTAATTTGGCATCCCTATCTCAGTTTATGTCAAAAGTTGCAATGTTTCTCAATTGAAATGGGTAACATCGGCTATCTTTCAATCCATTATCCATGGAATTGATTCATCTACTCCATTAGCTTCAGATGGCCAGGTAAACTCTAGTGACAACCCCATCTCATCCATGGAGTCCCTTGAATGTTTGCGAGCACACCATACCAGAGTCTCCCTAAGGGTCAGTAAGAAACATTGGGCAAAAATATTTCTTGGGACATATCTCAGAGCTCATGCAAGGTATTGATGAATTTTCAGGTGCTACAAGATAGTGTTATGGAGGCCTAAAATTACCCATATCATTTTTGGGAGATTCCCTTTCATTTTAATTTGACATCCCTATCTCGATTTATGTCAAAAGTTGCAATGCTACTCAATTGAAATGAGCAACATTGGATATCTTTCAATTTTTTCATCGTGGGATTGATTCATCTACTCCATTAGCTCTAGTTGACCAGGTGAATTTAGTGACAACCCCGTCTCCTCCATAGTGTTCCTCAAACATTCACAACCACACCCAACTAGAGTGTCCCTAAGGGTCACTAAGAAACATTGGGAAACATTATTTCTTTGGGCATATCTTAGAGCTCGTGCGAGGTATCGACAAATCATCAAGTGATACATGACCATGTTATGGAGCTCTACAATTACCCATATCAATTTTGGGATATTCCCCTTCATTTTAATTTGGCATCCCTATCTCGGTTTATGTCAAAAGTTTTAATGTTACTCAATTGAAATGAGCAAAATTGGCTCTCTCAATCCATTCACCATGGGATCAATTCATATTCTCCATTAGCTTTGGTTGGCCTAGTAAAACCTAGTAAAAACCTTGTCTCACCCACGGAGTCCCTCAAATTTTTGCAAGCACACTAGACCAAAGTGTTTCTATGGGTCATTAAGAAACATTGGGCATCAATCTTTCTTGGGCCATATGTCAGAGCTCATGTGAGGTATTGATGAATTGTCAACTAATAAAAGACTATATTATGGAGGCCTAAAATTACCCATCTCAGTTTTGGGATATTCCCCTTCATTTTAATTTGGCATCCCTATCTCAGTTTATGTCAAAAGTTGCAATGTTGGTCAATTAAAATGAGCAACAATGGCTATCTTTCAATCCGTTCACCATGGGATCGATTTGTCTACTACATTAGCTCTGATTGGCTAGGTAAATACTAGTGACAAAACCATCTCATGTATGGAGTCCCTTGAACATTCCTGAGCACACCAGACCAGAGTGTCCCTAAGGGTCACTAAGAAACATTGGGAAACAATATTTCTTGGGGCATATCTTAGAGCTTGTGCAAGGTATCAGTGAATCTTTAGGTACTATAAGACCATGTTATGGAGGTATGAAATTACCCATCTCAATTTTTAGAGATTCCCCTTTGTTTTAATTTGGCGTTCCTATATCAGTTTATATCAAAGGTTACAATATTACTGAATTGAAATGAGCAACATTGGCTCTATTTCAATCCGTTCACCATGGGATCGAATCATCTACTCCATTTTCTTTGGTTGGCTAGGTAAATGATAGTGAAAACATTTTATTTCCCATAGAGTCCCTCAAACATTCACAAGCACACCGGACCAGAGTGTCCCTAAGGGTCACTAAGCAACATTGGTAAAATTGGGTATTTCACATTTTTCACCAACTTGTTCTAAAACACAATCCACAAGAAATAGAAACCACATAAACCACCCATTAATATACATCTTCCCATGACCCTTATTTGGTTAATTAGGAAAATTTAACACAATAGACAAAATCATTACATATTTTGGCTTTTCATGCCTTATTACATCAAATTAAGTCACATATGACTTTGATTACATTATCCATGCCTCAATGAGTTTGATAAACATGTTTCAATTATATTATATTAAATAATAAATGTAAAAATGTTTGATTAATTACAAAAAATTAGGTTTTGAAGTACAATAATATGCACAAAATGAACAAATTAGATAGAATATCAAGTTTTATATATTTCAAAATGAACAATAATCGCATACATATCATAAAATAGCATAGATTCCAAATCAATAATAGTTACAAAAATGTGGCATGTTCCATGTCAAGGTTGATATATATAATACAAATGTCGAATATATACAAAAATTGGTCATTCAATGAATACAACTAGAACTATATATCTCTATCAATATCTATGACTATGTTGGATAATCAAAATTGAGCCTCTTTGAAGAAGTACATTCCTCACTGGGTGTCTACACAAGAACAATTCAAATACTAAATCATATATTTTATCTCCAAATACTATCAAAATAACTAAATAATAGACTGTAATTTCTTGGCAATTGAATTATTGATTACCTCATCTCTTTCTTCTGCACCAGGGTTGTGTAGTAATGTTGATGGGCTCCTTCATGGGAAAGGACTCCTAACAAAATGGAATGGTAAAGGATTTTTAGGAAGTCACGAAGGGAGCTATAATAGGTAAAAGATAATTAACACAACTTAATAACCCAAAGTTGATGACAAACAGTACTGCAAAAGTAAAAATCCATGTACTCATATCTAAATCCATATGTATAACATATATATGTATATGTTGGAAAGTTGAATTTACTAGTATATATGACTAAGATTTATGGTGTCATTATGGCAACAAAGTCATATGCAGTTTTGTATTCAGTGCACTAACTTGGAAGATCAGAATTTGGCTAAGTATGGAAGACAGAGCAGATAGAGAAGCACTTGATGATTAAAGCATCATTGCACATGTGTATGATTGAGTTTTGGTATGTGCCCTTAGATATAAGATTTTGAGTATTCTGATATGCTAATTCTAAGAACACATGGTCAGATACCACAACATGAAGAAGTTACAACAAGTCTAAGTGACACAGTCTGTAAGTGGCAGAATAGAACAAAGCATGGAGCCAACAGATAGTATTTTGATTAGCTTATATCATTTTTTTTGTAAAGAATATGAGCCTATTGTAATTGTGCTATAAATATGTTAATATCATTGTATGTAAACACACTTGAGCCAATTAACTTGGAAGAATTGTATGTGTTAAGTTATAGGCCGACCTAGGAGTTAGTTTTGGTTGCATCTATTCAGCATGTATATATGTGACATGCGCTTTTGTATTTGAGAAATGAATGGTATATAGAGATGAGAAGAAGTATGAGAAGTATTTATTAGAGTAGTAAAAATTATATAGAGCTTTACAAGAGGTTAAAACATCAATGCACAAAAGGAACTGATCAAACAACAGTGTCAAAGCAGTAGTTCACCTTGTAGATATAGTGTGTATCTGATAACTAGGAGGTTGTAGCCTTCTTCATTGAGTAGTGAGCTCGGGTAGTGAGTCTTACACCCCTAAAAGGGTTTGTTACTTTAAGACTCATAATAGGGTCCAACCTTTGACCAGGTCATTGTACTTAGATTTGTAAAGACTACTCCTAACAGGGCAAAGGAACATTAATAAGTTCATAATACTAAGTATAATTATTCATGGGTACTAATTGTTGGAGATTTTCCAGCAGGCTAGTACTGACTGTATGTTTATCATTGATGACAACATATGGAAAGTAGCATGCATGGAAGTCTTATCTAGTAATATTTTAGTATATGTAGCATTGACATGATATCAGCATGATATCATGGGTGCAGAGGTTAACTATTAGTATAGATAGTTATATAGCAGCTTGTGTCAGCAATGTTCTTGACAGAGTAACAGACAATGTTATGTGTATGGTTGTCCGTATAGTTATCATGGAGCCTTATGCACTTGGATATATGTTTAAGACATGTTAGTGATGTTTTAGTTATGGACGCATAGTTTGTTGATGATTAGAAGTAAAGTAATGTAGTCGCTATTCGCCAGCAGCAGTTTTCTGTGTTTATTCAGAAGAGCCGACAAAGATTTTATTGGTTATGTAGTTGTGCCTATCCTATGGGTATGTACCCTTGGATTTAAGCTTAGAGGAGAGTTATTGATGTTTGGTTAAGAGTGCATGAGTTAATTCACCTTACAGAGAAAGTTCCAGTTGTTTTGGTAGAGCTGATAGTGTGTAGCATGCATCTACAATTATCTTATTGAACATGTCCCAAAATGTGTTGTGTGCATAGTAGAGCCAACAAAATGTTTTTTGGAGTTTTTTATGGTTTCTCTAATATGATTCAAGGTGGTTCTAATAGGCCAACTTGATTATTTCATTTAGAGGAAAGATATTTATAGGTAGTCATTTGTGATTGCTGAAGTGTGGTTCATAGTTGATTAAGCAGAGAAGAGCAGAGTGTGTGAAGTATTGAGCCATCGGAAGAAGGTCTATGTGACCAAGTAAAGTACTTGTGCTATTCATTGGAACTAATCCAGACAATAGGTCAAAGCATAGTTCACCAAGGTCCAAATATAGTGTGTATCTGTTATTCAGAAGGTTGTAGCCTTCACCCCTTTGAGCAGTGAGCTCTTAGACAGTGCATTCTCTCCCCTAACAGGGACAATTTTAAAAGACTCCTAATAGGGTCCGACCCTTGACCAGGTCTACTATACTAAATATATTGTAAAGAAACTCCTAACAGGGTTAAGGATCTTCTAAAAAGGATCATAATACTCTAGTGCAGAATATTAGTGGGTGTCAATTCCCACCGGAGTTTTTACCTATTTGGGTTTCCCCATAACCAAAATACTAGAGTTGTGTTCTTGTGTTCTTTCATTGTGTTTATGCTTTATGTTTAAGTATACTTAATTGGATAAAGAATTGAATCTTGTAGATAACTGATTCACCCCCCCCCCTCTCAGTTATCTCTTAGGACTATTCCTAACAATTGGTATTAGAGCCAAGTGCCTTGGAGAGAAAGTTTAATAAATTGAGGTTGATTAGATGGTGTACTTTAGGAAAGAAATTCCTAAGTTCGATGGAGAGAATTATCTTGATTTGAAGAACAAGATGGTGACCCATTTGCAGTGCATTGGTTTTGAAGTTTTTGATGTGACTATCAAAGTAGCCAAGATACCTACCCTAGAAGACCTTGCACAAGAAGATGCTACTACTAGGAAAAAGGAATTGTTTCATCAGAATGCTATTGCAAAAGAAGCCCTTATTAGTGCCCTATTTGATGGTGAATTTTTAGAAATAAAAAAGGTGGATACAACCCACAAAATATGGAAGCACCTAGAAGACATATTTGAAGGAGACAAACAAGAAAAGGATGCAAGCAGAAAGAAATGGAAGAAAAGATACAATGCATTAGAGATGCTACCTGAAGAAAATATTAGAGCTTACAATCAAAGGATAAATGAAGCAGTTATTGGAATCAGAAACAATGGTGGAGAGATTTCAGAGGAGGACATTATGGACAAGTTAGTGAATAATCTCACTCCTGAATATGAAAGCAAGATCAACATCCTTGATGAGACCATGCAACTTACATCTAATTTCAAGAGAGAGACTTTGATCAGAAAAATCTCAATTTTTGAGAGTTCAAGATTGAAGACAGAACCAAAGAGTGTGACAGCTTTCAAAGCAACCGTTCATGGTAAGAAATCTGCAAACACTTCTGGTAATTTTGATGATGATGATGAAGAGAAATAATTAGATGATTTTATTGCTATGATTTCCAAAAGAGAAAAGAAAGGAAAAGGAAAATATGAAGGTCAATTACCATTTGAGTGCTTTTCATGTAATAAGATTGGTCACTTTGCATCTAAGTGTCCTACTAGAGCTAGAAAGTTCAAGAAGGATTACAAGCCTAAGTATTCTAAGGAATGCTACTATGCTGGAGATGGAGTTTCAGATGAAGAATCTGGTGAAGAAGAAATTGGATTCATTTCTATTATTGACAAAATGAATAATAAGACAACTCATGAAGATAAGAAAGAGAATCAAGAGCTAGCATTGATTTCACAAGCTGACATAAGGATAGACTGGATTATAGATAGTGGTTGTTCACATCACATGATAGGTGATAAAGGCAAGCTTGTTCATTTGGACAAATAAAATGGCGATATGGTCAGATTTGGAGACAACACTCCTAAACCAATAGTTGGTAGAGGAGCCATCATTTTGGATGGAAAGAACAATACTGATGATGTTCTTTATGTTGATGGTTTGAAACATAACCTTCTTAGTGTTGGATAGTTACTTGGAAAAGGCTATTAGTTGGAGTTCAAAGATGACAAATGCATCATTGACAACAAAGATGGTGTTATGATTGCATCAGGCTCAAAGATAAGAGGTAATGTTTTTCAACTCAATTCAGAAGCAAGTTGTTTTGTTGCTAAAGTTGATGACAGTTTGTTATGGCGTAAAAGACTATGTCATATCAATTTTGATAACATAGTAAAGATAAGAAATGTAAAGGCAGTAAGAGATCTACCTAGAATAGAAAAGCCAGTTGATACTATATGCAGGGAATGTGTGATGGTAAAGAATGTGAGAAATTCATTCAAGAGCAAGAAGAATTCAGCAGAGAACAAGTTGGATTTGATTCATATAGATCTATGTGGTCCAACTAAAACAAGATCATACTATGGTGAAAGATATTTCATTTTGTTTGTGGATGATTATACTAGAATGATGTGGGTTGTATTCTTGAAAGACAAGTTAGAAGCATTTGAGAAGTTCAAAATATTCAAAGCTAAGGTTGAGAATGAATCTGGACTAAAGATAAAATGTTTGAGATCGGATAGAGGAGGAGAATTCACCTCTGATAGATTCTATGAATACTGTGAAGAACTTGGCATAAAGAGACAGTTAAGTGCACCTAGAACCCCTCATTAGAATGGAATTGTAGAGAGAAGGAATGGGATCATCCTTGATACAATGTGACCATTATGATAGAAAGAAAAGTTGCACACATCTATTGGAGAGAAGCGGTCAATACAATAGTTTATACCATCAATAGAATTCAGTTGAGGCTAGGCGATGACAAAACACCTTATGAGCTATGGTTTGGTAATGTTCCCATAGTAAAATACTTCATAATCTTTTGAAGCAAGTGCTACATCAAGAGGGATGAAGCAGTAGGCAAGTTTGATGCAAGAAGTGATGAAGGTATTTTTCTTGGTTACTCTACGAAAAGTAAAGCTTATAGATGTTTTAGTTTAAGATTGAAAAAGATCATTGAAAGTACTCATGTAAAGATTGATGAAAATTTTATGATTCAAGAAAGATATCATGATTAATCACCCATGATTGAAGAAGAACCTAGACCCTGTTAGTCCATTTTCCTGTCATAGAAAAATCCTATGAAAATGGCCTATTGTCCTTGTAATGTTCTATAAAGTTGTCTTGCCCTATTGCAAGCTTGTTTTAATGTGCGAAGAAGATCCACAATGTTTTATGGCTTGCACTCTTAGCCCTGTGTTCTTCAATATGTCACCTTGCTTTAGTTTTTATCTCATGTCTTAAAGTGTTGAAACCAGGGAGATATTCATGTTTCAAGGTTTGCAGGAAATAGTTTATTCATATCGGGTGGTGTGAAAATTGTTTGAGCATAAAAACCCTCGATGTTTTCACATTCCTTTGTTATCTTTTGTCAATGTGAAAACCCTGGTTGTTTTCAGCCTTGTGTCCTCTTCGTAGCTAGTCTCTAGTGCCAGCATTTTCTTATGTGTGCTGCTACAATTGTGTGGGACCCAGTTCTTCATGCCTACAGTCGCTTGTTCTTTAGTTTCCCAGGTAGTTAAGGCTTTTCATTTGGTGACCGATGTTTCCTTTGATCATATGTTTGCACTTCCCTAGAAGTTTGTTCCTTAGCCTTTAGTGATCCAGCAAGCGGTTTGTGTTACGTCTGGCGGTCTTAGTTGTTCAGTGGTTAAAGTTTAAGCAAGATCTATGGTTGTTGCATGATCATAAGGAATATTCTTCCCCTTTGCAATCATGTGACCACCATCTGATGGAAGGGTTGATAGGTTGTGGGACCCTTTTTCCCAGTGCTGACGTAGTCGTTCTTGATTGGTTGTGAGTGGTGACATGTTTTTTGTCAGTGGGGCCGAGAGTTGTAGTGTGTTTAAAGGGACTCCGAGTGTCAGTTGATTTGATGGTTGTCGCGTTGCCATGAAGGAAAAGTGCTCGATGGTTATTCATGGTGGTAATGTGACATCCATTGATTCTTTTCTTTGGTGAGGCCTGACGGTGCGATGGGTCCAGTTTTCAGGTCTTCCTGACATGTTCACTCTTGATTGGTTGCGCTCGGCGATGACATGTCTTTTGTTAGTGGGGCCAGTGCTTTTGATGTTTGGGCATGTTAAAGTTTGGCTATGATATGTGGTTGTCGCATGATCACAAGGAATATTCTTTCCCTTTGTGATCATGTGACCACCATCCGTTGATGTGGTAAGTAAGGTGGTGGGTCCGAGGTGCCAGTCATGCTAAGGTGCTCAATTTCTATTGGCTACCAAGGTGGTGATGTGGCTGTGGAATTTTTGTGTGCTTGTTGACCATTGTGTCAAATTTTATGGACCATCCAATGTGCTGGGAAGAAGTGGATCAATGGATGTGTTTTAAAAGATCAAGTGGTCATTGCTATAAATTTTCAAATGTTTTGGGGGGTTTTCTGTAGGGTTAGGAGACAGTGCGCCAAAAGAGCCATATTGCAGAACCATTTTTGGTCATTTCCAGCTTGGTTGCAGGTGAGAATTAATGAAGTTGATCCTGGTTGTTATTCCAGCATGATTTTATGTCCTTGGGATTCTTTTCTACAGCCAAAATTTGTGGGTTTAGTGATGATTTTGTCCTTGAGGATGGTACATGGCCAGATCAGTTGCAGAGTTTGTGATTTTTTAATCTCACTTACCTTGTGCTTGGTGCCTGTCTTGTCTACATTCACTTTTTGTTAGGTGATTTTGAATTTTTGCTTTGAATGATCATAAGTTGCTTGTTGCAATCCTTGAGATAAAAGGATTTTTCATGATCATTCAAAGGCATTGGGAGTTAGGTGTTCATAATCTTGCTTGGTGAGCCCTATTCTCAGTCAAGGTTGTAAGAATTTTGTTTCAGTGCTTGTTTATGAGAGATAAAAGTTGCAGGTCTAAGCTGTAGTTTGTAAGCATGATTTGTTGTGACTGATTGTATGCACAGAAAGGATTCATCATAATTAATACAAATATATGATTCTTCTCTCTCCTCCATGTCAAGTAAGCTAGGCTTCAAGCTTTCTAGTTCGTTACATATTGTTTTATGTATGTATCTTCATTCTTGAGTTCTAATCTGGGATTGGATTAAATGATGCTCTAGATGGGATGTGAGTTTACCCTTGTCTACATAAGGATTCTTTGTAAGTAGTAAGGATTGTGGTAAATGTATTTATGGCTATGAATCTCAGATATTCTCTAATTTGTGTATCTTTTGTGTCTAAGAAATCTTGCCCAATGGATGAGGCACTGGCCTAAATGAGTAAATCTCTTGTTAACATAATTGATTGAAGTTGTTGCAATCCAAATCTTAAAATCAAGAACCATTTTGAGTTTTAAATCTTTGGTTGTGTAGTTTGGTTACCCCATATCAATGGAGAGTCAATGAATGTAAGGTTGGCATTTAGTACTTTCTTGCTATCATCTGTTATATGAACCCAGACTTTGGTGTGTAAGGTATAGTTTTCACTAGGTTAGGTGCACCCACCTTGGTTTTGCAGAGCCAGAAGTGAAGAGGGCAGTCATGTCCCTATAGTTAGTCCAATTACCCTAAGATCTCTCTACATTTTGGAACTAACCACTCCTAAAATTTGTTTGAGGGTATATTGGCAGCCTAAGAGCATAAGCCATTTTGAAACACCAATATACCCTCCACTAGTGACATAGTTATTGAAGAAATGTTTGACAGTATTGATGTGTTATTCAATGATCGTAAAACAAGTGAAGAAAGTACTCTAAGATTGATGAGTCAGCATCACCTATAGTTCCAAATTTTACATCAAGAAATCATTCCAAGGCAGACATCATTGGAGATCAGAGCGGCAAAGTCTTAACAAGGTCGCAAGCAAAGAACTCAGCTAGCAATGAAGTGGTATATTTACTATCTCAGATTGAACCTTTAAGTGTTGAAGATTCTTGTAAAGATTCAGATTGGCATGATGCTATGAAAGAAGAAATTGGTCAGATTATTAAGAATGATAGTTAGGAATTGGTCCCAAGACCCAGTGATAAGAATGTGATTGGAGCAAAGTGGATATTCAGAAACAAGATGAATGAAGATGGTATAGTAGTAAGAAATAAAGCAAGATTAGTATGTAAGGGATATGTGCAAAGAGAAGGCATTGATTTTTCAGACACATTTGCACCTATGAATAGATTAGAAGCTATTAAGTTGTTTCTAGCCTATGCTACAACAAAAAACTTTAAAGTTTATCAGATGGATGTCAAGTCAACATTCCTGAATGGAGACCTGAAAGAAGTATACATTGCACAGTTGGAAGGATTCACCTTATCAGATAGACATAATATGGTATGTAGATTGAAGAAGGCCCTCTATGGACTTAAGCAAGCCCCTAGAGCATGATATGAGAGACTAGATGGATATCTAACAAAGATTGGATTCAAGAAAGGAGCAACAGATTGTAATCTATTCATTAGAGAGACATCTGAAGGTTTACTTCTTGTAGCTATATTTGTTGATGACATTATTTTTGGAGGTAATGACAAACTCAGTGCTGAATTTGCTAAAGAAATGCAGAATGAGTTTGAGATGAGTATGATTGGTCCTATCAAATACTTTTTGGGACTAAATGTGCAGCAGACAGAAAAAGGAATTTTTATTAATCAATCAAAATATGTGAAAGAGATACTGAATAAATTCAATATGGATTATTGCAAGCTAGTAGGAACCCCTATGATCACTAGATGCAAGCTTACAAAAGAAGATGACTCACCAGTAGTAGATATAACATTGTATAAGTCTATGATTGGTAAACTTATATATCTTACTCAGACTAGACCTGATATTTCAAATGTAGTTGGCATAGTTGGAAGATTTTTAGTAGAAAATAAACAAAGTCACCTCATGGTAGTAAAGAGAATATTCAGATACTTACAAGGCACTATAGATTATGGTCTATGGTATCCTAATTCAAAAAATGTTGAGCTTCATGTGTACACTGATGTAGATTGGGAAGGATGTGTTGATGATAGAAAGAGTACTTTAGGAGGAGCAGTGTTTCTTGGTGATAGAATTATCACTTGGACAAGCAAGAAACAAAATTGTATTTCTCAGTCAACAACAGAAGTAGAGTATGTTGTAGTAGCCTTGAATTTTTCTACAATTGTTTGGATCAAATAGATGATAAAGGATTTTGGAATTCAGATTGATTATCCTATTGTTATTTACTATGATAACACTAGCACTATAAATATGTCAAAGAACCCTATGATGCATGCAAAGAAAAAGCACATTGAGATCAAGTATCACTTCCTAAGAGAGAAAGTGGTAGAGAAAGAAGTCAAGTTGGACTATGTGAGTACTAAAGATCATTTGGCATGTATATTCAAAAATCCCTTTCCTAAGGATACTTTTGAGTATCTCAGGGAGAAGTTGGGAGTCATTCCCTTCCCTGATTCTTGTTAGAAGAAAGGAGGAAAGGCATCAGTCCTTAGGGATTGGTGGAAGATTGACTACTCTACCTCAAGAGTAGAATCGATGCTTAAAATGAATGGCACCCTTTTCCATTGATGTCAAAGAGGGAGTAATATACAGAATCATGAAAAATTGAAGCAAAAGGAGGAGTAATATACTAAGGGGGAGCAACATTTAGATATGACAACAGTTCAATTGAGGAAATGGAGAATATTAGAAAATATTCTAGTAGATGGAGGATTCATCTTTGGGGGAGTTTTGAAGAGGAAATGGAGAATGTTATAAAAGAAATATTCATTTGGGTTGGTGGTGGTTTTTCATTCCACATGTCACCATCAATGCCAAAGGGGGAGATTGTTGGAGATTTGCTAGTAGGCCAATACTGACTGTATGTTTGTCATTGATGACAACATATGGAAAGTATCATGTGTGGAAGTCTTATATAGTAAGATTTTAGTATATGTAGCATTGACATGATATCAACATGATATCATGGGTGCAGAGGTTAACTGTTAGTACAGACAGTTATATAACAGCTTGTGTCAGCAGTATTCTTGACAGAGTAACAAGAAGTGTTCTATGTATGGTTGTCCGTATAGTTATCATGGATCCTTGCACGCTTGGATATATGTTGAAAAAATGTTAGTGATGTTTCAATTATGGATGCATAGTCTGTTGATGAGTAGAAGTAAAGTTATGCAGTCACTATTCGCCAGCAACAGTTTCCTGTATTTATTCAAAAGAGCCAACATATATTTTATTGGTTATGTAGTTGCACCTATCCTATGGGTATGCACCCTTGGATTTAAGCTTAGAGGAGAGTTATTAATGTTTGGTTAAGAGTGCATGAGTTAATTCACCTTACAGAGAAAGTTCCACTTATTTTGGTAGAGGTGACAGTGTGTAGCGTGCGTCTACAATTATCTTATTAAACAGGTCCCAGAATGTGTTGCGTGCATAGTAGAGCTGACAGAATGTTTGTTGGAGTTTGTTATGGTTTCTCTAATATGATTTCTAGGTGGTTCTAATAGGCTGACTTGATTATTTCATTTAGAGGAAAGATATTTAAAGGCAGTCATTTGTGATTACTGAAGTGTGGTTCATAGTTGATTAAGTAGAGAAGAGCAGAGTGTGCGAAGTGTTGAGCCATCAAAAGAAGGTCTATGTGACCAAGTAAAGTACTTGTGCTATTCATTGAAACTGATCCAGACATCAAGTCAAATCATAGTTCACCAAGATCCAGATATAGTGTGTATCAGTTATTTAGAAGGTTGTAGCCTTCGCCCCTTTGAGCAGTGTGATCTCAAACAGTGCATCCTCTCCCCTAACTAGGACAATTATCTCCTAACAGGGTCTGACCCTTGGCCAGGTCTACTATACTAAATATATTGTAAAGCAACTGCTAACAGGGTTAAGGATCTTCTAACAAGGATGATAATACTCTAGTGTAGAATATTAGTGGGTGTCAATTCCCATCAGAGTTTTTACCTATTTGGGTTTCCCCATAACCAAAAGATTGGTGGTGTGTTCTTGTAGATAACTGATTCACCCTCCCCCCCCCTCTCAGTTATCTCTTGGGACTATTCCTAACACTAATTCCCACTAGGGTTTTCCTCTGGCCAAGGTTTCCCCGTAAACATATCTTGTGTTATGTGTTATGGTTGAATACTTGATTTTCTTTACTATTCATTTTAGCATTTAAGTAATTGAGTTAAGTTTCAAGTATCAAAAATTAATTATAGAACAATGATTCACCCCCCCTCTCAGTGTTCCCATTCCCAACAATTGGTATCAGAGCTTGGGTCCTCTAAAGATGAGTTTAACCATTTGAGGAGATCATGGTTTCAGAAGAAGTAAAAGATCTGAAGAAGAATCTTGAAGTAGCTCTTGAAGATATTGATAGGTCTGAAAAAGAAATTGAAGAACTAAAATTGAAGGTCATTGGCTCACAAGTATTCATAAATAAACTTAGAAAATATTTAAAATATTGTTCAACAAATGATTTGGGAAAAATGGTCAAAAAGGTTAATGAAGAGAAAACATCTCTAAAGGATTAGATTGAAGATTTGGATGAAAAGCTAACTAACAATTAGGAAGCCTATGAAGAACAGATCAAAGAAAATAAATAGTTGGATGAAGAACTTAGGCAAGAAAACATGAAAATCTTGGAGTTAGAAAACATCAAGAAAAAGATGGAATCTGAGCTGACAGAAGCAAGGAACCATATTAACAAATTGCACACAAGTTTTGATCTAATAGAGTCATAGTTGTATGCACAGAAGATTAAAGGAGATACTAGTGGTATTGGATTCGATGAAGCGCAAAATTAAATCAATGATATGCGAGAAAGAATGACAGCACCAGAAGAATCTACATAAGCTAAGAAGAATGAAAATCATACTAAAGCTAAAGAAGAACCATTTAAAGATGCACACAAGCCAGTAAACTAAACTTGTTATGCTTGTAACAAGCATGGACATATAGCAAGAGATTATAAAGAGGTAAGACCTTTCAATGGTTATTGTTATTCATGCAATAAATTTGGTCATAGAGCTATGAATTGTAGATAAAATCAAAGAAGTCAGACACAACACAATCAGATAAATCAACCTTAGCAAAGTGTTAGAAGTCCTCATAACATTACATGTCAGATATGCAATTACAATGGTCACACAACTAGACAATGTAGTATGGTAACTCACATCAATGCACTAAAGAATACAAGGCCTCCAATTATTTGTTACTCTTGTAACAAGGATGGACACATCTCAAAGTTTTGCAGATCACAAGCCCAAAGACAAGAAAGACCTGATAAGTCTCAAGGATCAATATTGGATGAATCTGGAGAAGTCAAGTTTGTGAAAGCTACAAAAGATGCGAGCAAGATTTGGATGGAAGTAAAGAAAGATAATGTTAGTGCCACAGTAGTAGATGCATCTTTAGTGGACACACCTTCTACTTCTAGATAAATGACCATCATGGTCATAGGAGGAGCTAGATAAGCTCTAGACCCCTGTGCGGCTGGTATACTCACCTTAGAGTATGCACCTTTGGTTTTAGTTGTTTGGTTGCTAGTTGATGCAGTATGCAAGATTGCATAGCCTAATTGATAGCAAGAATGGAGATTGGAATTCACTGATCATAACCCATGTTTACGTACAAGCATTAATTGTATAAAATTGATTTATTAGTTTTTGGAGATCTATTATCCTCACTTTTGCACTCAAGATCAAGCCTTTGGAGATAACATTAGATCATAGTAGCTAGTATTGAAAGATTGAAGTTTTTTTCATCAACGAAAAGGAGTTAAGTTGTTGTGAAACCCTTTTTCAGATGTGATGTTTTAGAAATCCTTTGAAACCCTATTTGAGCATTGAATCAAGTAAGTAATGGCCACTCAAGAAGTCTTTGATGTTATAGAGAGGAAAAGATATGTATTCAAGAAGCATCCATTTAAGTCAATCTTAGATGACCTAGAAGGAGCATTTTCTAGAACTCTGATGGGAGTTATGCATGTAGAAGATATTAGCACCTACATCTATTTCAAGAAGGAACCTATAGGATTAGATAGGATAAGGTCACATATAGAAACAATGGTGAATCCTGGCCTCACTTTCAAAGATGAATTCACCCACTTATCAAATAACCCTATCATTGAGTATGTGATTGTGTATGAGTTCTATGAGTCTGAATGGATCAAGATATTGCTAAGAAGAATTCATGATGATTTGTTTTGGATTGGAGAATTCCCTATTCACATAACAACCAATCTCTTCATGAGATGACAAGACTCTCTAAGACCGGCGCCATACTTTCAGTAGGTAAATATGTCAGGAAATAGGTCGAGCAAGCATGTAAGTCCAAGAGTGATAAGTGTGGCATGACAATTAAGCCCATTAATGAGAAGGACATAAAACTCATGGCTATGATACTTGGTTATAAGTTCCAGCATACTAATAGAGTGAATAGTGTATCAACAACAACTATTCTAGAAGCTATAAGGATTGTAAAAGAAAAGGGAGAGTTTAACCTATAATGATAAGAGTAAGGTATTCAGATTTGGTTCACTGATTATCTACATGTACTTTCATATAGTTGGTAAAGTCTCTCATCTTTATCTTGACAAGAGCCTACCTACATTGCCTCAAATCTCATTTAAGGAAACATTAGAGAGTACCTTGAAGGATTTCATGGATCTTGAAATCAAAACATTTAGAATCAAGATACAGAGAAGGTATAGGATACCTGAGAGTATAGTGGAGAAATAAAAAGACACTATATGCTTCATGGTGGAAATAGACATTACATGCATGGAAGCAATTGAGCCTAGGACAAAGTGGATTCATCCACTTGAATATGAAGTAGAGGAACACATTTTGGAAGCTTATGCAAAAGTCCTCCTATCAGTGCCTAAGGATCCCAATGAACCTAGATGGGGAACTTATGAAGATAAGACAAGACAAGTAGACTCTATCTTATATAGTGCTATGACAAAGAGAAAAGCATCAAGGATTACCTCAGACATTCTGAAAATTTATGGTGTTACCCAAGAAGACTTGGATAAAGAAAGGGAAGCCAAGATTGCAATGCAACTTGAGAGTGCACCCTCATCTGAAGTCAAAATAGAAAAATCAGATGATCCTAAGGAAAAGAAGAAAAAGACAAAAGAAAACATCTCTGTGCCCACAGCTACAGTTGATCTGGAGTCCACTCCACCTCCTGAGCCTAGAAAGGTGTCTAAAAGGAAGAAATAGACCGACACAAGCCACCAATCCTAAAGGACAACTAGAAGCAAAGGGAAAAACACTCAAGAACCTCTTGAGGTAGGATTCAAACCAATTCTGCAAGTCTTGAGAACTAGAGTAGTTGATGAAGGAATGATAGATCAAATATAAAAGTTTTATGACAAGTATCATGAGATTGACAAATCATAGATTCATTATATGATTATCATGCACATGATTAAGTTCAAAAAGATAGCTTTGGAACTTAAGACAGTCATTCCTGATAACGTATGGAACATTTTGGATTCTTTGAAGAGACAAGCCATAGAAGAGGATTTTAGGATAAGAGAAATGACATTGGATGACAACCTCCCAATTTGTTCATTTGAAGAGAAAACATTGTTATTGGAGTTGGTAAAGCCTCATCTAAGAACTAAACTCAGAACTCTGCAGATAATGAACAAAGAGTATGAGTTAGTTGTGAAGAAGACATAAAAGGAATTTGAAAAAGTGTTCTTGAAAAGACACATGCACCCTCCTACTATGCCTGCAACCCAAGTTACCTCCAAGAAAACAATGGAATCTAAGATCCCTAATGCACCTACGACAGGTCCACAAGATTTTGTGCCCACAGTGACAACACCTACTGAAGAAATGGAGACAAAAGATGACACTATTGTGATTGACAATGTTAAAATATCCATGGCGGAAACATATAAGGATCTAGATAAACTTGAAGAAGCCTTTGTGAGCATTGATGAAGTTGAGATTATATGTGGTGAAGAATCACCTAAGCAGCAAGAAGAAGTCCAAATTGAGGACTTAACAACACAAGAAGAAGAGAAGGAAGTTGAAAAAGAAGAGCCCTCTATTGAGATCCTAGTTAAGGTAAAAAGTGAATTCATGGATGTAAGTCAAGGTACACTCCTTACTCCTAAGTCATCTATTTCATTATTTTCAAGTTTGACACTTGATACAACAAGCCTAGACTCTTGGGGAGAAGAAGATCTGATGAAGATAAGTGTATTAGCTATGGAGAAAGAAAAATAAAAACAAGTAATGAAAAGTCCATTATTTGTAGAATCCGTTAGCATACTAAACAATCTACTATCTAAGGATAAGAAAGTGACCAGTGTTCATTCAGTAGATGATGTCAGCACCATCTTGTAAAGCTTCAAAGAAAATTTCTCTAGTCTAGAAGAATCAACATCAAAGATTGTAGAAGAGAAATATATCAAGAAAAGGCTGAATGGATTGATAGGTAATTTCTCACTTGACCTTAATTCTCTTAAGATTGGTCAAGCAATGCTGAAGGAGTTAGTAGCAAAAGGAAGGAAGATAATTGCTGACTGGATGAATAAGGACAAATCCACTGCAGACCACACTAAAAATATTCAGGAAGAAAAATCTCTCATGGAAGCAGTAAGAAAATCAGTAGAAGATCCATCTCAAGACATAAACATGTGCAATAATGTCTATCAAGGACATATAGATAAAATTGAGAAGGCAGAAAAGGAAATGGAAAAGATAAGGGCTAGACAAACTCAGCTAAGACATGCACTAGCACCCTCTCTAGATGTATTGAATCAGAATATCAAGCAGATAGATGCCACAATAGTAACATATGATCAAGGTCCTTATACATATCTAGAAAATATTGAGAAGCTCACTTATGCATTATGCGCCCATCTTCAGATAGTGGATGCACTCAAGGTTTTTTGGCAGCAAGAAATCAAGAACCTTCAGATTACATACCCGGATGTACTTTCTATGTAAGTACATAAAGTTTTCCTTTTTGAGCACCTTTGTCATTAATGTCAAAGGGGGAGTAGTGTATATGATATAAAGGAGATAGTAGTGTATAGAGAAGAATAAAATGATGTATGATATAAAGGAGATAGTAGTGTATAGAGAAGAAGAAGATGATGTACAGTTTGTTAGCAAGTTGTGTGTATAAGTTAAGTTTAATAACTTCACCACATTCCTTTGTTTCCATTAATGAAAAAGGGGGAGATTTTTGGCAAGTTGACTTTACTAGTATATATGACCAAGATTTATGTTTTCATTATGGAAACAAAGTCATATGAAGTTCTGTAGTCAGTGCACTAACTTGGAAGATCATAATTTGGCTAAGTATGGAAGACAGAGAAGACAGAGAAGCACCTAATGATCAAAGCATCAACGCACGTGTGTATGATTGATTTTTGGTATGTGCCTTTATATATAATATTTTGAGTATTTTGATATCCTAAGTCTAAGAACGCATGGTTAGATATGACAACATGAAGAAGTTACAACAAGTCTAAGTGACACAGTCAGTAAGCGACAGAATCAAACAGAGCATGGAGTCGACAGATAGTATTTTGATTAGCGTATATCATTTTTTTTTGTAAAGACTATGCACCTATTGTAATTGTGTTATAAACATGTTAATATCATTGTATGTAAACACACTTGAGCCAATTAACTTGGAAGCATTTTATGTGTTAAGTTATAGGCTGACCTAGTAGTTAGTTTTGGTTGCGTCTATTCAACATGTATATATGTGACGTGCTTTTGTATTTGAGAAATGAATGGTATATAGAGATGATAAGAAGTATGAAAAGTATTTATTAGATTAGTAAGAATGATATAGAGCTTTACAAGAGGTTAAAGCATCAGCGCACAAAAGGAACTGATCAGAAAGTAGTGTCAAAGTAGCAGTTCACCTTGCAGATAGAGTGTGTATCTGATAACCAGGAGGTTGTATCCTTTTTCATTGAGATGTGAGCTTGAGTAGTAAGCCTTACACCCCTAACAGGGTTTGTTACTTTAAGACTCCTAATAGGGTCCGACCTTTGACTAGGTCATTGTACTCAGCTTTGTAAAGACTGCTCCTAATAGGGAAAAGGAACATTAATAGGTTCATAATACTAAGGACAATTATTCATGGGTACTAATTCCCACTAGGATTTTCCTCTAGCCAAGTTTCCCCGTAAACATATCTTGTGTTATGTGTTATGGTTGAATACTTCATTTGATTTACTATTCATTTCGGTATTTAAGTAATTGATTTAAGTTTCAAGTATCAGAAATTAATTAGATAACACTAATTCACCCCCCCTCTCAATGTTCCCATTCTTAACAGTATACGTGTATGTGTATGTGCATGTGCATGTGCATGTACACACACACACACACACACACACACATATATATATAATGCATACCAGAGCCTCATATAGCTCTCATGTACTCTTAGGAGGGATCGTCGTTGATGAGACCTCTATGACCATTTACTATATGAAAATAATAACATATATCATAGTCATAGAGGAAGGATTTCTAAGAGATTTTGAACAAATAAGAATGCAATTGAAAGTGAATATAAAAATGCCACCTCCTCACGCTCTTGAACATAAGAAAAATCTGGTGCATTCATTAATTATGTAAAACCTTAATTGTTTATGTATATAGAACAAATAAGACATGTGAATTGATCAATATACATGTACATGTTTAATCATAATACATTTCAACAAATAAAATTAAATTGTACTAAATTACCTTTTCTACTTTGGGTGTCCTCAAGGATTTATTTTTTCATCCTAGTGTCTTGGAGCCAGGTGGGGTAACTTAGAAGAAACAAAATTAACATAAGATAAAAGAATATGACAACACATAGGTTCAATTTAAATTATAAACAAGAGGTGTGAAAAATATGATACCACAAAGCTCTCTAGGCCAAAGTCAATTGTAAAATGTGTCACATCATCAACTTTGGACATTTGAACCCCCGAAAAGCCCTATAAAACATCAAATAAATATAAATATTAATAAAAAATATCTTGACACCAAGAAATTATTATATTTTTATGAATATTTAAAAATGATACCTTAGGTGTCAAAGCTACCCGTGCATGTCTATTCAAATGAGAAATTTGTGGTGTGCTCATAGTATCACCTCCTACACCCCACAATGCATATTATTCATATATCAATTTAATTTGTTATCTAGATAAAAATTTATTTACTTTTATAAGATTTAGGTGATTAACATTAATAACATGTCAAAACACAAATAAGCATACTTGTGCCTATCTCATAGAAAAAACCATCGTCAATAGGTCATTTGTGAGGGCCACATCCTCAAAAGTAAACGCCTGACAACTACTCCCACAATGTGTACATGAATGGGATGATGAACCATCCTCATTCACATCGGTATCTACTTTGACACATATACCCTGATAGCCAGGGAACATATGCTCAATGGGTTGGGCTGAGCCAAATGGAGTATCTGATGATGATGTAGGTGGTGTAGGTGTTGGTCCACCCTCTTCATTGACTAACTGTGTGCCATGATAAATAATGACATCAATCAATGATGTAGCTTCCTGAAGGGTTTGTAAATACATAGACTCCTTCACTACTACCGGGACCATAACATGAACTATGGTTTTTTAGCTAGATGCCTCCTATGATGTGGCTCTACCACCCTATGGGCCCCAACTCTATCCTACACAGAGCCTCCCCCTCTACCCTAGAACTCCTAGATGTCAAATTAATTTGGCTTCTCACCGAGGATAAACTCACAATATAACTTTCTCAAAAAATATAAAGGAACCTCCCAATTATTACAGGGTACTTGGTCAAAGACCATATACCACCTATCCCAAAATGCATCTCCCATCCTATTATGAACACACCAATGTATGGGAAACTAATTTTTAGTTACTTCTAGGGAGTTACTATTAATAAGATAAGTGAAAAGAGCACATATGTCTTCTTTAAGTATCCTCTTTTTTTCACTTGATCATATAACAACCCATCGGCATAAAATGCACGACAAACCCATGTTGTAACCTCCTTAAACACCTCATTCACACTATTGGCCATTCTTTCTAAGGAAGCGGTGAGGGATGAGTCGTTCTCAAAACTAGAGGACCTCAACCTATTAACCAATATGTATATTTGGGAATTGTTTTGTTGCAGACGATTGATAAGGTCCTCTTGTGTGGTATCAATGTGACCTATTGAAGGACACCAGGGGTTTGGATTTGGTTTTGGTGGTGGATGTTGGTTTTGATGAGGGTTTTCTTGTTGTGTGATTACATTTTGAGGGTTCTCTTGTTTCTCATTTCCAACATTATCAAGATTTTCATGTGTTTGAAGAGGTCTTTTTTATCTCTTTCATGGTTGGGGATTATTTTCTGAATCTAACATTAAAATAATTTAAAACCTTAAATCAATTTAATAAACCCTACTCAATCAAAATTGAAACAAAAAAATTTAAAAAATAACTTCTTACCTATTTGATGGCGCGACATGCTTGCAAAATGATCAATATGACAACAAAATTCAATAACAACAAGAACTCGCTTGGGTTTTGACATTTTCTCTTCCTCCTCTCTCCTTCAAACTCGATTTTGGCATGAAGAAAAACAAATCAAAACATAGGTTTTTAAAAAAAAATTATGATAGTCAAAATGCGTACGCATTTTGAAGAACTTAAGTTTATTTTTTTATTTTTTGTGGCTTGGCAAAGGCTCGGGTTTTCCAAGCCTAGTTTTTTAAATTTTGAATAACCCAAGAGAGTTATGACAAGTTTTGGTTTTTTTTAGGAAGTGGCCACTTTTTTGCACACCATCTTGGTGCACTTACCCTACAATAACACATAAGAGGATCAACACCTGTTGATCAATAAAACAAAAAGATGCATAAATAAATAAGCTAAAGAAAAATACAAAAAAAGGAATGCACCTGTAGGAAACCTCAAAGGATCACTCTAGAGAACCACTCTACTCAACTATATACTTGCTAATGACAATCTACAAGAAAGTCAATGCACATATAGATGAAGAGCTATTCTCTACATTTAATGTGCAATGAATACATCAACCATAAACAACCACTCACATATAAAAATCTGCACAAAAAATAATTGCTTGAAATGAAACAATTCGTAAAGTAGACACAAACATCTACAATGAATTCATCAAGAACAAGCTATGACTCACATATAAAAATCTGCACAAAAATTAATTGGAAACAACTCCCAAAGTTCCATAAGCTCAAATAAATTTTGGAAGATTGTCTTTTAATATATGAGTTCAAAAGGTCAAAAGATGTTACAAGTTTAATTAAATTGAAGAAGACTTACCTTTATGACCAAAGACAATAGAAGTTGTGAGTCACTTAAAAATTTTATGTCACATCATTTGTGAGAGACAATGGAATGTAATGTGAACTTTTCTAAAAGAAAATTATTTTGCTTCAACCAAAAGTGAGCCATGCACTGACTGTTTAGAATATAAAACAAATGGAAAAGAGGAAAAAAAAAGTTTTTCACACTGAAAAAAGGTGAGAAAATGTCAATTATAGACTTTTTTGTTCAAATGTTTTAATTCAATACTATGGTTGGTTAAACTAATAGTAAACAAAATCTGCATGAATGCATAAGTATTCCCGCTTACGATAGGAACTAATAATATATTTATTTATTTATATTAATTTCATGTCATTGAAAGGTCATATAAAAAAAATAGATATATGATGCAAGGGCATTCTAGGGTACTCGGTAGATCTGCATGGAGGTTTGTTGTTTGGCCAGTGTTACTTGGTTGCAGCCTTGACCAATGACCTCGGTCATTGTAGGAAGCTCGGTTGCTGAAGAGAACTCGGTAATCTCTGGCACTCGGTGAAAGTGTTACTTGGCGATGCCTATGGTGTTCGGTTGACACTGGTGCTCAGTGATGCTTGGCATGCTCAGTTATTTCACTAGTGCTCGGTAGTTCTGGTTTACTGACTGGAGTTCTGTGTGATTTTTTGAGCTGACTTGGTGCATTTATTATTAGTTGTTGTTGTTACAGGCCGACATGTTGGATTTATTTATTGTATGGCTATTTGAGAGCCGACTTGTATTGCATTTAATATTTTTTAGGAGGAGTTAATGGTGTTAGAGTAATTAGTTAGTTTCATTACTCTTTTTTACTTAAGCTATCTCTTAGGTACATTATAATTAATATCTTTATTAATTATAATGTGCAACCTAGCTTTTCTACCTTTATAGGTTGAACTTTGTAATTCTTTTTTCATTATCTTGGAATACAATTTGCTCTCACACTGCTGAGATTTTTCAAGCCTTTTCTTTTTGTCTCTTTGGTTTCCTTTCAGCAACAAGTTATTTGCATGCAAGTGTTCTGTGAAGTTGGGTTTCTCAACTTCTACATGGTATCAAAGCTTCCCTACTACTGCCTAGTCTGAGCTTTTGGAGCTGTGATTTGAAGACGAAAGCCACAACTCCTCTAATCTTTTTTTTTGTTATTTTTATTGGATTTGGGGGGTCTCCCTTTTTTTGGAGTACTTTGGGCAAAAATTGACCTCACGATTATGTCCGGAAGGCCCAAAAACCCCCATTTCCATATAAAACTTGACCTATTTGGCCTCCGGGGCATATAGGAGAAAAATTTTGCCCTATTAGGGTCGTACGGGCTTGAAAACCAAGAAAAAAATTTAAAAAATCTTGAAAAAAACACCCCACAGGGCTCTTTTCAGAGCGCGCCACTACCGCGCCACCCCACCGCCACAGATCCACCACCTGCGCTCAGCCCTCGTCGGCCGCGGCCGCGGCTGCGGCCGCTCTGCCCACGAGCCGTCGCCGCCACACCACCATAGCACCGCTCGTGAGCCACTGCGCCACCGGCCACTGCCACCTTTGCCTAGCCACCGTGCACAGAGGTGACATCATTATTGACATCACCTGCCGGTAAAGTTTTTTCAGCCGATTTTCTAATTTTTGGGGCAATTTCAATTTTTTCTGGAAACTGTCTTTTGTTTTTGATGATGACATCATCACACATCATGATGACATCATCAATGGGCTCATGACAGGCATACAACCTTCATTTTTTTCCTGTGCCTGGTTTTTTCCAGGGAGCTTCCATTTTTGGGGTACGTGGGCTTTTTTGGTCCTACAAGGCTCATACAGACTCAAAATTTGACATATGATATATCGTCGGAAAGGTCTTTTTGAGCCCGTCGCTCTTGTGTAGGTTTCACTTCTTGATTTTTCCATTTGATTACCGATTTTTCTAGTCAAAGACTCCCCTTCTTTTGTGCTCCTATTCTACTTATGAAACTCAAGTTTTTTTCTCATTTCTTATGATTTCATAGTACTTTGTTGTGTACGGGGGATAGTATTATACTTTGTGGGGGGGTTGCTCTTTACTTTTTGTAATTTACTTCAGAAAGACCCTTCTACTTCTGTCTTCTTTCTCTCAATGGCGGACTCTTCTGTCACTCACCTTACACCTCACAACTATCACACTTGGAAAGGACAAATGACTAGATTGCTTATGGAAAAAGGGCTATGGTCATGCCTTGATGTGGCTCAGCTAGTTCTATAGAGGCCTTATGAGGCTCTTATGCAGAGAAATAGGATGGATGAGGCAATGGGCCTCATTGCAATGAATATTTTAGATGGGTTTTTGTTCCACCTGGATGGTTTGACCACACTTAGGGATATGTGGAACAAGTTTTCCACCTTGTTTGGAATAATGAATCAGTTCAGGGTTCTCTAGATAGATGCAGAGTTCACCTCCTTGGTACCTGAATCATTCACCAACATTGAGGACTTCTTGATGAAATTCAAGTCTCTTCGATCTATTTTACAGGTTGCTAGAAAGACGAAGTCAGATGATGAGTGTATCTTTCTGATACTCTCAAAGCTTCATGGCCCTTATCAGATTTTCACTTCTACCTTCTACTCCACTATGGATGCACTGGGTGCATGACATGTTATGCCCTCTTTTGAGACCTTATGTGACAGGTTGACTCGTGAATAGTCTAAGCTCAATCAGATGGATTCACTTACAGGTTCACAGTCACAGGCATTGCTTGCCAAGACACCTTAGGATACACAGAAGCTGAAGCTAAAGCAGACATCTGATTCCTCTTCTCAGCAATCTACTGGCCCACCATCTTCTTCTAAGAAGGAGAAACAAAAGACTGAGAGCCCTACATGTTCCTATTTCTAGAAGGAGCCTCATGATGTGTCACAGTGTTTTCAAAAGAGATTTGATGGCTATGAGAAACAGATTGTAGATTTGCAAGCTCTCCTTCAGAAGAGCACTATTTCCTCTCCATCCTCTTCCACCTCACAGGGGTCTACTTTTCAGTCTTCTGCCTCATCTTCGACATCTAGATAGGATTTTGGATAGGGTCATGCATTACGGATTTCTGTTGCATCCCCTTCATGGGTCCCTTAGATACTAGATTTAGGTGCTTCTCACCATATGGTATCTTCTCCGGAGATCTTCTCTTCTATTGAGGCTTCTCCTATTCCTCACATTCTCATGGGGAATAACATTGTTATGCCAATCTGTGGGAAAGGTTCTATAGGAATTCAGGATGGCACATTCAATGATGTATTGTATGTTCCCTCTCTATCTACAAACCTCCTCTCAATTTATCAGATTACACTCAATGGGTCAGGGAAGATAGTTGAGTTCACGCCAGATTCAATCTTCATCCAGGATAGTGCAATAGGTGGCATTGTTGCTATAGGGACAGTGGATCATTCCACCCATCTCTATACCTTCTCACACTTTGGTCCACCATCTCCATTATCAAAGCACAACTCTCCTCTTATGTGAGTGCATCATGTGGGACAGTCAGGTCACTTGAACCTCTGTGTTGTTCTTGAGACCACTTTTGTGGCTGCCTCACCTCATCTTGTTAGAGTTTCTTCTCTTCAGTAGGACTCTTCTTCAGCACTGCTAGACCCTCCAGCTCCATTCATCGAGCCACTAGGTGCAGTTGTTGAGGATTCTACAAAGGACACTCATCTCCTCTCTCCTAACAGTGTCAACACACTTGTCATACCACCTACATTGGGGATTCCCTTTCAGGATCCTCGTATCTACTCCTTTGAGCATCAGCTCGACCTTCTAGTGACACTTCATCTTTTGAGGTTACCTCTTCAATGTTCACTGCCTTTCACTCCTTTGTATTGGCGTCATGGTGGTTTGTTCATTAATCCAGGGGTTCTTTCATTTAGGGGGGGCTTTGGAGCCTTGACCCTCTCTCACAGGGGGGTTGGCAGCATGCATTGTACTTATGGCTTTGAGAGAGTCTCTTGAAGTCATTTTTTGTCTTTTGATTGCTTTTATATCTCTTTTTGGAGAGGATTTTTTTCCACTGGGTTTTCTCCTTTGTCTTCAATTTACAGAGATTTCCTTATATTGGGTACCTGATCAAGTCTTGTTGCCAGGACCCATTTCCTACTTTCATAGTTGTGCAAGGTTAGCTTTCCTCCTGAGCTTTGCTTAAGGGGGGGTGTTAGAGTAATTAGTTAGTTTCATTACTATTTTTTACTTAAGCTATCTCTTAGGTACATTATAATTAATATCTTTATTAATTATAATGTGCAACCTAGCTTTTTTAGTTTTAGGGTTTTGTTCACCTTTATAGGTTGAACCTTGTAATTCTTTTTTCATTATCTTGGAATACAATTTTCTCTCACACCGCTGAGATTTTCCAAGCCTTTTCTTTTTGTCTCTTTGGTTTCCTTTCAGCAACAGATTAATTGCATGTAGGTGTTCTTGGTGTTCTATGAAATTGGATTTCTCAACTTCTACAAATGGTTTCATCCAGCCAACTTGTGGCTGATGATTAGTATTTATAGGATTTTTGGGGTAGTTGTTAAGGCATGACTTAGAGGTAGCAGATCTAGATGATCAGATAGGAGATTCTGATAGCATATTTGAGTGGTGAAGTTATGGAAAAGATCCTACAAGGTCTTGTAGATCAGATTGATTTCTGATAGTTTGTTTGTAGCAGAGCTAGTGGTTGAGGCTTGAAAACAAGGAGATTGCTTGGAGGCTTGTGAGCTCAAGTTTAGATCTACCTTAGAGTTTTCATTAGTTGTTGATAGTTTTTAGAGCTCAAATAGCTAGAGTTGTATTGGATCTTGTTGATCTTGTAGAATTACTTCTGATTTTAATTGGCCTTAACATGGAAGGCCTTACATACGGGCATGTTAATGAAAATTTGTTGAAACAATTGTTGTGTTGAGTTATCCACTATGTTGTTCTAAAGTTGCAAGGTTTAGACTGTCCTTTATTGGATCCACTATCCCTTGGTCTATGTTAGGTGGTATTAGAGTGAAGGTTGACCTAGCAAGGTTGATCTTGTTTGTGAAGAGATTGTATGATTTGGATTGCAGATACAGAGCACTGAACTTGTGGATCTTTCCCTAGTTGTTTGTGCAAGGTGGCAGGTTGAGATCTAACTTGCATACAACTTGGAGATTTCCATAAGGTGGTTAGTGTATGGTTTTGTGCAGAGGGTTTCTCTTATCTTTAAGGATGCCTCTGAGAAGATTGGACCCTGGAGTGATTGCTGATCTCTGTGATACAATGGAATCTAGGATTACAGAGAAGGTGAAATTAGATTTCAGATCTGAGATGGAGTTGATGAAGAATGACATGGTCATCGAGATCATGAGAGCTATTGCTGGTGTACCTCAGAATGTTGGTACTGAAGATGGTTATGAGGAAGCTACTAAATCATTTGAACTTGCTGGATCTAGTGGTGATGACTAGAGGGATGGATCTAGTGAAGACAGAACTGCTCGGTTGCCTAAATCTGGAGCTCGGTTAAGTAATAGTTACCAAATGGAAGTTTCTACTTTATCTGGTACTTTGAAGCCTAAGAATTTGATTGATTAGATTGGTGAACTTGAAGATTTCTTTGAGCTAGAAGAAATTGAAGATCCTCTTTGAGTGAGATTGGCACAGACAAAGTTGAAGGGACATGCTACTCTTTGGTGGAAAGAATTACAAAGAGATAGAGAAGATGAAGGTGAAATGAAGATCAATCGGTGGAGGTTGATGGTGACTAAGTTCATACCTTCTGACTATGAGCTTGACTTGTTTAAGAAGTTGCAGAATCTGAAGCAGAAGGATCTGTCTATTGAAGATTATACTGACGAGTTCTAAAAACTTACTATTCTAATCTGGACATAGAGAACTTAGTAAGGAGAAGGTAGCTCGGTATGTGAATGGTTTAAAATTCAATATTCAGGATGAGCTTGGTATGCTGAAGATTGATTTAGTTGAAGATGCTTATCAGTATGCTCTGAAGGTAGAAGATAAGTTGAAGAGGAAACAACATAGTAACTCTTGAGGGAAGGAAAAGATTGATCACTCGGTGAAGGATAAACTGACTGATGCAGAAGATGAATAGAAACCTGTGGAACCAAAGAAGAAGAAAGGTAAAGTTATCTTTAAGGGTACTTTCTATAACTGTGGAGAAGAAGGACACCATTCTTTTGAGTGTACATAGAAGAAGCTTGGTGACCAATGAACTGCTGTGGTGAATGATAATGAACCTAAATCTGAGAACTTGTTGCTTCGGTGAACATTGCTTGGTAGAAAGGAGGAACCTTGTCAGAGGAGTAACTTGTTCAGGACTTGGTGTAAGTTGATAGGAAAACTCTGTGATGTTATTATTAATAGTGGTAGTATTGATAACCTTGTTGTTGAGGACATGGTTCAAAAACTTGGGTTGAATAGAATGAAGCATCCTTGTCCTTATAGGATTGGCTGGTTGCAAGATGTTCATGCTCTAGAAGTAAGCGAACAATGTTTTGTTGATGTTCAGATAGGCCAGTATAAGGATCTTGTGTTATGTGACATTGTGAAAATGAATAGTTGTGATATATTGCTTGGTAGACCTTGGCAATATGATTGTAGAGCTATGTATGACTGTGTTAGAAATGTGTTTACTATTGAGAAGGATGTTAGGAAGTTTTCCCTGATGCCTTTGCTAGATACAATGCTCGGTAGGAGAAACTTGAGTATTGGTAGCTGAGTTGAGTTGGTGGATCCTGAAGGTGTGGTTGATTAGTGTAAAGGACAGACTTGTGTGTTATCAAGGAAACAGTTGAAGAGATAGAGGAAGCTGAAGTGGAAGGGTATACAAACTGAAAGGGTGGAGGAGTTGTATGTGAAGAACTAGTTCGACATTTATGTGCTGAATCCCAGAAGATGTTCTTCTCACATATGAACATCTTTTCGAACCTAGGATGTTTGATGCAAGGGCATTCTAGGGTACTCGGTAGATTTTCATGGAGGTGTGTTGTGTAATACCCTCTTCGATGATTATACTTGGACTTTTATTTGGACACTTTCATTATGATGGTTAGAACTATATGTTTACAATTTTTCTTATTTAGAGGATGATACACTTATCAAATGCTTAAATACACTTATTTATTGTTATCATTTATATGTTTATGAAGTTTGAAAACATCTATATTTACATGATTTATAAAGCTAACACAAGGACTTAAATCTAACCATTATTATCTATGATGTCTTATGTTTTCATGTGTATAAGATGTTTAATGTGTGTTCATGACTTAGGATGAAGTCATAGTTACTCACTTAGTTGAGGTCCACATGATGTATCGATCCTAGTCATTTGTCTTCATATGTTTGTATATATATATATATATATATATATATATATATATATATATATATATATATATATATTTGAATAGGTGTTTCTTCTCAGTGATGTAGGCTTGCAGGTACCGGGCATTGTCTCCACCTGGCTTCACAGGTCTGAGCGATCCCTCAAAATCCTCGATCATTGTTGTTGTTCGGAGATGGTCCATAGTTCACACATGAGAAAACCCTATAGTTTTGATTATTTTGCCCAATCTCTTGGTTTGGTTTTGGGTTGATTTGAGTTCCTTATTTTATATAACCTTTGATGTCGTTCTCATTTATTTGGTTGTGAGATATGTAGGATAATGATGTTATTTTCTCTCTCTATGTGTTAATTATATATACAAAGTATGCATATATGGGTGCACGCGTATATGCATACCCCTATATATTCTTTTTTTGATGTGTTTGTAATTATGTTCTTATGAGAGTATTAGTTACAATCATGATTCTATTTATTTTGATGTATAAGGTGGCTTTAGATAAATATACTAAATGTAAAGTGAATAAACAAAAATAATAAATATAATATAAAAGTAAATAAAATTAATTACCTACTCCTACTTTACACACACTCTCTCTCTCTCTCTCTCTCTCTCTCTCTCTCTCTCTCTCTTGTATGTCTTGTTAGTATAGAGGGTGGGAGTGGAACTCGAGGCCTCTAGTTTGTAAGGGGTCCCAAGTTGCCATTGGGTTAGTGACTTCCTTGAGAAGCATACCCATATATATTATATTTATATAAGAGTTAGTTGCTATTAATTAGAAAATAGTAATAATAATAATAAAACTATATACGTGGAGTTAAATTATTTAATAAGTTTGGTTAGAGAGTACGTGAAGGGTAGGTAAAAGTTAGTTACCTAAGGGGTAAAACTAACTATTGGTTAAGTTATTTTTATTATTATTAGAATTATTAAATAAATTAGTGAGGACGTTTCTTTACAGGAAATCCCTGAGCATAAAGGAGGGGATTTTGGGAGGCTGGAGAAGAGGATTGCTCAGGAAGTTGCATAAGGATTGGGAGAAAGCTAGGCTCAGGAAAAGTGTTGTGTCAGGGACCTCCATCAAATGATCCAGGTAGGCTTTTGAATCTAGAAAAAGCCTCTTATGTGTGTCTCTCTCTTCCTTCTCTATTTGTTTTCTCATGGTTCTCTTCGTGTGTGTTTATTTATTTCTAGAAGGTTAGAAGTAAAATTATTAAAATAAAACCATAATAGCCTTAGTAATAATCTACATAAAATGAACTAGAAATATTTTAGTATAAAAATTACGGAACCAGGCTCCATTAGTTTTTTGAATTTTAGGACTAAAAATTAATGCACAGGCATAAGTAAATTTAAAAATAATTAAAATATTAATAATACTGAAATAATAAACGTAATAAATTAGATGTTATTTTAAGGTTGCAAATTATTTTAATTTTTAAAGGTTATCATGTTTAACTTTATAATATTTCATTTTGATAGATTTTATTTAATAAGTTGTTTGTTAAATTAAATAAGAAAGATTATTACATTTTAAATTTAGTAATTATATATATATGATTTAAATCTTTTTGGAAAACATCCTTTAAGCTTTTAGAAGAAAGATAAGAGAAAAAGAAGGATAAATTATAGGAGTTAAATAAGGAAGAAAGATAGGAGAAAAATAAGGAGAAATCATAGGAGGAAAATAAATAATAAAAAAAGGGCATTCTTTAACAAAAAAAGAGAAGAATATGGAACTAAAACTATTTAGGTGAGAAAAACTATTTAATAAAAATATATATATGCATAATAAATTTGTATTATTATAAAATAAAATTCATTTTACCTATTAATTATTAAAATTTATAGATATAAATGATGTATTGTAAATATATATATTTATGATTACACATAATTAATTGATAATCAAAATAAGAGAAATTGGTTAATAAATCATTAAAGATATTGTTTAAAATTTCAAATTTAATTAAAATTAGAATTGGTCTATTTATTATTATTATTCTATTTCATTAAAAGGCGATGTATACTTTAAATCATAATGCAATTTATGGTTATAAATTAAAAGGTTAACTTTAGTTTATATTAAACTATTTTTATTTATTTTGAGTATGATTTAATATTAGTTATATTTGTTTTCTTTCTAAAATTAAGTTCCTAGATCAATATTGCCTAGGAAATATTATTATTCTTTAAAAATAAAATAATGAAATATCAAATAGACTTGGATAAAACTTTAATCATTATCTAGAATCTTATTCAATTGTCATGCAGTTCCAGAAGGTGAAATGGTGTATTAGTGTGAATAGTTAGTTAAAAACTAAATTTTTGTAGAGGTAAATTTTATTGAAGTTGAATATAAAGATCTCTATAGGAATCTATAACAAATATATTTTATATTATTAAGATTAAAATGAATCATAAAATAACCAATTAAGTATACTTAAGTTACAATAGTTTAATTGAGATGATGTATTAAATGTGTTGTGTTTAGAAGATGAAGATGGTGCCTTAAGGTAATTATAATACTACACTATATGCTTGTGTGAGGTTACATGGTTGTATATATTTGTATCTCTAATTAAATTATACATTAATAGAAATTGTTACATTTTTGAATTGGCAATTGTATATTTTTCATTCCTTCTCATAGATTCCTATGGTTATGGTTGTGCACTTGTAGACATGTCCTTGGTTCTCGTATTCATTCTTAGTCTAATTGTGGATAACTTTTTAGTTATTTGATTTCATCTCATCATAACTAGGTTGATCATTAGGAATAGAGGAGGTATTGGGCTTATGTCATGTTTTCATGCAATTGTACACGTACTTAGGGATTGTGATGTTTATAATGATTATCCTAATTTAATTATGTTAATTATGATGATGATTTTATCGTACCAAATTATGATTATCCTAAGATTTGGTTGTATTTGATTCCTATGTTTGGTTGGAAGGCACTTTAGTAAATACTATAATTAAGCAAGTTTCATGTATACTATATTAGTGTGAGTTAAACTCTATTTTTGAGTTATGGAATTAGTTATCAATTTTAAGTATAGGACTTTGTCCTTGTTCCACCTAAGTGGGTGGCAACCAAAGGGAAAACTGTGTAGGGAACAAGACCCTAGAAAGGGTTGCGTACCCGCTTTCTTGATTTTATAAATAGATAGTCTAGAATGGGGAGAGTTGAACTATGAAGTCTTTGAGCATGAACGTAGGCAAGGCCATCGATGATGAGCTCCCGAGGCTTAGGTCTAGTCCCTTAGGGTTTGTCTTTAAGTTTCTAATGCATTGATTTCACTTCTTCTTAATAATGATTCTCATAGCTAAGCTATTAATAAAGCATTTATTTGTGATAGAATATATCTAATGTTTACATCTAGTTGTTTAGACATGTGTGTAGTTACAGGTGTTGGACATGGTGGTCATCATGTAAAAGAAAGTTAGCAATATTCAGGTATGCAAGAATAATAATTTGTTAATTGAGCAAGACAAGTAGTATAATCTCTTTATTCTCTTGACTTAGATAGTAACATTAAATAAATTAAATTAGATTATGTTCTACTACTTTATTGAAAAAAAATAAAAATTGTGTATGAATTAATGAGTATAATGTCCTTGAGCCAAGAGTTCCTTGGCGGGGCATTACATCTAGTATTAGAGCACTAGGTTTCCACACTGGGAACTCTGGGACTCTTATCTCACTTATTGCTCAATATTTTGAATAGTTTAATTTTGGTTTATCATTATAAGATAAGATCCTAGATATAGGAACTATGTTCTTGGTATTCATGCTATAGTATTTTAAAAAAAAAAGTGTACCCATTCTTCTAAGATTAGGTTGTCTTCCATAAATTACTTCTATTTTGCATTCTAGAAATAATGAATGAGCCTCGTAAGTACTTTCTCAGATAGTGAATATCTTTCTAGTAAATAAATGTTAATTAATTCCTCATATTTTATGTCACCTTTTTGTTGTACTCCTAGAAAGACTCAAATTAGTATTAGAAGTTATTTTGTACCATAAGAAGCCAACCATATCTCCTCTAAAACTTGTCATCACGAGTGCTTGTTATAGCGATTATAGGTTGCTTGATTGACTTGAAAAGGCTTAACACCGTATTCTATTTTAAATATCATAATAGCTATGTGTGATCGATGAATCTAGTTAATGATGTTACCATGGTAGTTCTCCTTATTATAAATTCAAATGATGAAGTTACTGCATACGTATTATAGGCTATTGTAAGGACTAAAATATTGTGTGTCTCTCTTTCTTTTTCCCTATTTTAGAATAAAATTGAAAAAATAAATCCTGGTACAAAACATGAATTTAGGACCTTATTAATTATGTTGCAACATTGGAATTCTTGGGTAATCCTTTTGGTCATGTTGTTGTTGAAGAATTAAAAATAGTGGGGAACATATGCTAAATTAACATTGTGAGTATCTCTCTTGGGAATTATATGCAAATGATAATGTGACCTGATGCATGATTGATTTTTTTTTATAACACCTAAATGTTTACATGAATTACATTAGGGTTATTTGATAATAATAACCACAAATTGAAAATAAATATCTCTTCTCTATTCATGATGAATGACCATCAAATGATGTTATCTATATAAAGTAAAAATATGATTTAAATTTGCTGATTTTGGAATTTCTTGGCTAAAAGACCTAAGGTCCATTTGTGACTATAAGCCTATGTATGGATTAACCATAGAGATGAAATTAGGAGTTTTTCATAATGAAAGGAATATGTGTTCGTTTGGTACAATTATTGAAGGAATAGGTAGGGTTGATGTAATATTTTCTTGACTATCTTTCTGAAATTATTTGTTCTTAACTTGGTGAATAGGTAATATTTAGATGAAATATGAATGCTATGGTAAGTACAGTAATGATGTGATTATCCTTCCCAAATTGCAATATTAGGCAATGGAGAATTCAATGTATTTCCTTATTAGTATTGAAGTCATTATGTTAGTGAAAACTAGTGTCTTGAAATGTCTATATGGTGTGGTGTGTCTTTATTGGAGGGATTTATCATGTGTAATGAAAGTACCTAGCTAATTCATTTGTTTGAAAAGATGATACTTGGTCCACTCTTAGTGTCCCTGATTGGGTGAAAAGTAAATATCCATAATGGTTTATAATGAGTAGTTGTGAACTTATTATGTGACTAATAAATGTACGTAGTACAAGTTTATTGTTTCCTTTCCTTAATTAAAACAAATATGTGTTGATTCGATGACTCTTGAAGAAGTATAGTGTATCATTTTTCCTTGTGCCTTATTTTATATAAGTTAAATTCATCTTGAAAATAAATGTTATTGTCTCATATTATGGGAATGGTAGAAATTGATATGTGTACATTGGGTATTGGCATATGCCCATGAGGAGGTGAAATGTGATTAAGTATGTCATTAGTATTTTGTACCAGGTAGAAAAAGTGAGTTGTGAAAATAAAATAAAATTAAAATTGGAATATATGGATACTATGTGATGTAATTGTGTACTTCCTTGTAAATGTGATAAAACCAGTGCCAGTGCTTATGTTGGGTATTGTGTATAACCAATAATTATTTGAGTTCCATGGAGTGGTGCAATATAAGTGCCATCCATAGAATTTATGTTTTGGATAAGGGTATGGGAGAACCATACCACTCATGTGTTGCTTTCTTGTTTGTCACCCTACCGAGTGCCAACCCATGAGTGTTGGTAATTTAGTATGTGGAGGGGTAGTAGTAGCACCATTTCCTCGGGTATTTATGTGGTGTACATATAATGGCGGTGTGAAGTGACCTTTGCTTCCACTACTCGAGGGAAAAGATTAAACTATGCTCCCCCTTATGATGAACCTTAACATTTGGTTCATAGGTGTTTATCCTAATTTCCACAGTTCTTGAGCACAATACCAGTACTTGATATGAGACTCTATGAGAAGATATATGATTCGTGGATATGTACATTCTATGTGGTCCAACATGTGGAGGGAGATTCTATTAGCTCATGCTATAATGGATACCATATTCTCACATGTTTCGACATGATGCAATGAATATGATGCCACGCCCCACTAGTGTTCCGACATAGTGTGAGGTGATGATGTTGTGTTGCTGATGGTAGCGAGCTGAGCTCAAGAACATGATGCCATGTACATGATTATGTGAAGGCGTAGTATATGTATGTATTTTATGTCCTACTTGATGCAGAGTATATTGGTGATGCTTGCATGCTTGTAGAGGGGTACCCATGGGTGCTCAGTTTGTAGACATGGTAGGCATATGGGTGGGCCCAAGCCATGTATACCTCTAGCTATGATGATGATCTATGAGAGACATCATTATGTAGGGTGTGTCCTGTGTGTACCTACTCCACAAGGAACACTACCATGTAACATATGACCAGAGTGTGCTTACTCCACTTGGTGTATGGTCATGCCGGGTGGGTTGG
>BSBK01001692.1:1367500-1462500 GCA_027943335.1 Chamaecyparis obtusa
ATTATGATTAACCTAAGATTTGGTTGTATTTCATTATGGTTGGAAGGCACTTTAGTAAATACTATAATTAAGCAGGTTTCATTAATACTATATTAGTGTGAGTTAAACTCTATTTTTGAGTTATGGAATTAGTTATCAATTTTAAGTATGGACTTTGTCCCTATTTCACCTAAGTGGGTGGCAACCGAAGGGAAAACTGTCTGGGGAACAAGACCCTAGAAAGGGTTACGTACTCGCTTTCTTGATTTTATAAATAGATAGTCTAGAATGGGGAGAGTCGAAGTACGAAGTCTCTAAACCTGAACGTAGGCAAGGCCATCGATGATGAGCCCCCGAGGCTTAGGTCCAGTCCCTTAGGGTTTGTCTTTAAGTTTCTAATGCAATCATTTCACTTCTTTTTAATAATGATTCTCATAGCTAAGCAATTAATAAAGTATTTATTTGTGATAGAATATATCTAATGTTTACATCTAGTTGTTTAGACATGTGTGTAGTTACAGGTGTTGGACATGGTGGTCATCATGTAAAAGAAAGTTAGCAATATTCACGTATGGAAGACTAATAATTTGTTAATTGAGCAAGACAAATAGTATAATCTCTTTATTCTCTTGACTTAGATAGTAACATTAAATAAATCAAATTAGATTATGTTTTGCTACTTTATTAATATGTGTATGTATATATATATATATATATATATATATATATATATATATATATATATATATATATATATATATATATATATATATATATATATATATATATAGTGTATGAATTAATGAGTATAATGTCCTTGAGCCAAGAGTTCCTTGGCGGGGCATTACATGTTGTGTGGCCGGTATTACTCGGTTGCAGCCTTGACCGACGACCTCGGTCACTGAAGCGAACTCGGTAATCTCTGGAGCTCGGTGAAAGTGTTACTCATCGATGACTACAGTGTTTGGTCGACACTGGTGCTCGACGATGCTTGTCATGCTCGGTTATTTCACTAGTGCTCGGTAGTTCTAGTTTACTGACTGGAGTTCTATGTGATTTGTTGGGCTGACTTGGTGCATTTATTGTTGGTTGATGTTGTTACAGGCCGACATGTTGGATTTAATTATTGTAAGGCTATTTGAGAGCTGACTTGTATTGTATTGAATATTTTTTAGGAGGAGTTAATGGTTTCATCCATCCGACTTGTGGCTGATGATTAGTATTTATAGGATGTTTGGGATAGTTGTTGAGGCATGACTTAGAGGTAGCAGATTTGGATGATCAGATAGGAGATTCTGATAGCAGATTTGAGTGGTGAAGTTGTGGAAAAGATCTTGCAAGGTCTTGCAGATTAGATTGATTTCTGATAGTGTGTTTGTAGCAGAGCTAGTGGTTGAGGCTTGGAAACAAGGATATTTCTTGGAGGCTTGTGAGCTCAAGTTTAGATTTGCCTTAGGGTTTTCATTAGTTGTTGATAGTTTTTAGAGCTGGACTAGCTAGAGTTGTATTGGATCTTGTTGATCTTGCATAATTACTTCTGATTGTAATTGACCTTAACCTAGAAGGCCTTGCAGCCGGGCATGTTAATGAAAATTTGTTGAAACAATTGTTGTGTTGAGTTATCCGTTGTTGTGTTATGAAGCTGCAAGGTTTGGACTGTCCTTAATTGGATCCACCATCCCTTGGTCCGCGTCAATATATTAAATTTTAATGTATATATTATTAAATGTTATTACCTAAGAAGAACATATATGTAAATAGTATATTTAATATATTTTTAATTTCATTATATATAATGTTTGAATATGATAATTATTTATACATGATTCATTCAATAGTATCTTTAGGTGCTTTACAAGCTTACATTAATATGAACTTTTAAAATAAACTGTAATGTGTGCATATCTTAAATAAATAATGTTAAGAGATACCTATCTTTTAAAGTGTTATTAGATGGATTAAAGAGACATATGTAAGTAGTATTTTTCATATTTACTTATTAAATTCATTCTATGCAATGTTTGGATAAGAGGACTATTTATACATTGCTCATTCAATAACATCTTTAGGTGCTTTATCTTGTGTTCAATAATATGAACTTTCTTTAATAAATTATAATATACACATATCCAAAATAAATAATGTTGAGAGATGACTATTTTAGAGTGTTAGGTGGGTGAGAGGGACATAAATAAAGAATATATATTTTATGGTTTTTAGTTAGATTTATTCTATACAATATTCAAAGATAGTATTATTTATACATTGCTCATTCAATCTCATATTCAGGTGCTTTTACTCTTTTACTATAGTATGAATTTCATTAATAAATTCTAATATGTACGCATATCTTAAATGAATAATGTTGAGAGATGACTATTCTTATTTAAATGTTATTAGATGGGTTAGAGACATATCTTAGTATATTTTATATTTATTGGTTGAATTGATTCCATGTAATGTCTGGATGACAAGAATATCTATACACCACTCATTCAATAACATCTTTAAATGTTTTTACTAGTTTACAATAATATGAACCTTTAATAAATTCTAATGTACACAAATCTTAAATAAGCAATGCCGAGAGATACCAACATTTTAAAATGTTATTACATGGTGAGGTTATATCATGTAATGCTTTGATGATAGTATTATTTATGCATTTCTCATTCACCAAACCCCAAACCTAACTTCACAAAGGATATAATATGATCAATCATATCCTTAGTTGACCATGGATTACACATGATAAAAATATGAGATTATACAGTTTCATCCAAATGGGCATAAAAATTATTTTTTGTAGCAACTGTATAAAAAAAAGGGATTAGTGAGAAATAAAAAGGCCCAAGTGGCCATAAAAATAATAATTGTTTTTCTTCATATACTTGCAATCCTTTATGGAAATGAAGCAAAGAAGAAAAAATCCAATAAATCTAAATCGGGGGTGGCCAGGTTACTCCAAGAATGTTTCATATAGTGCCACTCCAAGAAACAAACTAATCCAAAAGTGGTTGCTTTCTCCTACATCACATGAGAAGGGAGCAGTTCCCAATTTCAACAAAGATCTTGTGGATGCATATAGTGCCACTCCAATCCCGTCGTAGAAGGAATCTAATAATGTTTGTATGATGTATATATTTTGTGAATGCTCTATGTCTTCATGCATTTATGTTCACACATTAAATGGATAATGTTAAGAGATACCTATCTTTTTAAGTGTTATTAGATGGATTAAAAAGACATATAGTTACTTGTTAAATTCATTGTATGCAATGTTTAAATAGTTTCTAAAAGATATATGATTCTTACAAGTAAATAGTTGCTATATTTTGCAATGGTCTCCTTACAAAACACAAGATATATGAGACACTCTTTCTAAAATTAAGGTTATTATATATAGAACATAACCTTTATCATTGATATATATATACCAAACATTAGTTTTTAAATAAAGATAATCATCTCATTATATTTTCTAATACGTTCAATATGATGGATGATATATGTTCAAGGGGTCATCATTGCATACTGTGACTTCTCCAAAGGGAGTGCAAAGAAATCCATGGCATCCTTCATGATAAGGGTGGTAAGATCCTTAGGAACTCCATGATCTACAACCTGAAATATTTAAGAGTGATATGATGGGTATTTCATTGGTAAGGCATTTAATGGCTGACTCTGCCATCTTAACAACATTCTCTTCTTCTCAACATTCTCTTCTTCTGGAGTTTGCCATCCCAAAAGCAATGATCAAAGCGAGGTTTATCAGCTAGAAACATCTAATACACGAAATATGTGTGGTGGTGGATTCGAATGTGTGATCCGCCATTAATGGACCAGGGGAAAAATGTGATATGATATTAAAGGACTACGTATGGATAATGCTCTACTACGCTATGAGCTCAACTAAAATGGTGAGGTGCAATAATAAGCTATGGTGAGATGTGGGGTTCTCTCGTTCTAAAAGCAAAAAAAATACTGGAGAAAGGTCCTATGTCGGTCCAAAGACAAAGACTTGAATGAGCCTCTTGCACTAGAGAATTCGAAAAAGTTTTATGGGGGTGAGTAATTGTATAGGGTTCGGTTGTTCAATGTTCAATGTTCAATTGTTGTACATTTATTTGTGTTTATAATGTCCAATTTCACACATAAATAAATAGATTGTCATATCAATTTTTTTTTTAATCAATACAAAAAAAATAGTTTTGTTTATGTGGAAGCAATTTGTCATGTGTATGTTATTCATTGATTGAATATGTTAAATAGTTGCTCATTTGGATGGTTGATTGATCCTTGGTTGGAACCACTCTTAAATATTGTGTGGCCCACTGTAGGTGCATATTCGCAACATCCTATAGGAGTATGAAGTTCACCACCTACAATGTCCATTTAATTGCATTTAACGTGCATTATTTTCTCTTTTGTTCGAGACCAACCACATTCACTACACAACTCTTCCCATTTACTAAATTACAATGGAACCAACTTTCAACGGATTCAAGCATTGAATGCTTCACAACTTTTCTTATCTTGCTCACCCACTGGTCCCCATTTCCTACAACATATTTAAGGGTAACATGTAAAGGAAAAGGAAGGTTGTTAGTTGTACATTTAAGGACATGATCCCATCATCTTAGGTGAGAGATTGGTAGGTGGGAGATACCCAAGGAAACTTGGTGTCATGTCTTGACTTGTGTGATCATATTTTCATGAGATTGAGTGTTATTTTAGACTATAGTCGATTGTTGGAAATATTCAGGAATTAACCAAGTTACTGAGAGGGGAGGGGTGAATCAGTAACTCCAAATTTTCTTCTAATTTTAACATGTATTTTACTTTTTAACCTTTGCATACAGAAAGCATGAAACTTACAAACATTCACAATGATGACACATAGATTTGGTTACCCAGAAACCTTCCAAAAGAAAGTAAAACTGGGGTGGGGATGAAACCCACAAAGCTTTAGTACTGCAGAATAAAGTTGGCCGGTTAAGGCTTACAATTTGATCACTTCTGATGATCTGCCCTGTTAGGAGCAATAAGGATTGCTAAATCCACCCTGTTAAAGGATTTACAAACATACAATGAAGTATGCACTCGGTAAAGAGATTTTTACAAAGACTGTTAAGTCTACCCGGTTAAAGGATTTAGTACTGATTCACCTGTTAGAATGAAACAGTAGATCTCTGCTTTGCAACTGGATTGCTGAATGAGATTCGCTAATGTACTGATCACCTTCTGTGATGAATTTGTCTTTGCTGTACCTTAAACTTCTGAAGCCTTCTGTAATTCGCTTATTTCTGCCTTTCTTTCTCTTTCACATATATTCTATTTCATACATTTTATTACATCCTTTTATTTTTACAACATTGTTTATATACAAGTCTCAAACAATTAATTACAATTACAATTACACAGTCGGCTTGACAAATAAACATAAGTGCTACTAAGTCGGCCCAAATATGGTTACTCGGTTCCTTCAAACTGACTCGGTGACTTTCTGATACTCGGTGTCCACTGCATTACTCGGCATCGTCATGCACTCGGTAGAAGTGAAGGCACGGTTCATACTGATCACTCGGTAGGTATTGAACTCGGTAAGCATTGGTGACTCGGTAGACAAGATGTTACTCGGTTTACATTGTCCTGATCGGTTTGTACTAACTTGCTCGGTTTGCACTGTCTGCTCGGTTTGCACTGTCTGCTCGGTTTATATCCAGAATGCAAATAAGTGTTGTCACTAGTGGCAATTCTGCTTAATGCCAACAATCTCCCCCTTTGGCATTAGTGACAAAAACACTTATTGGCCAAAATTTATATACACGAATCATGCTGAGTTTTATTTTGATTTTTCAAAATTTGTCTTTGTTATAGGGCTTTATACATTGTCTCCCCCTTTCAATGTGCTAACTGTTTCTTATACAAATCTATAACTGTATACATATATCTCCTTCTATACATATCTCCCCCTTTTTGACGATAATGCCAAAGGTGCATATACAAGTTATTTACAGAGAGAATCCAAAATTTGATAAGAAATCAGAATGTACATTATTAGTGCCAGGGTTCTGTCCCAACTTTCTTGCAGAATCTTACATGTTTGTATAGCAATTTGGACTTCTGCAGAGAGTTCAATCATGTGATCTGCTATAGAGAACTGATTGTCATGAATCAATGTTCTGGAATGTTCAATGTGCTTATACATTGTATTCATGATGGGAAGGATCATGTGTTGGATGTCTAGCAGTGTAGACCGGATCCTTGAGTCTTCTTTCAGTAGATCAGACTGCATATTGGATAGATGTGAAATTTTCATGTGATGAGCAGAGCTTGAACTTGGTTCAAGTTGCAGCTTCTGTATGCTAATCTTCATATCCTCATCCATTTTATTCATTTTATCTTTAACATCCTTTGTGAACTTGGCAAAATTGCATAGTCTGGCCAAAAGAGAGGTAGCATTCGAATAAATAGATTCTATGTTAGACAAAACTAAAGACAATTCCACTTGGTTAATAGCTATGTGCTGAGCAATGTGCTCAAGCACTTTATTATTGAATCTCTTCTCGGCTCTTTCAACTAAATTTTCTGTCCCGGATGAGTCCTCATTGTATTTCTCAACTGCTTCTGCCAATTGTAACAAAACATGCTGGGAGGAGTCTACTTTAATGCCTAATGCATCAGACAAAATGTCCTTAGCATCCTTGATGATTTGATACTCTTTGTCTCTCTCCTCTTTAAGCTTCTTTTGTTTTGCTTTCCTTTGGAGGATCTCACCTATATTCTGCATCTGATCTGCTGAGAGATTTGCAAAATCTAATGTAGGAATCTCTATCTCTTCATCTAGGTCTATATCCTCAACTACATTTTTACCCAAAAATTTTATACTCGGTAGAGCTTTAGGCTTATCTGTACTTAATGCTTTTGTAGTAGTGACAGTAGATAAAGTAGGGCTGGCTATGGATATTGGCATACTTTCTACTGGAGAACTTAAAATATTTACACTTGATGATTCAAAAGCTGGAAAACTTACTGCTGGAAAACTTGATGGTACAGGAGACTGCAGCTCGGTAGACGAAATGGTTGCTGCCTCTAATGTTGCTAGGGATGATTGGACAAATCTAGAAGTTGTCACAACCATGCTTGAAGGTGTCTCAGGGCTGGATGTAGAAACTTTCACTGGAGATGTAGGAAGGGATGCAATGACTTCTGCTGCTATCCTTACAGTATCATCTACCTCAGTGTCTTCTTCTTGTTCATCGCTGTCATCTTCAATATCTTTTATTATTACAGTTTCAATGCTCAGTTGGTGAAGGTGGTATATGTTCTTCCATGTGGCTTTTGCAGCCTTCACAACCGATTCAATATTGTTGATCAAAATCAAACAAGTATTGAACTTCAATGTCATTTTATTTTCATTTTCTTTTAATGCCTTCTTTACTTCATTATTATTCAAGCTCGGCATCAACTGTCTCAGGTTTTGATCAAATATGTCTATCACAGTTTGCCTTGCATTGCTCCATCTCATTTTTATTGGATTCAATAGAATTGCTAGAACCTGTGGGGTAATTTCTTCAGGAGAGTATTTCCACTGTCCCATCTTCTCAACAACAGCATCTTCTATTTCCTTCTGTTCTACTTCCGATCTGGTTTCATATCTCAAGGATTTTATGTTACTTATTCCAGATCCTGATCCATCTCTGAAGAGTTTGAGCTTTTCTTGAAGGCTTAGAGGAGGCCTTTTGAATACTATGTCTTTATCTGCCTTTTCTGCCTTGTCTGCCTTGCCTCTTGTATTTCTCCTTGTAAACACAGCAGTGGGAGGCACAGATGCCTTAGTGCTGAAAACTTTTCCTTTCTTCTTTGCAGGTTCTGGTTCCTCTATTTTCTCATCCTTTTCCTCTTCTTTTTCATCTATTTCTTCTTTATCCTCGGTTATCATTTGCATTTTAGCTATCCTTTTCTTTCCTTTGTTTACTGCCTGTGGAAGCTTTATGCTTAGTTCAATTCTCACCTTAGCTTCATCATATGTTCCAAAATATGGGGCTTTGGGATTGACAGGCTGATTTAGAAGAGCTTCAATGATGTTCTTGGTTTCATCAATATTTACCTCATAAGGAAGAGGTTTTACATATACAGTTCTCGGTTTAACTGCTTGAATATACACATTATCACAATCTACCATAAAACAGATGTCATCTTTGTAATCTTCCACCAACTTCTGTGGAATCCGGAACCTGTCATTCATTTTCTCTTTGAAAGACTCAAAATAATTATCCATGATGCTTTCAAAGTTTTCACCCATTTCTGCGATGTATTCATTTATTTCATAGAGTACTGGCACATCTTTTCTCCATACAACTTTTCCTTTAGAAGGGAAGAATTTCTGAACATAGAAGAATAAACAGACTAACAAGGATCCAAACTTATATGGATTGTTTTTGGAAGTTTTGATGCTTTCCATGTTCTTGTTGAACTATTTCAACAATAAGTCTGCTAGGTCAAATGTCAAGTTGTTTTTGACCACTTTGTATGCTAGGTCAACAGCTTCACAGGAGACACTGTTCTGTCGACTAGAACTGTAAATCTTGTGGGCAATGATATGTGTACCAAACTTCAGTTTGGCGTCGGTAATGCTGCTAACTTTCATGCCTCTACCATCCCACTCGGCTAGGGTTTTCTTCTCTAGTTCCGTCCGACCTAGGGTTTTGGTAGTTTTAGCTTTGTTCAACATGGGAAGACCGGTAACTTGATGAATCATTTTCTTTGTGATCTCAATAGGTTGCTCAAGCCAAATCTTGCCATCATGTACTTGGCTGAGAATGTACCTAACCCATTTATCTCGAAAGTTTCGAGGAAGATGTGCAATGTGGACTAAACCCTTATCTTCCAGATGTTTATGCTCGGGTTTCAAAATACCATCCACACATAGTTCCTCATGCACAATGTCTAGTTCTAGGTTTCCCATTTCTTGAATTGAACAGTTAAAATGATTACGGATATCGTTGATAAGCAGTACCTTAGGAGGAATCTGAGATTGAGCTCCGTTCGAATCTAGGGCTGCTGCAATTGCGGGCACGATCTTAAAATCTGGTGCTTTCCACTCCCCTTGAACTAACATATCAGATCCTTTCTTCGCTGAAGTGCTGGATGATGCCATGGTAGCTCACAGAAAATTCCTTTCGCAAAAGTATTAAATCGCCGGGTTGCCCTTGAAGTTTTCTTCTCTCAAAGTGCTTAAAGATTCGCGGTGAAGAATGAATTCGATTACTTGCTTTTTGTTTACAATTCTGTCATTAATGCTCATTTCAAATTAGGGTAGGAATTCTGACAGACTGTCACCCACTAAGAATTAATTGCTCAGAAAAGACTTCGCAACTCGGTGAACTCGAGAATTCATAATGCTCCGACCTCGCTCGGTAAAGACAGGTACCGAACTTTCTCGGTGAAGACTATACCAACCTTGCTCGGCGAAGACTATACCGACCTCCCTGTGATCTCACTGCATCTTGCATGCTGATTTAGACTTTTCTTTTAATTTCGGTTCTGGAACTGCTTGAGATTGATCTATGAGAATACAGTTCCAGTGCTTCCTTGGAAATTTAATTTGAGTCGGTAGAGCCATCCATTCCATTACTTGGACTGGATTGCTCGGTAGCTTTAGGAATCCATTTTTGTCTCACCTGTTTCCTGACCTTAGTTGCTTCATTCTTATTTCCTTCTTCAATTTCACTAGCATTCATGCAGTTTCTGGCTATGTGACCGAGTTTAGTGCATTTGAAACATCTTACGGTAGTATCTCTTTTCCTTAGATGATGTTTTATGCAATTCATGCCAATGTGTCCATATTCTCCACAGTAATGACATCTACACCAAGTGTTGTAGTCCCATCCAAACATTGCTTTCACAATTTGTTCTGCTGGATTAAATGTCTTGGATCTGCACTCGGATGCCTTGTGACCTTGTTTGTTGCACTTGTGACAATTACCTCTGAATCTAGGTTTTTCCCTGCATTCATTTTCTTTGTGACCAGGTTGATTGCAGCTATAACATTTTCCATTGAATTCTGCTTTTTCATTGTTCCAACATTTATTTGAAGTATGTCCTATTTTACCACAATGATTACAAGTAGGTTTTTGATTTCTTTTAGTACCTTTCTTAGAGGATTCACCTTCTTCTTTGTATCCAAGTCCTGCTTTTCCTTTTTGCCTATGAAGATTTCGTTCATACAGCTGATTCAAGTCTTCTTGACTTTTCAGCATTCCTTCATTGATTTGTTTTTCAGCGTTTAGGTCATCCATCAATCTTAGATTGATTTCCTTTTCAGATCTTATTTCTTCTCTTGTGTTTTCTATTTCTGATCTTAGATTTAGAATTTCTTCATTTGTATGAGAGATCTGATCAATTAGATTTTCTAGCTGAAGGGTTTTGTTTTGGACTTCAATGTTTCTTCCATCTAATTCATCTTTGAACTTGTTTCTCTGTTCCAAGATCTCACATAATCTTGTAGAGTGTAGTTCTTGTTCTCTTTTCAATTTTCTCACTTCTTCCTGCAGAGACCCATTCTTTTCTAGGAGTTCTTTGACAACATTGTTTGCTTCATCTGAGTTATATGAGGGAAGAAGATCTTCAATCTTTTCTTCAATGTAATTCTGATCATTCATCTGATTTGCAAGTTCCTTCCTTCTTCTTAGGGATTGGGAAAGATGTTCTTTTGCTTCTTTGAGTTTAGCTATGGCCATTTCCAGATCTAGCTTTTCATTTTCAATCACTTTGTTCAGTTTGAATACCTCCATTGTCCTGGATCTTTGCTCAAGCTAGTTAAGCTTTGTCTTGAGAACCAATGCAGCTTTGATACCAATTGTTGGAAATATTCAGGAATTAACCAAGTTACTGAGAGGGGAGGGGTGAATCAGTAACTCCAAATTTTCTTCTAATTTTAACATGTATTTTACTTTTTAACCTTTGCATACAGAAAGCATGAAACTTACAAACATTCACAATGATGACACATAGATTTGGTTACCCAGAAACCTTCCAAAAGAAAGTAAAACTGGGGTGGGGATGAAACCCACAAAGCTTTAGTACTGCAGAATAAAGTTGGCCGGTTAAGGCTTACAATTTGATCACTTTTGATGATCTGCCCTGTTAGGAGCAATAAGGATTGCTAAATCCACCCTGTTAAAGGATTTACAAACATACAATGAAGTATGCACTCGGTAAAGAGATTTTTACAAAGACTGTTAAGTCTACCCGGTTAAAGGATTTAGTACTGATTCACCTGTTAGAATGAAACAGTAGATCTCTGCTTTGCAACTGGATTGCTGAATGAGATTCGCTAATGTACTGATCACCTTCTGTGATGAATTTGTCTTTGCTGTACCTTAAACTTCTGAAGCCTTTTGTAATTCGCTTATTTCTGCCTTTCTTTCTCTTTCACATATATTCTATTTCATACATTTTATTACATCCTTTTATTTTTACAACATTGTTTATATACAAGTCTCAAACAATTAATTACAATTACAATTACACAGTCGGCTTGACAAATAAACATAAGTGCTACTAAGTCGGCCCAAATATGGTTACTCAGTTCCTTCAAACTGACTCGGTGACTTTCTGATACTCGGCGTCCACTGCATTACTCGGCATCGTCATGCACTCGGTAGAAGTGAAGGCACGGTTCATACTGATCACTCGGTAGGTATTGAACTCGGTAAGCATTGGTGACTCGGTAGACAAGATGTTACTCGGTTTACATTGTCCTGATCGGTTTGTACTAACTTGCTCGGTTTGCACTGTCTGCTCGGTTTGCACTGTCTGCTCGGTTTGTATCCAGAATGCAAATAAGTGTTGTCACTAGTGGCAATTCTGCTTAATGCCAACAGTCGGTATGTCTTCTTAATCTTATATCTTAGTTGTTATGAGCATATCTCATTCTTTGATTGTTAGATGATGAGTTTTGTTTTCTTGACTAAGAATTTTATGAGATGGTGCTTATTATGTCATGATTCTTCGACTTATATTTTGATGAAATTGTGTTTTGAATCAAGTATTTTTCTTAGTTATACATATGTTCATTTATTGTGAATAAATTAGTTGAATATTCAATGAAATGATGCTAAAGATGCATGTTAAAGATCATGGGGTCTTCATTGAAGAGGCAATACAATATCATGTGCATTCATATTGGGGGGTTTAAAATGGGCAAAAAAAGGGGGCAATATATTGCCTAAATAGGGGGAGGGGGATTTTTTGGGGTAGTGGGTGGGGTTTTATATAGGAAAATAGTTGTGGGGGATATTGTGTGGGTATTGGAGGGGGTGAAAAAAAAGGAGTTTGGGGCAATATTTTTTGAAAATAGGGGGATTCTTTAGTATGTCACAAATGCATGTTCTATGATTCAAGTTCACTAAGTGAAGCGCTCGTCTTAAAGATGTTAATGATGATAAATGAAATAAATTATGATTATGGGTTTTGGTACTAACTTAATGATGTGAAATAGAGTGGTCTACGTTATTAACAAGTTGAACATGGGTGTGTATCCCAAGTAAAGGGGGTTATCTCCTCGGTAGTGGAAGTAATTAACACGCAGAAACATATTTTACTTGATAAGAAATGTGGATCAATCCTATCTTGTCTTGCACATTAAGGAGGATGACCCACTAGGCTTGAATGGGATCAAGTGCTTAATGGCTATCTCTAATCCTACACTAATATGAAAAGTTGATTAGGGTGATATGATTGAATGATTTAAGATAGAGGACAAAATAGATAAAAGTAATTTTTTTTAATATACAGTCTAACAAAAAACAAATAACTCTATATAGTAACCAAAAATGGGGTCTAGAGGTTGTCATTGACCTGTAAAATCAGTTAGAAGTATTTTTTTGAGGGAAGATGTCACTTGGGTTATCTTGTTCTCAAGAAGAGGTCACTAGGGTTGTCCTATTTCCTACACTTTTTGACGATTCAAATTCTAGACTATTTGTGAGGTCATGAACTTCCTAGGTCTAATCTGGTGCAAGTACTACCTATTGCTATACTTAGAAAACAAATAATTTTTTGTGTAGAGATGGGTTATCCTTAGTAAAACCCTAGTTGAGGAATCAACCTTTTAAATGAAATGAAATATACTCAAAAGAAAAGTATATTGATATGAAATAGAAGCTAGATCTGAATCATAAATTACCTTATACCTTGATGGCATAATGGTTCTTTGGATGTTATCAAAAGTGTTAATGGAATAAATTTGGCTCCACAAAAATTTAAAAATAAATCATTATTTAAGGCATGTCTTGCACAATGATTGTTGTAGCTTGCTACAATGCTTGATGAAGAAGAAGAATGACTTGAAGGCTTGAAGGCTTGGATGCTTGAAGAGCTTGAGAATGACTAGATGCAAAATTGGAGGAGAGATTTTGAAATCTTGATCCTAGATGTCAAAATGAGGAGAGATAGGTTTTTTATACCTCTCACATTAATTTGGAGCTCAAAAATTGAAGTAGGCCTACATAAATTTAGAGATCCTACTAAATCCTCAAGACACACCCCTAATTCAAATTTTGGGCAAAACATTGGGGAAGATGACACCTTAATCACCCTCTTCCCAAGAATCCTCTTCCTACTATAAATGGATGAAATTGAAATTGGAAGTTGGGAAGGTGGAAAGAAAGCCATATTCTGAAGGAGATCTAATTACGAGGTTGAGATGAAATACAAAGGCTATAAATGGTAACATAGAGTCCATGTTGATTAATAAATTATTGAGTTGGTGAAATAATAAAGGAATACATCTATGAATAAGGGATCACATCAATTTTTGGTGAGAATCAATTAAGAGAGGGATCAATATTAATTTAAATTAATAAAGGTGCAATAAGTGCTAGGAGAGTGTAGAATTGAGTTAAGATGTTGAAAATAAATGTGGGAGCCCATATATGTGAAAATGGGGCTAACTTGGGCATCTAATCATAGGTTCTTACAATTTAGGATAGTACATTTAGGACCCGCTTTAGCAGGAGCATTAGTCCACCTCATGCTCACAGTAAAGTAGAAGAAAGAGAGACATAAATATGAAGATCATGGGTAGAATGCAAAGAGATAAGAAATCTCTAAGTTTAAGGACAAAATCTCCCAAACCAAGGCTCTTAACTCATAAAACCATGTGCAAGGATATATAAAACAAAAAATAAAATCCTAAAGCTTACTAAAGTTCAAACTCAGCTAGTTGAAGAAACCTTGGTAAAGAAAATGTCTCAACCACTAGCATCGCACTTGAGAAGTTGTTACAAATGAAAGTGGTCACATGGAAAGGGAAAGAGAACACATCAAATATAATAAAAGAATACATGATCCAATATACTAGCAAGGTGTGTTATGTTATGAAATCGTGGAAGAGAGGAAAAAAAAACCATGCATGACACATGCTAGTCATTTTTATTGTGCTAGGTGATCCATGAGAGGGTGTTTTCTAAAAATAGATTCGATGGGCTAAAAAGTTTCATTATGATACTCAAATCATCTTGAAAAAGAGAGATTTAAAAAAAAATAGTTGGTGTTATAGCAAGTTGTGTTATGCTAGTCAACTCATCTTTGAAAAGTGGGCTAGCAAGTTGTGTTATGGTAGTTCAACCAATCCTAAGGATAACCAAGGTAAGAATTGTATCTCGCAAAATCTACCAAAAATGTACAAAGGAGAGTCATATACCCTAGAAAATTGTATTATTCTAGTGTACTTTACCTAAAATGTTTGAAATAATTAAAATATTTGAAATAAGGAGGCCATATATGGCCCCTCTTAAGATGGAAAACATAGGGTTATTTTCACATCTTAAGAAAAAGAGGAACAAGGATAAAACACATTTAACACCAAGGAGGTATCCTCTAAGCAACACCCAATTCAAGATAAAGAGGTCATAACTCCTATGATGTCAAGGAAGGGACAAATACAAGTAGATATCATACAACAAGTGTAAATAGATCCTTTTGAAGGATGGTGAAAGGAGGATGAAGAAAATTTGAACAAAGATAACATCATTGACTCAAGAAGGGGAAAGAAAATAAGAACTCACACCTTCTCCATTTCTAGGTTAAGAGATTCTTGATGAAGGATGACACACTTTTGGCCCCCAATCAAGGTAATTTTTCATTGGAAGATACAATTTCAAACCAAGAAGAGGTTGTGATCAAGGATACAAACCTCTTGCATAAGAGAGATCCCATAACCAAAACAAAAAATTCCATGCAAGAAAGGATGTCACATAAGAAACTAATACCACTTAACCATGAGAAAGTGGATCCTCATATATGATGAGAGATTGAAATACTACCCTTTCCCTCCAAGTGAAGAGAAAAGAATAAGATTGAGGAGGACTATTATGTTTCTCTCAAAGTATGATTGCACTTTAAATTTTACCACCATAAATGAAAATGAGCCCCCTAATAATTTCACATAGAGTGGAGCAACATGATAGGAACTTAAATGTTATTCAAAGTAATCATGAATGAAAATTAACTCATTGTGACATGTTATGTGAATGATGCCATAATCAATGAGTTTTTGAATTTTGTAATGAAAATATTGGCATTCATTAGTAGAGTGTTCATGATATCAATGATAAATGCAAAAGGAAGATTCACAAGGTTTTGACTATGATTCTTCTTCTTTCATTTGGGTCAAGTAATTGACTCAACACAAAGAAGGTTAGGTAATTTATGATTTATTGATTAAAGTTAGACATAGAAGTATTAGTAGGCATGTGTAAAAACTATTTTTTCAAAATGCTTGTTTTAGGACCATACCATACATGTGTATGACCACCATATTTTGACCTAAATAAAAGTATTTCTGTAAATCCTTTTGGGGAAAGATACCTAAGACACCAAAGATTGAATAGCATTTTTTTTCATTAAATATTTTTTTAATTAAATTTTTATTGATCCTAAAGTCTATTTCAAAAACCTCTTGTGTATGACCACCAAAAAATGACCAAAACATATCATTTTTTCAATTTTTTTAATCTTCAAGAGAATTGTGTGTAGATTGATGTCATATAATTTGTTTTGTAAAAAACATAAAAAAAAAGTTATTGAAAATTTGGACAAGTTTTCTTTTTGAAGTTTATGTACCAGTTTGATTAATAAAAAATAAAATTAAAAGTAAAATTAAACAAATCCCCCCAAAAATTATATTTTAGAACTGTAAATTGTAAGAAGTCCAATGGGTTTTCATTTCATCAAAAAAATTGATTAGGAAGGCCTTCAAAAAATTATGGCAAGGAATAATTTCTTAGTTCCAATGCCTTAGCGATTAATTTGAAAATCCAAGGAATAGGCTTGGTCCCACCAAGCCTATTCCAACCCACAACCAAATGCAAAGGGCAAGTGCTGAAACCAGGTTGTATTTTATTTATATACTTGTTGTTTCTTACATATCTTCCTTTAAAAAAAAGAGGAGAATATATTTGTTTAAATAAATCTCCGAGACTATTATTTTTGAAGTAATATTGAGAGTTCCAGTTAAATTGTAAATATTTTATTTTTAATACAAGTAAATCATGCTTGTAGGAATTGGTATATCTCTCTATAGATACTAATCTATTAGCTGCAAGAATTTTTTGGAACCGGGTTTTGAATCATCCTTTAAGGAACTTAGTGGTGAAGATGATTCTGGGTAACATTCTACCAATATCTTAAAACAACATACACATTTTTTTATTAGCGTGGTCAACATCTCCTTGATTCATCATACAAAATCATCGTGTACATGTCCAATATTTATGTTGCTAACCTAGAACATAAAATTAACAAATCTAATACGCAAACTTTGATGTTTACATTTGAATCAAGTGTTCTTTTAGTTCGAGTCTTATTTCCATTTCATTGCTCTCCATTCAATATCTTTTTGACTAATTTTTAAAAACATGGTAGGAGACTATATAATATCAATGATGACCATAGAGTAATGTATCAAGTAAAAAATTTGGAGTCTTTCATCATCGGCTAGTCATTATAAACTCTAGGCAACCATCTCTTTATCTCTCCAAATTTATTTATACCTTCGTAGCATCCTGCCTTTGACAATCGTATGTATGTATGTATGTATGTTGTTAGAATAACTGAGAGTGGGGGTGAATCAGTTAGATCAGTTATCCTACAGTCCCAAATACAAAGATGTAACACTCAAAACAATTTCAATAAATTATGCAGCTCAGTAACATAAACTATTAAACTGTCTGTGCCTTTTACCGATTACCAGTTAATTATCTCACTATGATTACTAACCAAATCAAATATGTAGTATGTAAAGTATGACAATAAAAAAATCATCAAAAAAACACATAACACAATGATTTAACTTCAAAACCCTACTAAGGGAAAAACCACTTGGGACCGGTAACCCAAAATAATTTTCACTCTTCTGAAGTGAGCTCGGTGAAGAGCCAACCTTGTTAAAGGTTACAAACACACTATTAGGTGTGACCTTGTTAGAGGATTTAAGACTAACAATTAACTTTCAACCAGCATTCACTATGGGGTCAATAAGATAACAATGTACATTCCTTGAATGACATAGGGGCATAACATAAGATGGTTAAGTCCACTCGGTTAGGAGATTTTATGTATCAATGGTTAAATTGAAATAGTAGTTGATCTTATTACAATACAACTCAATTTGTAGATGTTCATATCTATTCTAAGCCCATACAAATCCTCTGATCAATATTTCAATTCACTTCCTCAACTTACTTTCACTCGGTAATATCTCTCTAACACTTGGTAATGTTCTGCAATTCAGTTCTCCTTTAACCAGTCTGATTAGGCATGCATGAAACTGTATTCACACGAAATCTCTACAGTCTTCTTTCTTCCAACATGTTTTAATAAATAAACTCATATCTCTTATATAGACAGATAAACCATTTTCATATCAACCATCAAATTTTGTCTCTTAAACCTTCCCCGATAGTTGTGTCAATAACATGTTTCAATTCCATCCTTTAGATCTTCTCTAAATTGTGTCAGCCGTGGATCTCATAACAAACTTTATCCTCAATCTTGAAATCATAACAATTTCCAGTTCATCATTTTTTGTCGGCTAAACTAAGCATTTAATACTTTCATCCATACTCGGTTAACACAGAAATGCGTCAGCGAATACAAGCTCGGTTAATACTATCACTCAGTATACACTACACTGGCTCAGTGTATACTGAAGTCTTCATTTACCGACCACATTGTCTTGTACAATTTTTCTTCCTTCTTCATAAAAGATTAATGCAACATAATCAAGTCAACAATATGAGATCATAAAATCATCAATAAGTTACCCAAAGTATTTCTTATCCTCATCTGTCATATCCATCTTTCTCCATGTAGATATCTCAATTCTTCATCTTTTCTCTCTTTTTACACATGTTTAGATGTCTGTAACTTACATGATAAGTACTGTCAAAACTAGTTGACATCAATGACAACATAATGACTGATTTAATTATCTTACATATCATTTCAGTAACTCGATGATCTCTAATCATTGATCTTTTAGTCATTCAGGTATTCAATCAGTTGTAGTTCATCAATCTCTCCCTTTGGCATTGATGGCAACACAAGCAATATGAGAATATGCCATACACATACCAAACATGTATTCTACAAATATGTAAGTAAATGTTGTAGCTCGGTAAGCTCTCCCTAGCTTGATATTTAATATGTGTTGGTGTCCAAAATGACGCTTATGCTCTAATAGGCTGCCAATGTACCTTGAGACTGATATTAGGAATGGTTAGTTCCAAGTGTGGGAGCTCTGCAAGGCAACTGGACCAACTATAGGGACTTAATATGCCCCCTTCTGCTTCTGGCTCTGCAAAACCAAGGCGGGTGCACCTAACCTAGTATAAAATATACTTCATACACCAAGAAATAGGTTTGAATAACATATAATAGGATAGTAAGAAAGTACTAAGTGTTAACCACACACTCATTGACTCTCCAGTACTATGGGTAGAACCACATACAACCAAATACTCAAAACTTAAAAGGATGGTTCTTAACTTATGCTTTTGGGATCATAACAACAACAATCAGTATTTGTTGATAAAGAGATAATCATTTAGGCCAGTGCCTCATCCATTGGGCAAGATCTCCTAGAACATGAATGCTACACACACTAGACAATAGATGAGATTCCAAGCCATAAACACACCTACAATCCCCTTTACTACTTATGAGATATCCTTACATAGACAATAAGATAGATCTATGTCCCATCTAAAGCATCATTTCATCTAATCCTGGATTAGAACTCAAGAATGGATACATATACATAAAACAATATGTAGAGGACTAGAAAGTTTAGAATCTATCTAAGTTGACACAAAGGAGAGATAAGAGTCATGTACTTGTATTAAGTATGAAGAATCCTTAAGTGTAAACAATCAATCCAGAGGATTCAAGCTTGCAAATTACAGCATAGACCTGCAACTTTTTCTCTATCATCAACAGAATACCGAATGCAAAAGTGTTACAATCTTGGATCCAGGACTAGGAACACTTCAGAACTTCGAAGCTGGAACCCTTTGAAAATCAACAAAAACAACATATATACCCATGGTTACCCTGAAATCCCACACAAGTTAGGATGCAACAAGCTAAGGGTAACCATGGTTAGGGTTAGGGTTTTCCATCAATTAGGCATTTCAAGTTCATCAAAATATGATACAATTCAGAGGGAAAACACTAAGTCCTAAATGCACTTAATCAACATCTGATCTTCAATCATGAGAAACTCTAAAAAGGCACCGAAGATCAATAAAAAATCTACAAAATTCAAACTGGAAGTGACCCTGCAATTGCTTTGGTACATTTCATTAACTTCTCCATGTTGAAACATCTCTTCTGCAATCATCTCACACCCTGGAGCACACTGGAGCGGTGGAGAAAATTAGTTTTACCAACTCTGGCCCTTTCTGTCATCAATTTCAGTCCTTTCTGGTCATAGGAAACATTCTCAGAGATTTGAATTTAAACCTGAACGGTTACTTTATGGTTTTACCCTTGAATCGGCGACCCACATTTGAAATAAGATTAACATTAAGTCGCGGCCGTCGATCTTATAAATTTTGCGGGCTTTATGTTTTTAACCCATCCAGACACCTCAGGTTAACTCTACAATGACGACATACAACAGTTGTCACATGATCACATAGCACGGAGACGGGCTATGCGAACATGTGACAACCCACGAACCTTAACCACCAGCATAACCGCTGCCGCTACCTGCCAATGTGACACCCTTTTCACATGATCGCATGGCCGAAAGATGGCCCTTGCGATCATGCAACAAGGCAACAAGACTACCACCTCACCCCCTTTACCTTGCCGCATGCCTTGTCACAAACCCGTCGACCAATGAAAAGCTTCCATCTCCGCAACACCTAACACTGGACCCACCACTGAGAAAAGCCTTACCTTTTGGGAAGATCGGACAGTGGTCGCATGATCGCAAAGGGGAGGAATATTCCTCATGATCATGTGGAAACCGTAGATCTCTTCTGCATTGTCATTCCACCTAAGAAATATCAGGCCCACTAACAAGTCCAAATCATCGCCCAGCTCATCGGATCAAGTGACGACACCTTAGCCCAAATGGCCCCACTGTGAACAAACCCATCGACATCCAATCAAACGGTGGGTGCATGATCACATGGGGTGAGAATATTCCATGCGATCATACGCCAACCGTAGATCTTAAATCTCTGACACTGGGCCCCGCTGACATGAAATCCAACTCGTCACAAGAAACCAATAGAAAATTGACACATCAGTGCTACTGAGTAGACAGGTCCCACTACATGCCCATACAAGAAAATCGAACGGCTGTCACAAAAGCATGAAGGATAAACACTATGCATCTTTACCATGTGAACATACGACAACCACCGATTATGTTTGAGCTTTAACCACACCTGGCAACTGAGAAGAACTGGGACCCACGCGGACAGGTGGCAAGCGGTCACATGATCGCATGTCAGAAAAGTCTAACATGTGGCCATGTGACAACCAATCAGGAAGAGCTTGCAAACCTAGACCCACCATCCATCGCACTTGCGCAGTTAGGGAATGCCAGTAAACAAGAAACTATGAGGTTGAAAACACACAGGGTTTTTGATGGAAAAAATTGAAAACACACAAGGTTTTTGATGCCAAAAGATAAGCGCACAAAATCTGGAAGACATAAGGTTGAAAACAATGAAGGCTTTCACACAAACTGAAAATATCATGGATTTTCAAAAACATTGTGGGTTTTCGACACTGTGGCAGATTCTAAAAATATTTTCCTGCAGACCTTAGAACTTGAATAACTTTCTCAATTTTGCAATTTAGGAGATGCGATCTGGACTAAAGCAAGGTGACACATGGAAGAACATAGGGCTAAGAGTGCACAATATGAAATCAAGTGGATTTTCATCACACATTAAAACTATGACTTGCAGGCAGGGCGGGACATCTTCAAGAATTGTAGAAAAAAGGCCATTTTCACAGGATTTTGCACTGACAGGAAAATGGACTAACAATATGTTTAATCACTATGTTACATAACATACATTTATATACAAGCTCTCCCTTTCTCTGATTCCTCTCCAATCTGATTTTCATATTGTAGCCTTCTCTCCCTTTGACAACAATTCCAAAGAAAAACATAAAACATACAGCTCTCCAATAGCCAAGTAACTCTCGGTTGTTCGGTGCAGACAATGTATCTCTGTATACTAATATGCAAATTCTCTGTTCTAGCTTCTCAAATCTTTCACAACCTTAGACATAATCTGAAGTGTGAGCTATGTTGCATCAACATGAATGATCTTTTGAAAAGAATAGGCTGATGCAACCTCCAAATCACATTAGTGACCGGTAGATAGGGGACGGACCCCAAGTCTAGTCCTCAAGTATTCAAAAGTGTCCTTCGGTAGATGCTTGGTAAAAATATCAGCAAGTTTCTCCTTTGATGTGACATATTCCAGTTTGACTTGCTTCTCCTGTACTTGTTCTCTTAAGTAATGATACTTAATTGATATATGATTTGTCTTTGAATGCATTACAAGATTCTTAGAAATATTTATATTACTAGTGTTGTCACAATATATAATCACTGACTTAGTGATTACCTCATTCATTCCTTCCAACACTTGTTTGATATAAGCAATGTTTGAACAGTTTGTAGTAGCATCAAAATACTCTGCTTCAGCAGTAGAGTGAGAAATAAAAGGTTGTTTCTTACTTGTCCAAGTTACAAGTCTTTCACCAAAGAAAAATGCTCTTCTGGTTGTGGTCTTTCTTTCATCTATATTTCCAGCCCAATCTGAGTCACTGTAAACTCTTAGTTTAAATTTTCCTTAGGATACCATAAACCATAACTCTCTATTTTCTTTAGGTATCTCAAGATTCTTTTCACTACAACCATATGTGAAGCCTTTGGATTGGCAAAAAATCTAGCCACAATCCCCACTGCATGTGCAATATCAGGCCTACTATATACTACATACATCAGTTTACCAATCATAGATCAGTACAATGTCTACTTTACCTCTGTAGATTCATCATCTTTTTTCAATTTGAAGCCTGTAACCATCAATGTTCCTACTCATTTAGCATCTTCCATGCCAAATGTTCTCAATACTTCCTTAATGTACTTTGATTGTGTGATGAAAATTCCATCATTTTGTTGAATAACCTCCAAGCCTAGAAAGAATTTAATCTCTCCAAACATTGACATTTCAAATTCCTTTCTCATCTCATCAACAAAATATTTACAAATATGATCTTTTCCTCCAAAGATTATATCATTCACAAATATTTCAACAATCAAAATAGTATCATCAGATCCTCCTTTCATGTACAAATTGTTGTTTTCACTAGTTCTTACAAAACCAATACTTAAAAGATAAGTATGTAACCTTTCATACTATGCTCTTGATGATTTCTTCAATTCATATAAAGCTTTATGCAGTATACATACCATGTCTTTCTGATTCGGATCAACAAATCCTTCTGGTTATTCTATGTAGAGCTTCTCTTATAGTATTTTATTCAGAAAAGATGACTTAACATCCATTTGATAGACCTTAAATTTTTTATGTGCAACATATGCAAGTAACATGCAGACTCCTTCTAGTATAGAAACAGGTGAAAAAGTTTCACCATAATTAATACCTTCTTCTTGTGCATATCCCTTGCAAACAAGTCTATCTTTGTTCCTTGTAACCTCTCTATTTTCATTCATTTTATTTTTGAAAATCCATTTAGTACCAATAACATTTTTATCTTTCAGCCTAGGTACTAAAGCCCATGTCTTATTTTTCTCAATTTTTTCAATCTCTTCATTCATAACATTGATCCATTCATCATTCTCAAGTGTAACCTTGACATTCTTAGGTTCAAACTCACAAACTAAGGATACATTTTGTCTTAACTTCTTGTCATCATGCCTTCTTTCTTATCTCCAATGATTTTATTCTCAGGATGATGTCTTCTGACAAATCTTGCTAGCACTTGATCACTTCTTTGTTCTTCATTCTATTCAGGTTCATTTCTTTGCTCGGCAGCTTCTTCCTGATCCTCAATTTTCCATTGATGTTCCTCAGTGTTATTTTCATGATGCTCAGTTGACTCAGCCTGTGGCTTTGGTAGGTACTCTGGATGTTTAGTATAAACAAATCTACCATAATCTTTTAGCTCCTTAATGCTTTCTTCATCATTTTTATCAATAAATTCTTCAACTCTAACATTAGCACTTTCAATCATCTTATTAGTAACCTTATTCAAACACTTGTAAGCTTTACTTTTAGTAGAATATCTAAGGAATATTCCCTCATCACCTTTAGAGTCAAATTTCCCATTTCTATCATCTTTCAGAATAAAACATTTTCTACCAAAAATTATGAAGTAACTTACACTCAGTGTGTATCCAAACCATAACTTGTAGGGTGTCCTATTTGTGTCTTTCTTTAGTTGAACTTGATTCAAGACATATAAAGCTGTGCTAATTGCTTCTCTCCAATACATCTCTGCAACATTTTTTTCTATCATCAGTGTTCTTGCACAATCAATAATAGATCTATTTTTGCTTTCAGAAATCCCATTTTGCTGTGGTATTCTTGGTGCAAAAACCTATCTTTTGATGCCATTCTCATTAAAATAGTTAGTAAATTCATCAGAAATAAACTCACCACCTCTATCAGACCTCAAGCATTTTAGTTCTTTTCCGGTTTCTTTTTCTACTTTAGCCTTGTACCATTTAAACATTTTACATGCCTCAAATTTCTCTTTTAAAAACATAACAGTCATCAATCTAGTATAATCATCAACAAATAGAATAAAGTGTCTATCACCATAGTAGCTTTGAGTTCTCATGGGACCACATAGGTCGGTGTGAACTAACTCCAAGATTATTTTTGTTGAATAGTCTTTACTTTTAAAACTAGATTTTCTCATCTTCCCTTTCTGACATTGATGACACATAACATGATCAGGTTTATTTAGGCTAGGCATTCCTCTAACTTTTCTTTTTCTACTGATCTTAATCATGTTATCAAAATTTACATGACATAACCTTTTATGCCATAACCATGCATCCTCATTTTTCACCAATAAACAAGAAGTCTCAGCATTGTCAAGATAAAATAAGTTACCTTTTGATTGTCCTCCTATTCCGACAAGCTTTCCACTTTCATCATAGATTCTCACCTTCTTGCTTTCAAATTCCACTTGGTGACCTGAGTTGTTAAGTTGTGCCACACTTAGCAAATTGTAATTCAGTCCTTTTACCCAATAAGCATTATCACATCTAATTTTATCATTTATCAATAAAGATCCTTTTTCTTTAACCATGCAAGGTGTGTCATTACCCATTTTTACTGATCCTCCATTATAATGCTCAAGATGATCAAACTTATCTTTATCACCAGTCATGTGATGTGTACAACCACTATCAATGATCCAAGTATCATTTTTACTAACTTTAGAAATGAGTGTTGTTTCTACATACCTTTCCTCTTCCTCTGAATCATCTTTCATTGCAAGAAACACTACCTCAGTGTCATCATCTATGTCAGTGTCGGTGTCATTCTCTTTAGCAATGTAACATACCTTTTTACCTTTATCTTTGTGATCTTGGTTGTCTATGTTGTACTATTAGTTATCTCTATTGTTCCTTCTACCATAGCTTCCACCTCTTGATATGTCTCTATCATTCTCTTCCTTTACCTTTATACAATCTCCAGGCCATTAGTGCTTCTAGTTCATCAAGTTCATCTTCAGTATTGCTATCACTTTCATTCCTTATATTGTGCTTACTACTAGATTTACCACTCTTAAGAGAAGACATAAAAGCAGACTCAACAGTTGGTACAACACCATTATCATAATTGTTCAGCTCAAAAGTGGTTAACTTTCCAATCAAACTATCAAGAGTAAGTGTGCTATTAGGTGCAGACCTCATTTCATGAATTGCATATATTCTGATTGCATAGATAGAAAAAAGTTCTCTCAAAATTTTACTTACCACAGTATCCTCCTCAATGATACCATCAGCTCCATGAATAGCATTGACAACCTCTTTGATTCGATTTGAGTACTATATTATGTTTTCTCCTTCCTTCATTTTCATATCATCAAATCTGCCTCTCAAGCTTTCAGCTCTAGCTCTCATCACATTTGCATCACCACCATGTACTAGAGCAAGTTTATCCCATATCTCTTTTGCTGTAGTGCAATCTTTGACATCCTCAAATTTGGCATCAGATAGAGAACCAACAATCTCTATCATAGTCATGTGTTCATGTTGATCTTTCAATTGATCAAGAGTCAAAGATCCAGTTGGTGGTTGAATGTAGCCATTGTTTAGTAAGTATAATGTAGAATCTCCAATTCTAGATATGTGAAGTCTCATCTGACTTTGCCATGTAGAAAAGTTGTCCTTGTTTAGCTTTGACACTTCCCTCTTATACATCTTGTAATCTTTCTACTTAAGTCCTTAAAACTTATGTCAAAGCAACCGGTATGCTCTGATACCAATTGTTAGAATAACTGAGAGGGGGGCTGAATCAATTAGATTAGTTATCCTACAGTCCCAAATACAAAGATGTAACACTCAAAACAATTTCAATAAATTTTTCAGCTTGGTAACATAAACTATTAAACTGCCTGTTCCTTTTACCGATTACCAGTTAATTATCTCACTGTGATTAGTGACCAAATCAAATATGCAGTATGTAAATTATGACAATAAAACAATCATCACAAAAACACACAACACAATGATTCAACATCAAAACCCTACTAAGGGAAAAACCACCTAGGACCGGTAACCCAAAATAATTTTCACTCTTCTGAAGTGAGCTTCGTGAAGAGCCAACCTTGTTAAAGGTTATAAACACACTGTTAGGTGTGACCTTGTTAGAGGATTTAATGCTAACAGTAAACTTTCGACCAGCATTCACTATGGGGTCAATAAGATAACAATGTACATTCCTTGAATGACATAGGGGCATAACATAAGACGGTTAAGTCCACTCAGTTAGGAGATTTTCTGTATTAATGGTTAAATTGAAATAGTAGTTGATCTGATTACAATAAAACTCAATTTGTAGATGTTCAGATCTATTCTAAGCCCATACAAATCCTCTGATCAATATTTCAATTCACTTCCTCAACTTACTTTCACTCGGTAATAGCTCTTTGATGCTCGGTAATGTTCTGCAGTTCGGTTCTCCTTCAACCAGTCTGATTAGGCATGCATGAAACTATATTGACGTGAAATCTCTATAGTCTTCTTTCTTTAGGCATGTTTCAATAAAGAAACTCATATCTCTTATATAGACAGATAAACTATTTTCATATCAACCATTAGATTTTGCCACTTATCCTTCTTCGTTGATTTTGCCTCTTAAACCTTCCTCGACAGTTGTGTCAATAACACATTTCAATTCCATCCTTTAGATCTTCTCCAAATTGTGTCAGCCATGGATCTCATAACAAACTTTATCCTCAATCTCGAAATCATAACAATTTCCAGCTCATCATTTTCTATCAGCTAAACTAAGCATTTAATACTTTCATCCATACTCGATTAACAAAGAAATGTGTCGGTGAATACAAGCTCAGTTAATACTATCGCTTGGTATACACTACATTGGCTCGCTATATACCGAAGTCTTCATTTACCGATGTCTTGTACAATTTTGCTTCCTTCATAAAAGATTAATGCAATATAATCAAGTCAATAATATGAGATCATAAACTCATCAATAAGTTACCTAAAGTATTCCTTATCCTCATCTGTCATATCCATCTTTCTCCATGTAGATATCTCAGTTCTTCATCTTTTCTCTCTTTTTACAGATGTTTAGATGTTTATAACTTACATGATAAGTACTGTCAAAACTAGTTGACATCAATGACAATATAATGACTGATTTAATTATCTTACATATCATTTCAATAACTTGGTGATCTCTAATCACTGATCTTAAAGTCATTAGGTATTCAATCAATTGTAGTTCATCATATGTATGTATGTATATATGTATGCATGTATGTATGTACATACGTACGTACGTGTGTGTGTATTCAAGTTCATAAGTGTTCCTTTTAGTCAAGGCAAGAGGATATATTATGGTGTATTTATGTGCACATCTTCATGTTTATAGAGTTAATTGTTAGAGTAATAAAGTGTTTTACTGATTAATTGAATCATGTTGATTTAATTATTCAGTCACTTATTATCTCTTTCTACTTAAGCTAAACTTTAGGCATATAATAATTAATTGCTTTATTTATTATTATTATGCAACCTAGGGTTTTACCTTTTTAGGGTTTCAGATCTCCTTTTATAAGAATTGATCTCTTTTGTAATCTTAATTCTAAACATTCATTGTTTATTGATTTTCAACTTTTGTTTTTGCACATCAAGGATTTCTCCTTTATCGTGGACCCATACGTTCAGGTCTCCATAGTTGTTTGCTTCTCTCTCTTTCTGTGACACGTGTTTATGTGTAGGTGTTCTTGGGAGTTTTGGGTTGTTTTTCATCAACTCCAATATGGTATCAGAGCTTCAAATCTGCTTGTCCCTATCCTCTTCTTGATAGATTTGGTTGTGTTCGTGAGATTCACATTTTCAAAGGATTTCCTGTCAAATCTAGGGGGACCTATTTTTCTAGTCATTTTGGCTTCAAACGGACCTCATGGTTGCATTGATGGCATCCAAGAACCCCAAGATCCATATAAAATTTGTCCAATTTGGACAAATTTGGAATCTATGGCAAAAACAATTTGCAACTAGCCCTGACATGGATCTTGAGGCGGTCACTATTTTTGGAGCACTTCTGGCCCAAATAGACATCACGGATGCATTCGGAGCATCCGAGAAACCCAAAATCCATATAAAACTTGTCAATTTTGGACAAGTTAGACTTTGACACAAAAAAAAATTTGCATACCAGGTCATACGACTTGGCATGCAACTCGAGATAGTACGACTGCAGTCAACAAAATTTTTTTTTTTAAATTTTTTTTTGGGCCACATAGGCACCATCGAGCAGCCACTCGAGCACCACCTTTGGCAGCCCACTGGCAGCCAACAAGTGGTCCACGGTCCCACCACAGTCACTGCTAGTGGTGACCATCGGTGACCAGTAGGTTGACCGCCGGACAAACTTAACCGCCAGCAGCAGGTTCCTATGGAGGACCAAAGGCATGTTTCTTCAGTCCCCCTCATGCAATCAGCCATTGGTCATGTGGCGACCAGGGGCCACTTTTTTTGGCCCCAGGGGCCTATTGTGTTTTTACTATAGTGGCCATATGGCCATCAAATTTAAGTCCACAAATGACTGACATTAGCACTACATCAACATCATTTCAGACACTTTTTTGGGCCCTCCAGAGCACCTGTTGGTTTTTTGCTCATAACTTGAGCATACGATATCATTTTTCGGCAAACAAGATACTGTTGGAAAGCTTGTTCAAAGATGAATCTTTTTGGCATTTTGGATTTCAGATTTTTTTTCTTCAATTTTTTTCACCTGGGGTTCAAAGACACAACTTCTTTTCCGACTTCCATTTGGCACTACTTGTGGTTTTTTGCTCATAACTTAAGCATACGGTGTTGAAATTTGGCAAATGAGATATCATTGAAAAGATGATTCTGAGATCTTTCTAGATCTGGAGGTTTGAATTTTTTATTTTTATTTTTTGATAGTGTTTTTTACTGTCAAAGACAGATGTTCATTTTCACACTCTGAAAGCTCTATCTTGCACACCCGAACTCCATTTTGGGCAAATGATATATCGTTGGAAAGCTGGTTCTGAGAGATTTCTAGTGCTATGAGTAATTTTTCTAGATTATGCTCTAGGTTCATTTTATTTAGATTCTTTCATTTTTGCAGTTTGGTGGATATCTTGGATGTTATAGGTCCTAGGATCTCTTCCCTTTGAGGGATGACTCGTCTTAGGTTGTTCTTTATTTTTAGTAGCCTTCGCTCTTCTTTGAGTAGTGTATACTTCAATTTTGTAGCATTATTTTATGCACACACACTGAGCTAAAGTACCATTCTATTGTATGTATGGGATCTTGCACATGTTTGTGCTTTATGTACTCACACTCCATTATAAAGTGTCAGGGGGGTTTTGATGTTTGCCTTTGTTTTCCATCTACTTTTGTCATGTGAGTGTTCCTCCAATGACATTAGCCTCAGGTATCTCTATATGTGTGTTTGTACTCTCTCTGCACATTTGATGTTTCAGATTCTTCTTCATCATGCAATTCATATTGAATGATCTTTTCAGTGTACCTGTCATTACTCCCTTGTTAGCAATATGGGGGGGTTTCTATTGTTGGTTCTACTATTTCCTTAGTTTGATAGTGTGAGCTATGTATTTAGTATTTGATTCTATGTACTAGGTGAATGCAGTGGCTAGGTACCTATGCATTTCAGTGAGATGGATCATTTACCATATGGACACTCTTTTCTTTCCTATTTTTGGATGCACTCTTCTAGCTTTGATTGATCAGCTCTTTAGACTTTTGGTGTTTGTGCCATCTATATCTTTGAGTTCAGGTGTTTGCCTTTGTTTGCCTCCTGATTCGAGTAGTGTCATTTGAGGGCACTCATGCAGATTACAATCTTCTCTACCTAGTCATATTTCAGTGGAGGATCTTCAGATCAACAATTACTTCTTGACAGAGTTTGTAGTTTCTTGCTTCAGTGATGTTGTACATGTTCATCTTTGTTCCTATTTTCTGGAACATTCCTAGTTTTGGAGGCTTCTTCAGTCTTTCAGACTAGTCTTTGTCTCTTTTTGGAGTAGAGTTTTTCCCATGTGGTTTTCTCTATTTCTCCACTTTATAGAGAATATTTTTTGTACTTGGGTACCTGATCAAGTGTTTTGTTGTCGGGACCCATTTTCTTTCAGTAGTTCTTTCTAGGTTTTTAACTTCTCCCAAAGTTCATCTTAAGGGGGGGTGTTAGAGTAATAAAGTGTTTTACTGATTAATTGAATCATATTGATTTAATTATTTAGTCACTTATTATCTCTTTCTACTTAAGCTAAACTTTAGGCATATAATAATTAATTTCTTTATTTATTATTATTATTATGCAACCTATGGTTTTACCTTTTTAGGGTTTTAGATCTCCTTTTATAAGAATTGATCTCTTTTGTAATCTTAATTCTAAACATTCATTTTCTATTGATTTGCAAATTTTGTTTTTGCACATCAAGGATTTATCCTATCTCATGGATCCATACGTTCAGGTCTCCATAGTTGTTTGCTTCTCTCTCTTTCTGTGAGAGGTGTTTGCGTCTAGGTGTTCTCGGGAGCTGTGGGTTGTTTTTCATCAACTCCAATATTAATTTTAGTGTAATAAAGATTGTAAATGTTGACTTGGAATATTTTTTTATATAATATATTGATTAATTATGTAAAGGAAAAAGTAAATTAGTTGATGCAGTCAAGGATGGAGAATCCAATTAAGGATGGTCTGACCTTGCAGCCAAACACCAACACAATGAAAAACAAAACAAGAAACCAGATCTAAAAGAAAACAAATGTCTTTATTTATCAACTAACTGATTACATGCAATGTGCTAGGTTGTAAGGCCTTCCTAGTTATGGCCAATTACAATGCAGGAAATAGTTCTACAAGATCAAAAAGGATCCAACACACTTCTCCTTAGCTAGCCTAGGGCTACAACACAACAGAACACTAGTAGGCACTCCAAGAAAGATCTGAACTTGTACTCAAACTTCCAAGCAATCTTTCTACTACCTAAGCTCGCAAGCTACTAACTCTACTTTCACAGATCCACACATCTACTATTGCTACTCTATTGCCTAAAAAACTACCCAAGCATCTACTTAAATACTAATCCAAGCCACAAGTCGGCTGGATGAAAAAATTAAATCCCAAAAGCCATTCGGCTCCCAAATATACAAATATTAAATGCCAAACATCAGTTGGCTCACAAATAACTTCACCAATATTTAATTCACCAAGTCAGCCTCCAAATCCACATAGGATAATGCAACACACCAGATCTAGGTCCCCACACATCCAACAATCAATCCATAACATGAGGAACGTGACCTAGATTAAATGTACCAGTCAACCAAGCTGAATCTCCAAGAACAACCATTGGTAAGACAAACTACCGAGTATCAAGAAACATACTGAGCAACCATACCAACCGAGGTCCTCAAGCATTACCAAGCACCCATGTCAACCAAGCACCATAGACATCACCAAGCACTAGAAGTGCCAAGTCTCCTTCAGTGATTGAGCTCCCTTTAGCAACTGATTCATCTAGTGATCGAGCCACTTCAATGATCAAGCAATAGGAATAAACACCAAGACCTTATCGATAACTGAGCACCAAGCAACAAAACACCAAGTCACCAAGTGACCATCATCAATCAAGATCCACCAGAACTTCCAACTGATAATCACCACCAAGACCACCAAGCTCCATCGATGAAGCCTAACAAACTTTGACCGAGAATCACCATCAAAGATGGAGAAATGCCAGTCTTCTACCGAGATTACCAACCAAGTAATTGAACTCCACTAGATAGTTACCAAGACTGCTACAATCTTCAGGCACCGAGCAATAAGCCAGGATGCCACTACATCAGACTCCTGGGGTACAAAGAAAACTGTGTCCCACACTTCTCGCCAAAGGGAACATTTGAAAACCACCAACTCCACTTCATCTTCACCAAAGGTTTCCATTCCATCACAAGAAAGAGAACCAATCAGCATGTCCAACATCTTGAACAAATCAAACCATCAATACATCACTGAGTATCAAGTCTGCATCCCATCTCAGAATCTTATCACAAGACTTGTCACTATCAACTAGCAAGTCAAGTCCGCAACCCACAAACAACATCTGCACTACAACACCGAGCAAAAGAAATTTGGTAACACCAACATCACCGAGGTGTTCAACAACATGCAACTCTACACCCACAACAATCTAATCAAGAATAACCAGATGCTCTACAATTTCCATGTCAGGCATAATTGACTAAACATGAAAACCAATCTCCTCACCAGCCTCAACAAGATCAACAACATCGTCGATAATCACAGGTAACTTAGCAAAAGGCACAAGTTGCTCTACAAGTTTCATGGTAGAATCCACCAACTGACCATCAAAACTAATTTCACATACCTCTTCAACCTTCGAACTATCACAGGAAACCTTGTCAAGATGTCTTCTTTCACAAACCAGCCTTCTAACTAGCCAAACAAATTTCCTCTGGATCGGCATGCTCTAACTCTGACAAGCTTTACAAAACTCAACAACACTTTTTCTCACAAGGTTCTTAACTCAGTTCTCCATGCAGTTCAAAAAATTTGCTTCCAATTGAGAAAACCTCTCAGAAATCACATCATCAAGGTCCAATCCTCTCAGAGACATCTCCAAAGATCTTTGAAAACCTTCTGCAACAAACCCTAACACTGACCACCTTGTGACAACCTCCAAGTTGTATGCAATTTAGATCGCAACCTACCACCTTGCATGAAAAACTAGGGAATGATTTCACAAGTTTAATGTCATTGATCTGCAACTGAGATTACACACAATCTCTTCGCCAACAAGATCAACTTCACAAGATCAACCTTGCTAGGTCAACCTTCTGCTCCAACAAGATCAAACTCTCACTTTGTTACCACCTAATGCAGTCAAGGATGGAGAATCAAATTAAGGACAGTTCAACCTTGCATCCAAACACCAACACAATGGAAAACACAACAAGAAACCAGATCTGAAAGAAAATAGATGTCTTTATTTATCAACTAACTGATTACATGCAATGTGCTGAGCTGTAAGGCCTTCCCGGTTACGTCCAATTACAATGCAAGAAATAGTTCTATAAGATCACATAGGATCCAACACACTTCTCCTCAGCTAGCCTAGGTCTGCAACACAATAGAACACTGGTAGGCACTCCAAGAATGATCTGAACCTATACTCAAACTTCCAAGCAATCTTTCTACTACCTAAGCTCACAATCTACTAACTCTGCTTTCACAGATCCACACATCTGCTACTACTACTCTACTACCTAAACAACTACCCAAGAATCTACTTAAATACTAATCCAAGCCACAAGTCAGTTAGATGAAACAATTAAATCCCAAAAGCCAGTCAGCTCCCAAATATACAAATATTAAATGCCAAACATCAGTCGGCTCACAAATAACTTCACCAATATTTAATTCACCAAGACGGCCTTCAGATCCATATAGGATAATGCAACACACCAGATCTAGGTCCCCACACATCCAACGGTCAATCCATAACACAAGGAATGTGACCCAAATTAAATGCACTAGTCAGCCAAGCTGAATCTCCAAGAACAACCATCGATAAGCCAAACTACTGAGAATCAGGAAACATATCGAGCAACCATACCAATTGAGCTCCTCAAGCATTATCAAGCACCAATGTAGACCGAGCACTAGAAGTTCCAAGTCTCCTTCAATGACCGAGCTCCCTTCAGAGACCAAGCAACATGCATAAACACCGAGACCCCATCGATAACCGAGCACCAAGCAACAAAACACCAAGTCACCAAGTGACCATCATCAACTAAGATCCACCAAAACTTCCAACTAAGAATCACCACCAAGACCACCGAGCTCCATCGGTGAAGCCTAACAAACTTCAATCGAGAATCACCATCAAAGACTGAGAAATGCCAATCTTCTACCGAGATTACCAGCCAAGTAACCAAACTCCACCAGATAGTTACCAAGACTGCCAGAAGCTTCAGGCACTGAGCAATAAGCCAGGATGCCACTGCATCATTAGTTAAACCAAATCTGAGAAGTGATGTGACTGATTTCTTATCTATTCATGTGTGTATATGAAATTATGTAGGAAGATTGGATACCTTGGGAAGAAGGGTATTTTTTTCATTGAAATCATTGTATTCATGTGATTGTTGTTTGTTTTTAGTTTATGTGAGCATGAAAGTTATATGGAACGATACCAAATATGGAAGTAATAGGGAATGGTCAGAAAGGTAATTTTCTTTTATGCATGCATGCCTACCTACCAGAAGAATTTGGTTAAAATAGTTTGGAAAAATCTTAATGCATATTTTTACCATGTATATGTTAGTTTTTGTACCATCTCCCTGCTACATCATTGTTAAAATATTGTAATCTCATAGGTGAATTGTAGTTATGTTACAATGATTTTTCAACTAATCCAACATTGCACTATCTTAGATAAATTTTGAATGTTTTAAAATATTTTTACATTTTGAATCTAAATATAATATATTTTATGATAATAAATAAATAGAAAAACCCTTTTTTGGATAATCATCTTTCTCACTTACACTATGTGAGTGGAGAAAAAGAGAGTTGAGTTTATAGAAAAATAGTCAATTACAAAAAAGTAAATTATAGGTTCAAGAAGGTAAACTCACTATCCATAAATTATAGGTTCAAGAAAGTAAACTCACTATACATGGAAATAAAACTTGTTCAAGAGGAAAATTCATGAAATTAAACTCACTATACATGGATAGAAAACTTGTTCAAGAAGAAAATAAAAAAGTTAGATTAAACCTACAACAAATAAAAATTTAAAAATATAATATGCAAAGTAAGTATTAGGAATAACATAGAATCTAATACACATAACATGCATATAATTATCAAAATATGGATCACACATAATAAATAGGTAGAAATGAAGAAAACACAAAAAAAAACATGCATTTATAGTGTGTTTTTTCGCTAGAAGAATGTGGGGTATAAATCAAAGTCTAGTATCCTCTTTCTCTAAGAACCATACAATACTTTTATGAAGCATGAGATCAATCATGCTCTCTATCTAGGTGACCAAGAAAAAGTATAGAGCATAGTTAATATGAGTTAAGTAGACACAATCTATAAAATATGAAACTCATAAATATGTACAACATCAAATATTATGTGGATGAGTTCCCTCTATTTCTAGGTAATCTTAATAAGGTTGGCGAATGCAAGGAAATTAATATTTTTAAAATCATAATATATCAATTTTTAGGGAGCATGTTAGAAATGTAGGTGCTCTAAGAACCATACAATACTTTTATGAAGCATGAGATTGATGATTCTCTCTATCCAGGCGACCAAGAAAAAGTATAGAGCATAGGTAATATGAGTTAAGTAGACACACTTTATAAAATATGCAATTCATAAATATGTACAACATCAAATATTATGTGGATGAGTGCCCTCTATTTCTAGGTAATCTTAATAAGAGTGGTGAATCCAAGGAAATTAATATTTTTAAAATCATAATATATCAATTTTTAGGGAGCATGTTAGAAATGTAGGTGTGTGCATATGTCTAGATGCACAAGTGAAAGTAAAATATACTCCCTCAAAGTAATTTCTTATATAAAATATTTTGCAACTAATTTGAGGTAAAAGTGGATGATGAGGTAAAATATCTTTAGAAAGCATATAAATAGATATGCATCTATATTCAATTAAGAGATTTTCCAAAGTAGAAATAAAAAACAATTAGCATTGCACATAGAACACAAAGGGATCAACATATATAGGGTTAGGAAAAATATATGAAAGGTAAAATTAAGGAATTGAGATAGAACTATTATCCCAAGAACGTCAAACTATAACTATGATGCTTCTATTAACAATTCAAGGGGGAGGACTATCATCAAGGCATACAAGAGGATCATCATGTACTAATGATTTATTACTTCATTTTTAGAATGTACTATAGTAGAGGTTAGATTTTTATTTCCTAAATTTTCCTTTCCATATATTTTAGTCTTTTTTTTAATAATAGGTGTCAACTTCTTATTAAATTTGCCTCTAAGCAAAAATATCCTTCTATATATGTTAAACCCTTATGATTATAAATTGGATTGTAAAACTTGGCTTTTTTCTCCTTTATAAAGATAAGGATAAAGAGAACTAAATCAACACTAACCAAGGAATAATTTTGAAAATAAAGATGAAAGACAAGACACCAAGGCATGCCCTAATAGATTCACCAATCTATTAGTTTATGTTTTATTTATTTTTCTATAGTAAGATCTAACCCTTAGGCGCTTACAAATATACAAACAAGATAAACAAACTTTTTCAATTAAGGATACATCTATTCTCAAAGAAAGGATTAGAAAAGGCCAAGAAGAAAAAGAAAAATAGACTTCTTGTATAGTTTCCACCTTCCCAAGTTTAGGAGGGTGTTTATAAATATCCTTTTTTATGAAATAGGCAAATGAAAAAATAAATCCGCACATAGGATGCCCTTGTATTGATATTTAACCACTAATCTTTATGGATGTTGTGGTCCTTTAAAAAAAGTTCACTTTTACAAAATTAGATTTGATGTGTAAACTATAATTTAATTACATGTAGTGGCCTTTGAAAAAGTGTAGCCTTTGCTAAATTTGGATTTTTAATGCTTCAATCAATTAAGTCTTGGGGTTTGTTAAGTTAATGTGAGATAAAACCCCTTGAATTATTTGATTTCATCAGGAATCTTTTTTATTATTAGTCCCTTTATATTATTACTATCTTATGAGATTAATATCCCAAACCTTTATTTATATTGGCCTATGCTTATAAGATTATCCAACCCTTAGCTCAAGCCTGTTGGCTATGTCAACCCATCTACGATGTTAATAACCTAATCATTTGTTTTTTTCAATCTTACAATTGATGTTGAAATTTATTGGTTCTTTGTTTTTTATTAAGGTAAATACAAGTTTTGAATGGGCCCCGAAACCATTTACAAAAGAAGCATAAGAGATTCAATAGAGTTCATACAAACATAGAACACCTGCTAAGAAACAAAAAGCAAGACCCAAAACCTACAAACATCAAAACAACAAACTATGTAAAAAAGCCAAAAAAGATAGTCGACGGATAACTACTAGCAACCCCCCAAGAAAAAGCCTACACAATTTACATCTTAGCTTCAGTGGCCTTTTTAGCCTCTTTCTGCATTTCCTCCATTTTTCATAATGGAATCTTTAAGGCTTATAAGCTCCTTAGGAACTTCATGAACTTTCCTCTTTAGGTTGCTTCTTGTTCTTATTCCAAGTCCTGAAGATTGACCTTTACCCCCAGCATCATCAACCACCATAATGGTAGTTTTTTCTAGCAGAATTCTCTCCAGGTAGGCATACAAAGCTTTTAAATTCATTATAGAGACCTTGAGCCCTCATTGTTGTGCTTCAGAATTTCTCTAAAACAATAACCATTATAGCTTATTTTTTCATTAATATCCTTTAACGTTTCATCCACAATCACATAAATTCTAGCATTCAGGTTATCATCATTATTATTAGTATTTACCTTCATCAAAACCTCATCAGTGCAATTTTCTAGTCTTCCTTTAAGAGCCTTCATTTCTTCTTCCAACACCTTCAGGTTGCGACCCATTTCCTTCATATCCTTACTGAGCCATTTTTCAATGTTGGTTCCATGTCCAATAGTACTCCTAACCTCCTATAGAATGCGGTTGTCAACAGAAAAGCCAGTCAAATTTTCCTTCTCATTCCCTACTCTTTGCCTTTTCTCTTCTCTTTTCCCATCCCTAGTTTTAGGCTTTTCTTGGTTCTTTGTTAGGTCCTAGGTAAGAGTGAAAACTATTAGAAAATGAGAGAAAATTATATGTGATAAAAATCTTTGGTTTCATGCATGAAGATCCAAAAATTTGAAAACCAAATTGAAAATGAAGATAAATAATGTAAGATTATTGTAAATAAATATGTTGCATAATAAAATCATGGTGATTACTATAAATTCTACTCTCAAAATATAATGGGGCTATGTAAATTTGTTTGAAATGGCATTTAATGCAATGAACACTATATGATAAATTTATCTTGGAAAGAAATATTTTAGTTGTGTGGGATAACTGTCAATATGTAGTCATGAAATAAAATATTGTGAGACCTCTATTTCTTAGAAATATATAATAGACTCTTATGTACCTACAACTAAGGTTTAGGGGTATGACTCATTGCAAAACTCATCAAAATAAAACATCTAGTGCAAAGTATCCTAAAATTTATATTTTAAAGATGTTTTATTATGATGATTTAAAACTCTTGTAGTGACCTAAATTATATCCCTATACAATTTATTCCTCAACTAGAGCCCATTTTAGTTTCCAAGGCTTGCATGCCCATTATGCTTGATCCAACCTTTATTTCATGCACATTTCTAACATCCTTGTACTACATAGGACCTCTAGTCCAAATTCAAGTCTACATTTTTTGGAAAGAGACATTTTACAGATGCTTTGAAGTTTTCATTGATGGAAAATCATCTCATTGCATCTATCTACATGATAGGATTTTATAAAACCGAAAGTCCTTTTGTAAATTTGGCTAAGCTTGGTGAAGAACAAAGTATTCAGTAGTTTTTGGTATTTTTCCAGTATCAATATTTTGAGGCATGAATCTAAGGGAAGATTTATGAATGTCTATTCTACCAAATTCCATATTTGTGAGAATCCATTGTAATACTTCTATAGAATAGTTACATCTTGTGGGTTCATCCCCACAATTTTTTTTCCCTTAACCAAATTTCCATTCAAAAATATTTGTGTTATGGTGTTGTGGATGTTTTCTTTATGCTTTAGCATTTTACTTTTCATTATATGTGTTAAGTGGATAAAGAATTAGATTAATAAAGTTAAAAAGTGCAGAACAATGATTCAGCCCCCACCTCTCAGTGTTCCTTAATTCCAACATGCTTTGGGTATACTAGGGTGACATGGAGGGTTAGGGACTCAGGGGAAATAAAAATTTGTCCCTGTTCATTAAGGTTTCTCTTTTCCGAAAAAAGTGGCCCCAAATTTAAAATTGGGTAATAATTATTTGGTTTTAGTAGGATTCCTAAATCCTTGTCAAAATCTTTCTAGTTTTGCACCAAAAAATGGCTAGAAGAGGTATATAGAAAAGGATACATCCCTCATTTTTGTAAGTTATGAATCCATCCAAATCTATCATTTCTGTCATGCATTTATAGATCATGAAGCTTTTGATTCCAATTCAAGAATTCAACAAGCATGAAGTTCAATCCAAGGCATCAAGCATTCATGTCATGGAAGAAAATGAGTGATTTGTAGATCCAGACATTTTTTAACACATTCATGATCTTCCTATCCTAAGAGACAACATCAAAGACAATATCAATCATCTTCACAAGTATTTTGATATCAAGAAGGTTCATGAAGGTATAAGCATTTTATCCAGCCACTTCTACATATCAGCACACTTCCTTTCAAGTACATTTTATTTGAATTTCAATGTTAATTCCTCAACTAAGGTTTCATTTAGGAAAACCCCATTCTATATCCCCTTTCCCTCTTTTTGTGTGTAAAAGAAATGGGTGGCGCTAGTGTAAAAGGGGCTACAAAGATTAGATTAGGAGATATAGTTTGCAAGTTGTTTCATTAGAAAGAGTTTCAACAAAGGTGAGTTTGACTTGGCCCTATCCTAGAAAAATCCTACTTTGAATCACCCCCATCCCTCTAGGGTGCCCCATTCCTCCTATTTTAGGCTAAAATTTGGTTTACAGGTCAGTTACTATTTCTGACTCCTAGATTCAGTCCTAAAATTATTCTATCAATTTAGTATCCTTCTTGCACATGCAAAAAAATACATTTCCACTATATCTATCCCTAGATATTACATTTTTAAATTATATTTTTGTAGCATATCCCATCATATGGAAAAGTATCATTACATCCACCTAGCACTTAATCCTTCTCAAGCTTAGTGGATCATCTTCCTTCCAATGTAAGAAGAGATAGCCTAGGCTTCCTAGTTCTCCCCCCCCCTGCCCCCCCAAGCTAATGAAAACCACCAATCCTATTTCTTTCATTACAATTTGGTAAACCCAACCCTCTTACATCTTAATTTTGATTGTGTTTCTAGATCTAAATTTTATGCATTGCCTTGCTACATTTATGGATTTGGAAATCTAGGTTCTCATTATATTTTAGTGAACCTGACTCTAATACATCTTAATTATGATTTTGTATTTAGATCTGACTTTTATGCATTGCATTGCTACATTTTATGCATTTAGAAATCTAGGTTCATCTTCGTTACATTTTTGTGAACCTGATTCCTTACATTTCTATTCTAATTTGGATGTCTATATGTGATTTAAATGCATTTTATTTCATATTTTATGCTTTTGTTTTATGTGTCATGCATTTAGAGATTCAAATTTACTTTATTTTATACAATATTTAAATGATAAATCTCTTAGTACTTTGTATTGTTTAGACATTTCCTTTGTGCATGAGTTTTATGACCTTAAGCCCTACCTCTAGCATCCCCATGAGAAGAAGTTATAGACTTTTGGACTCCCTTAAGGATATAGAGATCGAATCAACTAAAATTTTTAATGGAAATGTAGGTGGTAACTCTATGCCTATAATGAAATACCTAACACTATTGAATATCACTCTTCTCACACTTCACATGATTGGTCTTTTGTATCATACCCAATATTCCTTGGTCTTTTATGTTATTATCAATATTTCCATAAAAAGTCAGTCCATTATGTCCATTCCATAATAAATTGTCTTATACATCCTGATTGGTATAAAAACATACATCATGATTCCCAAAATATCCTAAAAAATTCATAACATTGAAAAATGTCCTAAAAATGCCAAAAAAATAAAAAGAAGTCTTGAAAAAATCCAAAAAAGTTAGAAAATAAAATCCCAAAAATCATCCATTCATCACAATCCATGATAAAAATTTCATTTTCAATGATAGACATTGGAAAAACGCAAATGAAAAAGAATTCCAAAACATTGATCTAAAAAATTTGTGCAACAATAGACAAACCTATCAACTAGTCCCCAATCAAACCAATCACCTTGTCTTATCAATTAGTCAATCAATGGCCATGTTTTTTATATAGAGGATAGATACACTTAAAACTAGATAGGTTGGTCTTAAATGGGGTAGCCCATTCTTGGAGAAAAATATCATCATCATCGTCATCATCATCATCATGCAAACAATCAACAAAGATAAAGATCAGTATGGTTGTTGATTCATTGGTCTAGTGAGTCTTATCTTGTATTGATTTATTTTAAATCATGTTCCTATGCTTCTCAAGGATATCTATAATTGATTAGAGAAGTTGGGATGGTTCATGGTTTTTTTTTTTTCTATTTGTGTGATGATTTCATGAAGTCTTGGGGAAAGAAGGCATTTTAGGTATCTTTTTTGGCATGTTTACTTTGGTCAAAAGATCCTATGAAAACCTATGGTAATGTATAGAAATTATTGTGATTGTTGCACATACCTCAATATTTAATACAAGAGTCCTAGGATGGATGGAAATATTCCTTGTCTATCACATGTGCCTATTAATTCGAAGGGAAACCATATTACATGTGCATTCATATTTTGGATAACATGTGTTGGATTATTTTGGTTCACATTGGTGTTTTCACTCAAATATAACCAACTAATTGTACACGTTTGATTATTTTGATAAGTGTTCTTGAAGCTTACTTGTAGATGATTAAGTCTTTTGTTGTGGATGTTAAAGATCAATATGTTTTGTCATTTTTTTAATTTAGTCTGTGTGGAAGGAGATTATAGCGATTGTGAGTAGTTTTACGTGCACAAGTTAATGATTTGAGGTCTGAATTAGAGATACAAATAAGTGAGTGATGAAGTGTATGAAACTAGTATATTGTACTTAACTGGAATTGTATTTTGGCATTTGTAGATTTCATTTCTTAGTTCAATATTTACTATGACATTGTATTTTTCATATATAGGTGACCTAATTCTTTTTGTATTTGAGCATTGAGCTCTAGGCAATATGCTTGAATGCATGTGTATTCTCCATTGTAATACTTCTACATAATAGTTACATCTTGTGGGTTCATCCCCACCATGGTTTTTCCCTTAACCAAATTTCCATGCAAAATCTTGGTGGTATGGTGTTGTGGATGTTTTCTTTATGCTTTAGCATTTCACTTTTCATTATATGTGTTAAGTGGATAAATAAGTAGATTAATAAAGTTAAAAAGTGAAAAATATTGATTCACCACCCCCCCCCCCCCTCAGTGTTCATTAATTCCAACATGCTTTGGGTAGACAAGGGTGACATGGAGGGTTAGGGCCTAGAAAAATTTACCCCTATCCATTAAGCAACAACAACTGCTACAGAATGGCTGCGAATAATCCTCCATAGGATATATTCAACATTCATTCCTAACAATCTCCCCCATTGGCATTGATGACAACATAGATGAAAAAAATCCAAGTTCCATGAATACCAACACTGAACACTACTGCTCTGAAATGTTTTCAAATCCTCTTCATCAATCAAATCTTTCTTCATTTTCCTATTCAATTCTTATAGTTTTCCATTTATATTTCTTGTGTCCTTCTCCCTCAAATTCTCTTCAATAGATGATTTTTCATGTATCCTTCTCCCCCATTGACATCAATGACAGATAATACATCACTATGTCAACAACAATTTCAATGTCAAAAGACACTTTTTAGAATATACATTCACTAGAGTCCTTATGACTTAGCTCAAAAATACATACTCCCCCATAGAGGAAGTACCAACATCTAGTCTAGAAAAAGATAGAGCTCATATACCACTAGACTGATGCAACAATCTACATCACTTCTCAAAAGTAGGCTGGGGCATAACCCCAAGCATACCTCTCAGATACTCAAATGTATCTTTTGGTAAGGGCTTTGTAAATATATCTGTAATCTGCTCTTTTGTACTTATATACTCAAGTCTAAATTCTTTCTTTGCAAATTTCTCTCTTACTACATGATACTTTATTTCTATATGGTTTTTCTTATAATGTAGTACATGATTCTTAGACATACTTATTGTACTGGTGTTATCATAGTGTATAACAATAGGCTCATCAAATTTTATTCCAATATCCTTCAACATTTGTTTCATCCATATTATCTGGTTACAATTATTTGTTGTTGCTATATATTTTGCTTCTACTGTGCTATGTGAAATGCAATTTTATTTCTTTCTTAGCCAAGAAACCAATCTTCCTCCAAGGAAAAATGCTCCACCACTTGTACTATTTTTTCATCAACACTGCCTCCCCTGTTAGAAAGTAAAGTCCACCAAGATAACTGAGAGGGGGGGGGGGGGGGCTGAATCAGTTATCTAATAATTATAACCTTTATCAGCTTCAACAACATTTAACCATGTAAGCAATGTAATTACCAACCATAGAAAGATATTCATACACAATGACACAATAACACAAGATATGTTGACTAGGGAACCTCTTGATCAAAGAGTAAACCCCGGTGGGAATGATGCCCACAAAAGATGCACTAATATGAATATTCCTTTTGAAAGGATGGACTCTGTTAGGAGTCTTATGAAATACATTCAGTACATATGAATCCCTGTAAGGAGATTTTGAATATCTATTAAAAGATTCTAACCCTGTTAGGAGTTATGGAAGACATAAGGACCCACTGCCAAAATAGCTTCAGGGTAAGATCACTGAACACACTATCCAAATGACCTTAATATTATTTAGTAGAATAATATGAAATATGTTACCTTCTTACTATGCCAAAATACACTCACTGCTACACTAGATCTCAATTCCAGATATTTGTACTTCGCATGTCTTCCTTCACAATTTCTCTTTTACAACTTCATTAGCTCTTTTCTTCACTTCATGCTTACATTCACATTCAACCATACCATGATCACACTTATTTCACATTGCTACTCTTATTCCTTGCATATCCAATAAAGAAAAACATTCCTTCCTTTATACCACACTCAAATAATTACAAATGAGTCAGCACACAAATACAAAATAAAAGTTTCCACACGCTACATCAGAATTACACAAAACTGTCAGCTTCCAAATGTAATAAATCTTCACTCATACGACCTCAAATTTTTCACTATGAACCATGTCACAATCAATGTGTCTCAACCTTCCCTTTAACTGCACAAAACTAGATTCCATCCCAATTAGGAGATATCATCCGATTTCCACAAACCGCTACTCAGGAACATTGCCTGAATACTACTTCCACAAAAATGCTCATAACTTTTATGAATAAATTAATTTATATCTGTTCTCTTAACCATAGACAAATAACATATCAAATAATATAACCTCAACATTGCATAGCTTTATCTGCAATATCCTACATGTGCTAATCAAAACATTGTCTGCTTCTCTGCTAGTCTCTAGAAGATCACTGTGTTGACATCAATGACAATCATAGTCATGAATGCAACAACAACTGCTACAGAATGACTGCCAACATCCAGCATTCATTCCTAACAATCTCCCCCATTGACATTGATGGCAACATAGATGAAAAAAATCTAATGTTCCAAAAATCCAATACTGCAACACTGTTGCTCTGACAAACATTTCAAATCTTGCTTCGTTATCCTATTCAGTTCTCTCCAACAAGTGGTTTTTCATGTACACTTCTCCCCCATTAACATCAATGACATAAATTTCATCACTATGTCAAGAACAACTCAATCTCAATAGACACTGTTTAGAAAAATACATTCACAAGAGTCCTCATGACTCAACTCACATACTCCCCCATAGAGGAAGTACCAACATCCAATCCAGAAGAAAGATAGGGCTCATATACCACTGGACGGATGCAACCAACTACATCATTACTCATAAGTAGGCTGGGGCATAACCCCAAGCATACCTCTTAGATACTCAAATGTATCCTTAGGAAAAGGCTTTGTAAATATATATGCTATCTGTTCCTTTGTGCTTATGTACTCCAGTCTAACTTCTTTTTCAGAAACTTTCTCTCTTACAACATGATACTTGATCTCTATATGCTTAGTCTTAGAATGTAAAATAGGATTCTTAGACATACTAACTATACTGATGTTGTTGCAATGTATGAAAATAGGCTCAACAAACCTAATTCCAATATCCTTCAGCATCTGCTTCATCCAAATTATCTGGTTGCAATTGTTTGCTGCTGCTACATACTCTACTTCTGTTGTGCTCTGTGAAATACAATTCTGCTTCTTGCTTAGCCAAGAAACTAATCTTCCTCCAAGAAAAAAGGCTCCACCACTAGTGCTTTTCTTGTCATCAACACTACCTCCCCAATCAACATCTGTATATGCACATAGGGTAAAATCATCATATTTTTCATACCACAATCCATAGTCCATTGTACCTCTTAAATATCTCAATATCCTCTTTACTGCTGCATAATGTGACTCTCTAGGTTCATCTTGAAATCTTGCTACCATTCCAACTGAATGTTGTATATCCAATATAGTATGTTTTAAGTACTACAATCCTCCAATCACGGATCTGTATTTCTTCTGCTCAACTATCGATGTTTCATCTTTGCTAGATAGTTTATGTCTTGTAACCATAGGTGTTCCAACTAGTTTACAGTTCTCCATTCCAAATATTTTTAGAAAATCATTCAAGTACTTTGTCTAACATACAAAGATACCATCACTATTCTATGTTATTTATAATCCCAAAAAGTATTTCATCTCACCAATCATACTCATTCCAAATTCAATCTTCATTTCATCAACAAATTTGTCACTAGCTTCATCTTCTCCTCCAAAGATAATGTCATCAACAAAAATAACTATAATCAACAAACCATTTTCAATTTTTTTTGTATACAGATTGCTATCAGCTGTTCCTTTAGTAAATCCCAATTTCAACAAATACTTATCCAATCTAGCATACCAAGTTCTAGGTGCTTGCTTTAGTCCATATAATGCTTTTTTTAGTTTACATACCATGTCTCCTTCTTGAGTCAAAGGAAAACCTTCAGGCTGCTCAATGTAGACTTCTTCCAATTTTCCTTTCAGAAATGCTGACTTCACATCCATCTGATACACTTTGAATTTCTTATAAGATGCATAGGCCAAGAACATTCTTACTGCTTCAATTCTTGCCATAGGTGCAAAAGTTTCTTCATAGTCAATTCCTTCTTATTGTGAGTATCCTTTACAAAATAATCTTGCTTTGTTTCTTACTACTTCTCCTTGTTCATTCATCTTGTTTCTAAATACCCATTTAGTTCCAATCACATTCTTTTCTTTAGGTCTAGGGACCAATTCCCATGTCTTGTTCTTTTCAATTTGATCTAGTTCTTCTTTCATAGCATTAATCCAATGTTCATCTTCACAAGCTTCACTAGTAGATTTAGGTTCAATTTGAGAAATTAAACATAAATGTACCTTACTTTGAGTCAGAAATCCTTTGTCCAAACTTCCAATAACTTGTTCAATAGGATGATGTCTTGATATATACCTGTTTGGTGTCATAGTTACAGATCTTGCTTCAACTGTAGATTCTTCTCTAGATTCCTCTCTAGTTTCTTTTGTAGGACTCTCATTCAGTAATTCACTGTTAGTCTCATAGAATAATTCAGTAGTTTCAATGTTAGGCTGAGGATGAGGTTCTTCATTAGATTCATAGTCAAGCATTCTTTCTTGAATTTTAAACTTCTCATCAACTTTAACATTTGCGCTTTCAACAATAGTTTTAGTTCTCTTATTGTAACATCTATATGCTTTTCTCTTCAAAGAATATCTAAGAAAAATACCCTCATCACTTCTAGGATCAAACTTTCTAATATCATCATCTCTCTTTATATAACATTTGCTTCCAAAAATTCTAAAATACTTAACTGAGGGTGCAAACCATAATTCATAAGGTTTCTTGTTTGTGTCTTCTCTGATTTGTACTCTATTCATTGTATATACTATTGTATTCACTGCTTCTCTCCAAAATGTCTTCACCAAATCATTCTCAAATAACATAGCTCTTGCTGCTTCAATCACTGACTTGTTTCTTCTTTCTACAATACCATTTTGTTCAGGTGTTCTAGGGGCTGAAAATTGTCTCTTAATACCATTCACTTCACAAAAAGTGTTAAACTCTCTAGAAGTAAATTCACCACCTCTATCAGATCTCAAACATTTAATCTTCATTCCAGATTCATTCTCAACTTTATTCTTAATGATCTTAAACTTATCAAATGCTTCAGATTTTTCTTTCAGAAATGCAATCCACATCATTCTTGTAAAATCATCAACAAGAATCATAAAATACCTTTCTCCATAGAATCCTCTAGTCCTGGTAGGACCGCTTAAGTCTATATGAACAATCTCCAACTTCTCTGCTAATGTGAACTTCTTACTAGGAAATGAACTTCTCTTTTTCTTAGCCATCACACATTCCTTGCAAATCATGTTAGTAGGCTTCATAATTTTAGGCAAATCCCTTACTGCAAGTGTAGTACTTAATTTCAAAATGTTATCAAAGTTTATATGACAAAACCTTCTATGCCACAACCAAATGTCATCAATTTTAGTAATCAAACATGTCATCTCAGTAGGATTCAACTAAAATACATTACCCCTAGTTCTAGATCCAGTTCCAATCAGATTTCCATCTTTATCCTTTATCACACAAGTTTTCTCAGTAAACCAAACTTGATATCCCTTATCCACTAACCATCCAACACTCAAAAGATTATGTTTCAATCCATCAATAAAGTAAACATCATCAATATTAGTCTTTCCATCAAGAGTAATAGATCCTATACCTTTAATCAAACAAGGTGCATTGTTACCAACTCTAACAATTCCTCCATCATAGTTGTTAAACTTTATGATCTTCTTCATGTCACTAGTCATATGATGTGAACAACAACTATCTATAATCCAATCAGCTTTCTTTTCAACTTGGGAAACTAATGCTTTTTCTTCCTTAATATCAGATTCAAAATTTTCTTCTTTAATTGCTACAAATCCTATTTCATCATTAATCTCAGTATCACTTTCACTCAAAGTTCTTTCTATACTAGCTTCAAGATCTTCATCATTAGCGTAATAACATTCCTTAGATCTTCTAGGCTTAAAATTATTTTTGTACTTCTTAACTCTCTTAGGACACTTAGATGCAAAATGACCATATTCTTGACAAGTCAAACATTTAAAAATTTTCTTACCATCTGGTTCTCTTTTCACAAGAAAGGCAATACCTTCTTCAATCTTCTTATCTTCTTCATTTCTAGATCTACTACTACTGGCATAATCTCCACTCACACTAGTACTTCTTGACAAAGTAGGATGAATATTAAGAGCACTAAATGCTATCTCCATTCTAGGTAAGTCTCCTGATACCCTCAGGTTCATTTCTGCTACTTCCAATCTTCCAAGAAGAGTCTCTCTTGTAAATTTTTTAGTACAAGGTATAACTTGTTCAATCATTTGTGTTGTCTACTTAAATACAGGAGTCAATGTCCTTAGAATTTTCTATATCACTTCATTCTTTGTCTTTGTTGCTCCACAAGCTTTTATTCCTGCAACAATTTCTGACATTCTACCAATATAGCTTCTAAAAAATTCATCTTCCATCATTCTTATATCTTCAAATGCACATATCCAATTATGTAATCTAGCTCTCTTTTCATGTTCATCACCTTCAAAAGTAGAGTGTAAAGCTTTCCAAATTTCATGGGCTTTTGTTAAACATTTTACCTGACTATATTCATTCTCTGGAAGTGCTGTCAAAAGTGCTTCTCTTGCAAGTATGTTACACATGAATAGATCTAGCTCATCTTTAGATCCTATCTCAAGATTATCTTCTCCAATGATAGTCTTCTCATTCTTTGTAATCAACCAATAACCTGGTCCTAAACATAGTAGATGTGTCTTCATCTTCTCTTTCCAGCTGTCAAAATTTACTCCATCAAACTTAGGGCTTTCTTTCCTGAAATTCACCATGGATCTCCTTCAGTTGTTAAACTTTTCTTTCAAAGACCTACTGCTCTGATACCAATTGTTAGAAAGTAAAGTCCACCAAGATAACTGAGAGGGGGGGGGGGGTGAATTAGTTATCTGATAATTATAACCTTTATCAACTTCAACACCATTTAACCATGTAAGCAATGTAATTACCAACCATAGAAAGATATTCATACACAATGACACAATAACACAAGATATGTTGACTAGGGAACCTCTTGATCAAAGAGTAAACCCCAGTGGGAATGATGCCCACAAAAGATGCACTAATATGAATATTCCTTGTGAAAGGATGGAATTTTTTAGGAGTCTTATGAAATACATTCCGTACATATGAATCCTTGTTAGGAGATTTTGAATATCTGTTAAAAGATTCTAACCCTGTTAGGAGTTATGGAAGACAAAAGGACCCACTGCCTAAAAAGCTTTAGGGTAAGATCATTGAACACACTATCCAAATGACCTTAATATTATTTAGTAGAATAATATAAAATATGTTACCTTCTTACTATGCCAAACTACACTCACTACTACACCAGATCTCAATTCTAGATCTTTGTACTTCGCATGTCTTCCTTCATAATTTTGCTTTCACAACTTCATTAGCTCTTTTCTTCACTTCATGCTTACACTCGCATTCAACCATACCATGCTCACACTTCTTTCACATTTCTACTCTTATTCCTTGCATATCCAATAAAGAAAATCATTCCTTCCTTTATACCACACTCAAATAATTACAAATGAGTCAGCTTCCACACGCTACATCAGAATTACACAAAACTGTCAGCTTCCAGATGTAATAACTCTTCACTCATATGACCTCAAAGTTTGCACTATGAACCATGTCACAATAAATGCATCTCAACCTTCTCTTTAACTGTGCAAAACTAGATTCCATCCTGATTAGGAGATATCATCCGATTTCCACAAATCGCTACTCAGGAACACTGCCTGAATACTGCTTCCACAAAAATGCTCATAACTTTTATGAATAAATGAATTTCTTTATGTGCTCTTAACCATAGACAAATAACATATCAAATAATATAACCTCAACATCACATAGCTATATCTACAATATCCCACATGCGCTAATCACACTGTCTGCTTCTCTGCTAGTCTCCAGAAGATCACTGTGTTGACATCAATGACAATCATAGTCATGAATGCAACAACAACTACTACAGAATGACTACCAACATCTAGGATTCATTCCTAACATCCCCAATTTGCATCAGTATATGCACATAGGGTAAAATCATCAAATTTTTCATACCACAATCCATATTCAATTGTGCCTTTCAAGTACCTCATTATTCTTTTTACTTCTTCATAATGTGATTCTTTAGGATCAACTTGAAATATTGCAATGATTCCAACCACATGTGATATGTCTAATCTTGTATGAGTTAAGTAATACAATCCTCTAATCATAGATCTATACCTCTTTTGTTCAACTATAGGAGTCTCATCTATGATAGATAACTTGTTTCTAGCTACCATAGGTGTGCTAATTGGCTTACAATTCTCCATTCCAAATATCTTCAATAAGTCATTCAAGTACTTTTTTTGACATAAGAAGATACTATCACTATTCTATGTTATCTACAATCCTAAAATATATTTCATCTCACATATCATACCCATTTCAAATTCAGTCTTCATTTCATCTACAAATTTATCACTGGCTTCATCTTCTCCAAAGATAATATCATAAAAAAAAATAACTACAACCATAAAACCATTTTCAATTTCTTTCATATACAGGTTTATGTCTGTTGTGCCTTTAGTAAATCCTAATTTTATCAAATACTTATCTAGTCTTGCATACCAAGTTCTAGGTGCTTGTTTAAGTCCATATAAAGCTTTGTTCAGTTTACATACGATGTCTCCTTCATGAATTAAGGGAAAACCTTCAAGATTCTCAATGTAGACTTCTTCTTCTAATTCTCCATTCAAAAATGATGACTTCACATCCATTTGATATACTTTTAATTTCTTATAAGCTGCATAAGCCAAAAACATTCTTACTAGTTCAATTCTTGCAACAGGTGCAAATGTTTCTTCATATTCAATTCCTTCTTGTTGTGAGTATCCTTTACATACCAATACTGCTTTGTTCCTTACAAATTCTCCTTATTCATTCATCTTATTTCTGAATACCCATTTAGTTCCTATAACATTCTTATCTTTAGGTCTAGGAACCAATTCCCAAGTCTTGTTCTTTTCAATTTGATCTAGTTCTTCCTTCATTTCTTTAATCCAATTTTCATCTTTACAAGCTTCATTTGTAGATTTAGGTTCAATTTGAGAAATTAAAAATAGTTCTTCTTGTACCTTTTCCATGTCAGAACTATTTTTTCTATGCTCCCAATAATCTGCTCAATAGGATGATTTCTTGCTAGATTCCTGTTAGGTGTCACTGTCTCAGTTCTTGCTTCAACTCTAGGTTCTGCTCTAGATTCTTCTTTGATTTCCTCAATATGACTTTCATTTTGCAATTCATTGTCAATTTCATAGAATAATTCAATATTTTCTTGATCAATTCTAGTACGAGTTCCTTCATTTGATTCATAATCAAGCATTCTTTCCTAAATTTTGAACTTTTCATCAACTTTAACATTTGCGCTCTCAACAATAGTTTTAGTTCTTTTATTGAAACATCTATAAGCATTTCTTTTCAATGAATAACCAAGAAATATACCTTCATCAATTCTAGGGTCAAACTTTCCAATGTCATCATCTCTCTTAATATAACATTTACTTCCAAAAATTCTAAAATACTTAACTGATGGTGCATGTCCAAACTATAATTCATAAGGTGTCTTGTGTGTGTCTGCTATGATTTGTACTATGTTCATTGTATATACTATTGTGTTCACTGCTTCTCTCAAGAATATCTTCGCCAAGTCATTTTCAAATAGCATAGCTCTTGGTGCTTCAGTCACTAACCTGTTTCTTCTTTCTGTAATACCATTTTGTTCAAGTGTTCTAGGGGATGAAAACTGTCTCTTAATGCCATTCAATTCACAAAAAGTGTTAAATTATTTTGGAGTAAATTCTCCACCTCTATTTGATCTTAAACATTTAATCTTCATTCCAGATTCATTCTCAATTTTGTTCTTAACTACTCTAAACTTATCAAATGCCTTAGATTTTTCTTTAAGAAATGCAATCCACATCATTCTTGTAAAATCATCGACAAGAATCATAAAATACCTTTCACCATAGAATCCTCTAGTCCTTGTGGGACTGCTCAAATCTATATGAAAAATTTCCAACTTCTCTGCTAATATAAACTTCTTGCTAGAAAATGAACTTCTCTTCTGTTTATCCATACCACATTCCTTGCAAATCATGTTAGTAGGTTTCATAATTTTAGGCAAATCTCTTACTGCAAGTGTAGTACTTACTTTCACAATGTTATCAAAGTTTATATGAAAAAATCTTTTATGCCATAATCAACTCTCATCAATATTAGTAATCAAGCATGTCATCTCAGGAGGATTCAACTGAAATACATTACCTCTCATTCTTGATCCAATTCCAATCAAATTACCATCCTTATCCTTGATTACACAAGTTTTCTTAGTAAACCAAACTTGATATCCCTTATCAACTAACTTTTCAACACTCAAAAGATTATGTTTCAATCTATCCACAAAATAAACATCATCAGTGTTAGTCTTCCCATAAAGAGAAATAGATCCTATTCCTTTTATCAAACAAGGTGCATTATTTCTAACTCTAACAATTCCTCCATCATAATTGTTAAACTTTATACACTTCTTCATATCTCCAGTCATATGATGTGAACAACCACTGTCTATAATCCAATCAGATCTCTTTTCTACTTGAGAAACTAAAGATTTTTCTTCTCTAACTTTAGTTTCAGAGTTTTCTTCTTTTATTGCTACAAATCCTATATCATCATTCTCATTATCACTTTCACTTAGAGATTTCTCCATATGAGCCTCAAATTCTTCATCATCATCATAGTAACATTCTTTAGATCTTCTATATTTAAAATTATTTATATACTTCTTTACTCTCTTAGGACATTTAGATGCAAAATGACCATATTCTTGACAAGTCCAACATTTAAAAATTTTATTACCTTCTGGTTCTCTTTTCACAAGCAAGGAAATTCCTTCTTCAATGTTCCTATCTTCTTCATTCTTGATCTGTTGCCACTAACATAATCTCCACTTACACTAATGCTTCTTGACAAGGTAGGACGAATACTAAGTGCATTGAATGTTGTCTCCATTCTAGGTAGATCTCCCAACTGTCTCAATCTTATCTTTGCTAATTCTAGTCTTCCAAGAAGGGTTTCTCTGGTGAAGTTATTAGTACAAGGTATAACTTTCTCAATCATTTGCGCTATATGCTTAAATACAAGAGTTAATGTTTTTAGAATTTTCCATATCACTTCACTCTTTGTCTTGTTTCCTTCATAGGATTTGATACCTACAATAATTTTTGACATTCTACCAATATAACTTCTAATAGATTCATCTTCCATCATTCTTATATCTTCAAATACACATATCCAATTATGTAATCTGACTCTCTTTGCATGTTCATCACCTTCAAAAGTAGATTGTCAAGTGAACTAAATTTCATGAGATGTTCTTAGATATTTTACCTGATTGTACTCATTTTCTGGAAGGGCTTACAAGAGCGCTTCTCTGGAAAGTATGTTACACATGAACATATCTCTTTCCTCATTAGTACATTCTTCAATTTTGTCTTCTTGAATGATAGTCTTTTCATTCTTTGTGATTAACCAATATCCTGGTCCTAAAAATATCAAATGTGTCTTCATCTTTTCTTTCTAGCTATCAAAGTTCACTCCATCAAGCTTAGGGCTTTCTTTCCTAAAATGATTCACCATGGATCTCCTTAAGTTGTTAAACTTTTCCTTCAAGGACCTACTACTCTGATACCAATTGTTAGAAAATAAAGTTCACCAAGATAACTGAGAGGGGGGGGGGGGGGGGTGAATCAGTTATCAGATAAACACAACTTTTATCACCATTGACATATTTTAACCATGTAATAAATGTAAGAAATAAGCATATAAAGGTAAACATACACAGTAATACAGTAACACAAGATATGTTGACTAGGGAATCTCTTGATCAAAGAGTAAACCTCAGTGGGAATGATGCCCACAAAAGATACACAAATATGAAAATTCCTTATGTGAGGATGGACTCTATTAAGAGCCTTATGAAATACATTTAGTACATATGTGTCTCTATTAGGATACTTTGAATCCATGTTAGAAGATTCTAACCTTGTTAGGAGTTTATGGAAGACAAAAAGACCCACTTCCCAAACAGCTTCAAGGGCAAGATCACTGAACACACTGTCCAAATAATCTTTGTATTACTCAATAGAATAATACAAAAATATTACTGATCTCAACAACTTATCACTTCTCCTCTGACTATGCCAAACCGCACCAGCTACTTCATCAAATCTCAATACCAGATCTATGTACTTCGTATATCCTCTTACAATAAATATTGCTCAATTCCGCAATTCACTTTCATATGATTTCTCATATCCTTCTTACAATAAATGAAAACAATCCTTCCTATATACCACACTCAAATAATTACAAATGAGTTGGCCAATAAGGTTTAACCAATTACAACATAAAAACTTCCACACGTTACACAATATTTTATAATTACATAAAACTATTGGCTTCCAAACAAGATAATTATTCAATCATGAAAATTATGACCTTTTTGTCACATCCATGACAATATCATCATATTTTAATCATCTATGCAACCTCTCATGTCTAGATTCTATCCTGATTAGGATATATCATCCAGTTTCCACAAACCGCTTCTCAGGAACACTGCCTGAATACTGCTTCCACTGAATTACACATAACTGTAATGAATAGTTGAATTTTTGTATGCCCTCTTTACCATGAACACAAGACACAACATAAAGTAATTCCTCAACTCTTCATAGCTTGATATTCAATATCCCATGTGTGCTAATACAAACACTATCTGCTTCTTTGCTAATCTCTAGTAGATCACTGTGTTGACATCAATGACAATCACAGTCATGAATGCAACAACTGCTAAAATTTTTTTGTGAATACTCCTCCATAGGATATATTTAGGATTCATTCCTAACATTTATATCACCAAATCATCAAGCACATACTTCAAGAACATCATGATAAAAACTCATCTACACAAATCTACTGCAACCATTGGATTTTCCAACCCTTTTTCACTTGTTCCTTAAGAACACTAACACAAACCTCTGAGAAAAAAAAATTATTCCATATGGACCTTTTGAAGTATTATCCCTTTTATTCTATGACACTTGAGTATGTCCCAAACATAGTCCTAAGTGCACTCCACTAGATTCCAACTTGATTCAACATATTGGACCCTTTTCTCTCTCCCTATCAACATTGTCTATCACTCTATCTTCCAATCACTAAATTTGACCTTGAATCATACTCAAATATTTATTTTATCCTCTAAAACTTGGAGTGAGTTTATTATTAACCTTTACCAATAATCTCCCACATGCATGAATTAATATCTTCAATACTCGAACCTCATGGGACCTCTAAACATCTTGTTCCACTAGCTAACCTACAATAGTTTAGTTAGCATCTAAAAAATAGATATTCTAGTCAATTCCTCTGACTCATTATGACATGTTGACATCCCTCTAATTCCTTTGATATGTTGACATCAATGAAAATACATACAACATGCCAATTTCCAACAATCTCTCCCTTTCGCATTGATGGAAACATGTGATGGGAAAAACATAGTAATGCAATTAGATACCAACAATCTCCCCTTTGAGACCAATCAATCATATTATCTTTTAGAGTATCTCTGACTCATCCTCCTTACTAATAATCTCCCCCTAGAAGAAATATTCATTTGGTTTCAATATAAATACATACTCTTCTCTTCACCAATTTCCCCACCTAGAGTGTATACCACTCTTATTCTTCTTTCTTATGTCAAAGTATATAAACTTTCTTCTCTCTTCTAATCTTCTATCTTCATCTAATCTCTCCTTTTGATCTTAATTAGACTCTCATCTAGTCTTCCCTTATCTGACCTTAACAAATCTTCTATTGATTTTCAAATCTATTTCTCTCTCCCTTTGAGATCAATGACAAAGGTGTATCATTTTTTCTTATTCATCTTTCTTTGGAATGCCAATGTCTTCTTCCTTTTCCTTCTTTTTATTTAGTTACCTTGTCAATATCACTTTCCTTCCTTAATACACACCTCTAAGCCATCTAAATGTTTATTTTTCATCAAAGATCTAGCTCACTAACTTCTGAAAAATCATGTGTCTCTTTACAACAAATTATTTTTAGACTTACTTTACCATGCTTACTACTCTCCCTAAGTAGTATCCTCCTTACATCAATCCAGCTTGAATAATATCTTTATGAAATCTTCTAAATTATTTCATCCCTCTACATCTTACTTTGAGTAGGAGGGTCCATGACCCCTAACTTGCCTTTGAGATACACAAAATTATCCTTAGGAAGTGGCTTTGTGAATACATCTACTATTTGTTCCTTTTGGGGTACATAGTCTAATCTTACCCTTTTCTCATTCACTTTCTCTCTTAGAAAATGGTTCCTAATTGATATAGATTTTCCATACCATGTTGTACTAGATTCTTGGATATTATAAATCCACTTGAATTATCACAATAGATGGTGATAGGTTCATAAAAAACAATTCCAATATCAAGTAAAATCTATCTCATCCTCATGATTCGAGTGCGATTTCCAGTAGCAACAATGTATTCTTCTTCTACTGTAGACATAAAAATTTCATTTTTCTTCCTACTCATCCATGAGATCAATTTTTTACCCAAGAAGAATGTGCCACCACTTGTTCTTTTTCTATCACCAACATCACTTTCCCAATCAACATTTGTAAATGCATGTAAGGTGAAACTACTATCCTTGGGATACCACAAGACAAAATCTATTGTACCTTTTAGATATCTAAATATTTCTTTTACTGCCACATCATGATTATTTCTTGGATCAACTTGAAATTTTTCAAAAATACATACTTTACTTGTGATATCATGTCTTGTATAAGTTAGGTATAGTAATCATTGAGCCATTGATCTATATCTTGACTCGTTTACCTTGGGAGACTCATCATCTCTTGATAGTTTGCATCCTATTGCCATAGGTGTTCCTACTGGTTTAGAATCATCCAATCCAAATTTCCTTAGTAATTCCCTCACATACCTAGTTTGTCTCATAAAAATTCATCTATCAGATTATGTGACTTGCAAGTATATTAAGAACTTCATTTCTCTTACCATGAACATTTTGAATTCTTTTAGCATTTTTTATGTAAATTCTTTGCTCAACCTATCATCTCCTCCAAAAAAAATATTCTCAACAAAGACCTCTACAATAAGAATATTCTCATTATCAATCTTAGAGTACAAATTACTATCTATAGTACCTTTATTGAATCCAAGTTTGAGTAGGTATTTGTCCAAATTGGAATACCATGTTCTAGGAGCTTGCTTTAATCCATAAAGTGCTTTCTTCAATGAACATATCATATCTAGTTTTTTACTTAGAATGAAGCCATCAAGTTGATCTATGTGTCCTTCATCTAACTTATAGTTTAGGAAGTTGATTTTTCATCCATTTGATAAACTCTAAAGTTATTATGAGCTACATATGCAAGGAATAGTCTGATTTCCTCTATCCTTATTGCTGATGAAACTTTCTCATCATAGTCAATCACTTCCATATGTGATTTGTATACTAACCTTGCCTTATTTCTCACATCTTCTCCTTCTCCATTTAAATTTTTTCTAAATACCCATTTAGTGCCACTGACATCCCTTTCCTTAGGCCTCAAGATAATAATCCATGTGGTATTTCTCTCAATCTCTGATATCTCTTATTCCATTGCTTCAATCTAATGGCCATCTTGAAAATATTCTACCATATTCTTAGGCTTTGTATGTGACACTAAGCATATTTGATTTTACACAGCCCCTCTTCTTTTTTGAGATCCTTATTTATATTACCAATGATTTGATTTTTGTTGTGAGTCAACCTTATACACCTTGGTAAAATGTGTTCTAGCACAAGCCTTGGTTCTCTTTCAGTGTCTTCATAGCTTGGAACCATTGAAACACTTGAAACTTGGGCTTGGACCAATTTGTCTCTTCTCTAATTGTCATTGTTAATTTTGCTTCCTACATCCGACTTATTGGATTTTTTCAAGTTCTCAAGATTCTCTTCAACCTTAACATTTGTGCTTTCTATTAATTTCTTCAGTCTTTTGTTATAGCACCTATATCTTATTCTATTGGAGGAATATCCAAGGAAAATATCTTCATCACTTCTTGCATTAGGTAACATTTACTACCAAATATTTTGAAGTACTTAATAGTAGGTACATGACCATGTGAAATTGTTAAGAATGGGAACACTGAAGGGGGGGGGGGGGGGGTGAATCAGTGTTCTATAATTAATGTATATCTTCTTCTTAAAACTTGGCCCAATTACTCAAATACTGAAATGAATAGTAAAGAAAATAAAACAATCAACCATAACATATAACACAAGATATGTTTATGGGGAAACCTTGGCCAGAGGAAAAACCCAGTGGGAATTAGCACCCACGAATAATTGCACTAGTCTTATGAACTTGTTAAGGTTCCTTTGCCCTGTTAGGAGAAGTCTTTAAAATGTTGAGTACAATGACTCGGTTAAGAGTCTGATAGAACAAACCCTGTTAGGGGTGGATGGCTTACTGCTGGAGCTCACTAATCAATGAAGAACGATACAACCTCTTGGTTATCAAATACACACTATATCTGGAAGGGTGAACTACTTCTTTGACACTATTGTCTAATCAGTTCCTTTTATGCATTGTTACTCTAACTTCTTTTAGAGATTTATATCATATTGACTGAACTCACATACTTCTTCTCTTCTTTTTATCTTCCATACTCTTCTCTATGCTCTTCTTCTTCAAATACAAAAGCGCATGTTGAATGGGTGCAACCAAAACTAAATATTGTGTCGGCCTAAAACGTAACACATACAATGCTTCCAAATTAATTGTCTCAAGCGTGTTTACATACAATGATAATAACATGTTTACATCACTATTACAATAGGTGCATAGCCTTTACAAAATAAAATGATACACGCTAAACAAAAAACTTCCTATCGGTTGTATGCTTTGTTCTGCTCTGCCGCTTAACTACTAGTGTCACTTAGACTTGTTGTAACTTCTCGATACTATCATATCTAACCATGCATTCTTAGAATTATCATATTAGCATACTAAAAATCTTATATCCAAGGGTGCATACCAAAACTTGATTATACACACGTGCGAAGGTGCTCTAATCATTAGGTGCTTCACTGTCTGTACTATCTTCCATACTTAGCTGAAATATGATCTTGAAGTTAGTGCACTGACTATCAAAACTTCATATGACTTTGTTGCCATAACAAAAACACAAAACTAGTCATATATTCTTAGTAAATTCAACTTGCCAACAATCTCCCCCTTTGTCATTAATGGCAACAAAGGAATATGGTGAAGTTGTTAAACTATATCTTTACACAAAAATTTGCTATCTTATAATCTTATCATTTTCTGCATACTATACATCATATGCTATTCTATCTCCCTTATACCATATATTCTACTCCCCCTTTGACATTAACAACAAAGATGTTCAAAAAGAAAATCTCTAAGTACTTACACAGTGTATACATCAGGATATGCAATTTGAACTTTTTGATTTCTTATTGCCAAAACACCTTAAGTGCATCAACTATCTAAAGATGGGTGCATAATGCATATGTGAGCTTCTCCATATTTTCTAAATCTATCCAGGGACCTTGATCATATGTCACAATTGTAGAATATATATGCTTCATGTTCTGATTTAGTACATCTAGTGAAGGCGCTAGTGCATTTCTTAGATGTGCTTGTCTATCCATTATCTTTGCAATCTCTTTTTCCACCTTCTCTATTTTGTCTATATGTCCTTGATAAACATTATTGTACATGTTTATGTCTTGAGAGGGATCTTCAATTGATTTGCGTACTGCTGCTATCATAGACTCTGCTTACTGGATCTTCTTAGAGTGGTCTAAAGTGAGTTTATCCTTGTTCATACAGTCAGCTATTATCTTTATACATTTTGTTGTAAACTCTTTCAACATTGCTTGACCAATCTTAAGAGAGTTCAGGTCAAGTGAGAAATTTCCTATCAAGTCATTTACCCTTTTCTAGTTGTATTTCTCTTTTGCAATCTTGGTCACTGAGTCTTCTAGACTTGAAAAGTTTTCTTTGAAGCTCGACACGATACTGCTAACATCATCCACTGAGTGAACACTAATCAATTTCTTATCCTCAGGCAATAAATTATTTAGTATGCTAACTGATTTCACAAATAGAGGATTCCTCATTACTTATTTTTCTTTTGCTTTCTCCATAGCCAACACACTTATCTTTATCAAATCTTATTCTCCCCATGAGTCTAAGCTTGTTGTATTAGGAGTCAAGCTTGACAACAATGATATGGATGACTTAGGATTAATAAATGTGTTTTGACTTACATCCATAGTCTCACTTTTTACCGTTATTGGAATCTCAACAGAAGGCTCTTCTTTAGGTTCATCTTCCTTATCAGTTTCTTGTCCTGTTATGTCTTCAATTAGGACTTCTTCTTGCTGAATAGGTGTTTCTTCACCACATAGGATCTTAGTTTTCTTAGTACTCAGAAAGGCTTCTTCAAACTTGTCTAGATCATTATCTGTTGCTACCATGGATATTTCAACATCATCGATCACAATAGTTTCATCCTTTGTTTCCATTGCATGAGTAGGTACTATAACCTTGGGTGTAGAATCCTATGGACCTATCATATGTGCATTTGGTATGTCTGATTATTTTTCTTTCTCAGAGGGAACTTGGGTTGTAGGTGCAAAAGGTGGGTACATGTGTCTATCCAAAAATACTTTTTCAAATGCTTTCTTTGTCTCCTTCATGATCAACTCATAATCTTTATTCATTATCTATAGAGTTCTAATTTTTGTTCTTAGATGTGGCTTTACCAAATATAACAATAATATTTTCTTTTCTGGTGAACAAACAAGGAGGTTGTCATCCAAAGTCTTTTCTCTAATTCTCATATCATCCTCTATGGCTTGATAGTCATGCCACACTTATCAATCCTGGACTTACATGCTTGCTCAACCTATTTTCTGACATCTTTTCCTGTTGGAAGAATGGTGTCGGTCTTAGAAAGTCTAGTCATATCATGAATGAGATAAGTTGTAATACAAACAAGGACTTCACCAATCCAAAACAAGTCATCATGAATCCTTCTTAGTAATATCTTAATCCATTCTAACTCATAAAATACATACGCAGTCGCATACTCTATGATAGAGTTATCTGAGAGGTGCATGAATTTGTCCTTGAATGTAAAGTCTAGATTAACTATTGATTCTATGTGCAACCTTATCCTATCTAGTCCTATAGATTCTTTCTTGCAGTAGATGTAGGCATGAATATCCTCGACATGCATAACTCCCATCGAAGTTCTAGAAAATGATCCTTCTAAATCATCTAATACTGACTTAAAAATATGCTTCTTAAACACATATCTCTTTCTGTGACATCAAAGAATATTGGAGTTTCCATTACTTTCTTGAATGCTCAAATAGGGTTCCAAGAGATTTATGAAATGATACATTCGAGCTAGGGTTCAACAACAACTTAACTCTTCTTCACTGATGAAACAACTTCAATCCTTCAATAATTTTTGCTTGATCTCCTGTTCTCTCCAAGGGCTTGATCTCGAATGTAAAAGTGAAGATAATAGATCTCCAGTTACTAATAAATCAAATTTCTACAATTAATGCTTGTCACCGTAACATGGGTTACAACAGTGAATTCCAATCTTAGTTCTTGTTATCAATTAGGCTGTACAATCTTGCATACTGCATCAACTAGCAACCAAACAACTAAAACCAAAGGCACATACTCTGAGGGTGAGTATACCAGCCGCGTAGGGGTCTAGAGCTTATCTAGCTCCCCATATGACCATGAGGGTCATTCAACTAGAAGTAGAAGGTGCGTCTACTGTGGATGCATATACTACTTTGTCACTAACATTATCTTTCTTTACTTCCATCCAAATCTTGCTTGCATCTTCTGTAGCTTTCACAAACTTGACTTCTCCAGATTCATCCAATATTGATCCTTGAGACTTATTAGGTCTATCTTATCTTTTCACTTGTGATCTAAAAAACTTTGAGATGTGTCCAACCTTGTTACAAGAGTAATAAATAACTGGAGGCCTTATATTCCTAGGTGCATTGATGTGAGTAACCATGTTGCATTGTCTAGCTGTGTGACCATTGTAACTGCATATCTGACATGTGATGTTCTGAGGAACTCTAGAACTTTGATGTGGTTGATTTATCTGATTGTGTTCTGTCTGACTTCTTTGGTTTGATCTAAAATTCATAGCTCTATGACCAAATTTATTGTATGAGTAAAAATAACCATTGAAAGGTCTTACCTCTTTACAGTCTCTTGCTATATGTCCATGCTTGTTATAGGAATAACAAGTTTTGTTTACTAGCTTGCATTCATCTTTAGGTAGTTCTGCTTTAGCTTCAGTATGATTTTCAATTTTCTTAGCTTCTATAGATTCTTCTGGTGCTTTCATTCTTTCTTACATTGTATTGATTTGAATTTATGCTTCATTGAATCCAATACACTAGAATCTCCATTTATCCTTTGTGCATAAATCTATGAGTCTAATAGATCAGCACTTGTGTGTAATTTTTCAATATAATTCTTGGCTTCTGTTAATTTAGATTCCATCTTTTTCTTGATGTTTTCTTACTCCAATATTTTCAGCTTTTCTTGCATAAGTTCTTCATCCAACTGTTTGTTTTCTTTGATCTGTTCTTCACAGGATGTTTTTCTATCAGTTAAATGTTCATTCAAATCTTCAATATGGTCCTTCAAAGATTTATTTTCTTCATTCATCTTTTTGACCATTTTCCCCAAATCATTCGTTGAACAATCTTTCAAATCTTTTCTCAGTTTCTTGATGAATACTTGTGAACCACTGACCTTCAATTTCAGTTCTTCATTTTCTTTTTTAGATCTATCAAGATCTTCAAGAGCTACTTCAAGATTTTTCTTCAGATGTTTCACTTTTGTTGTATCCATTATCTCCTCAAGTGGTTAAACTTCTCTTAAAGGACCAAAGCTCTGATACCAATTGTTAAGAATGTGAACACTGAGAGGGGGGGTGAATCAATGTTCTATAATTAATGTTTTTCTACTTCTTGAAACTTATCCCAATTACTTAAATACTAAAATGAATAGTAAAGAAAATAAAATAATCAACCATAACACATAACACAAGATATGTTTACGGGGAAACCTTGGCTAGAGGAAAACCCCGATGGGAATTAGCACCCATGAATAATTGCACTAGTCTTATGAACTTGTTAAGGTTCCTTTGCCCTGTTAGGAGAAGTCTTTACAATACTGAGTAAAATGACTCGGTTAAGAGTCTGATAAAACAAACCCTGTTAGGGGTGGATGGATCACTACTAGAGCTCACTTCTCAATGAAGAAGGCTACAAACTCCTAGTTATCAGATACACACTATATATGGAAGGGTGAACTGTTGCTTTGACATTTGATGAAGGGTGCTCCCCTTAATACCACAAACACGTAACAGAAATAGAGAAACAACAATAATATGCAAGAACAGAAAATTGGCTTCTTATTATCTCCACAAATGTGGAATTACAAACTTTCAGAATTACAATATGCAAAGCCACATGGGCATTCCCTTACAATATTCTGTAGGACAAAGCCCCGAACTATTACCCAAACCTACTACCCAGAACTATTCTGAACTGCCTAAGACAATAATACAACCTTCCTTATATAGGCAATTATCCACCGCCTGGGAAGGTTCCAGAATTTTAGCCAATAAGGCCGACCAAACTTAGAATTATTTTATTTGACATTTTATTACATCATAGTCGGCTCAAGATAACCTTTGAAACCCGAACAGAAATTTTGAAGAAAATTATTTTTCGCCATTTCAGGTGGCCCAACTTCCGAAGACCATAAGTCATCACCAGTTGACCCGATCGGCTATTATAACCCCATTTCAGAAACACCACGAAGCGCTCTACAGGCTTGACCTGCGCAAGCGCCCGTCACCCAAATTTTTGACCTCATCCGGGGCCTCTAAAGCCTTCAAAACTGAGCTCAAAGTTTCTGTACCCTGCTGCCAATACCGAAAATCCTCAATATCTTCCAATATACACTTGATCTTGCAATGAAACTTTACTGGCAGACTTATGTGACCAAAATGAACCTCCAAGAGAGAAATCAGATCATTCTGAGCACATACAAAAATTACCAAAAATAGTAACTTTCCATAAATAGCAGCTCTGCACTAAAATAGCCCTTATTGAATATAAAACAAAAATATTTTTGGGTGATGCAAGATTGCTCTTACACCCGGGATGCTCCTGCATCAGACACCCAGGGTAATTTGAGAAGTGACCCTGTCACGACTCAGGTGTGCAGAGGAAAACCAAGACGGTTAACCTCCTCCTTTGTTAGCCACGATGAATCTTCTACAGGTCGTCCTTTCCATTTGACCAAATACTCTTCATATGTCCTATTCCTTGTGCTTCTACCAACACGACTGTCCAGTATGTCTTCGATCTCCTTAGTGTCTGAACTAGTTGCTGGAATACTCCACTGTGCTGTTGTGATCTCATCTTCAACACCTCCTTCATGATACTCTATCAGATCTGAAATGTTAAACACTGGTGAAATATTCAGCTCATTAGGCAATTCTACCTCATATGCATTTCCTGAATCATGCTTCTTCAATATCTTACACGGTCCAAACTTCTTCATTTTCAACTTGTTATATGTACCAACTGGAAACCGCTCCTTCCACAAATGAACCATGACTTCATCACCAACCTGAAATTCCTTATACCTCCTTTTCTCATCTGCCTTAGCCTTGTACTGTGCGTTCATCTTGGTAATATGCTTCCTCACCTCCCCATGGATGTTCTTCAAATGTTCTACAAAATCCTCAGCCTCAGCACTACTTATTTCTCCTTTATCTATCTTCCTCAATTCAGATGCATTTCTTGGACTACTTCCATATACAATCTGGAATGGTGATTTACTAGTGCTCCTATTGACAGAATTATTGTATGCAAATTCTGCCTGTGGTAAAATCAAATCCCATCCTGTTGGCTTATCCCCAACCAAACATCTCAGCAAATTTCCCAAACTCCTATTCACCACCTCTGTCTGTCCATCAGTCTGTGGGTGATGTGATGAACTGAACTTCAAATCTATCTTCAACTTCTTCCACAATGTACGCCAGAAATATCCAACAAACTTAGTGTCCCGATCTGAAACTATGGTCTTTGGCAAACCATGAAGTCTCACTACTTCTCTGAAAAACAATTCTGCTACATGAACAACATCATTAGTCTTCTTGCAGGGAATGAAATGTGCCATCTTTGAAAATCTGTCAACCACCACAAAAATTGAATCATGTCCCCGCTGAGTCCTCGGTAAACCAAGAACAAAGTCCATGCTGATATCCTCCCAAGGCTTCTCTGGTATAGGTAATAGCTGATACAACCCTATATTCTGCTTCACTCCTTTCGCCATCTGACATACTCTGCAACTCTGTACAAACTTCTTCACATCTTGCTGCAACTGTGGCCAATAATAATTCTCACTAACCAAACCAAGGGTTTTATCACGACCAAAATGTCCAGCCAATCCTCCACTATGCTTCTCCTTGATGAGATTCTCCCTCATAGAACTTCATGGAATGCACAACTGACTCCCTCTGAATAGTATATCATCCTGGATGATGAAATCCAACCATTTCGTCCTGTCTAGAGTAACAGGTTCTGTACAAGCTTTCCAAGCTTCACCAAAATCAGGATCTTTTGGATACAAATTTTTGAGTTCCTTGAACCCAACCACTTCAATCTACATTTCTGTCAGCAATAGTTGTCTTCTGCTAAGAGCATCTGCAACCCTATTAGACTTTCCACTCCTGTGTTTCAAAACAAATGTATAACTCTACAAAAACTCAACCCATTTCAAATGCCTCTGATTCAATTTTCCTTGACTATTCAAATATTGCAAAGCTTCATGATCAGTATACAAAACAAACTCCTTAGGAAGTAGATAATGTCTCCACTTCTTTAATGCCTAAACTATAGCATAAAATTCCTGATCATAAACAAAATATTTCCTCTTGGCATCATTTAACTTCTCACTGAAATAAGCAATAGGTTTACCTTCTTGGCTCATAACAGCTCCTATTGCAGTACCACTAGCATCACAATCTACTTGAAACACCTTATTAAAATCTGGAAGTGCTAAAACAGGTTGTTCTGTAACTTTTTGTTTCAACAATTGAAAACTCTTTTCTGCCCCATTAGTCCACTTAAACTCTTTTCTATCCCCTCTCATTGTTTTAGTCAAGGGACCACAAATACTAAAATTTTTGATAAACTTTCTGTAAAAGCTAGCTAGACCATGAAAAGATCTTACCTCAGTAGCACTCTTTGGAGTAGGCCATTCAAGGATAGCCTGTACTTTTTTTGGGTCCATTTTTAGACCTTCTGCTGAAACTACAAATCCCAAATACACTAACTCTTTCTTCACAAAACTGCACTTCTTCAAATTAATCAACAATTTCTCTTCTCTCAGCTTCTCAAATACCATACAAATATGCATCATATGCTCATCCAATGTCTTACTAAAGATCAAAATATCATCTAGGTAAATAATGACAAACTTACCTAGAAATTCTTTCAGAACCTCGTTCATGAGCCGCATGAAAGTGCTCGGTGCATTGGTTAGCCCAAAAGGAATGACTAACCACTCATATAGTCCTTCCTTTGTCTTGAAGGTAGTCTTCCATTCATCTCCTTCTCTGATCCAAATCTGGTGATATCTACTCTTCAGATCTATCTTTGAGAAATACACAGCTCCACTCAAACAATCCATAATATCATCCATTCGTGGCAATGGAAACCTATACTTGATTGTGATCTTGTTTATTGCTCTGGAATCTGTACACATCCTCCACTCTCCATTCTTCTTTGGTGCTAATACCATTGGTACAGCACAGGGACTCAGACTCTTACGGATCAATCCTTTATGTAACAGTTCATGTACTTGTCTGTTCAACTCCTCACTTTCTGCAGGTGTCATTCTGTGTGCTACCTTATTCGGCAAACTCGCTCCTGGAATCAAGTCCATCTGATGATTGATCTTCCTGACTGGTGGTAATCCATCAGGCACGTTATCGGATACAATATCCTGAAACTCATTCAACAAATCTGCAACTTCTACAAGAACATCTTCTACTTCCTCTTTACCAGCTTTTGGAATTAAAGAAAAACATACATGCTCATGCCTCATACCATCTAGAAAATTTCTTCCATCAACAAAAGTTATCTTTGCATTACCACATACCTTTTCTTCAGTCTCCTTCAATGGTTTTAGCTTATGTCGCACTCCATCCTTTGTCAGGGAATAGGTATTCGCACGACCATCATGTACAGCACATCTGTCAAACTGCCATGGTCTACCCAACAACATATGACATGCATCCATAGAGATGATATCACATAGTACCTCATCTTGGTATCCACCAATCTCGAACTTCACTAGGCATTGTTCATTGACCATGACCTTGTGGTCATCCTGTACCCAGGCAATCCGATATGGATGTGGGTGTTTCTATCTCTTGAGCTTCAACTTTGTCACCATCTCTTGTGACACCAAATTGTCAGTGCTTCCACTATCAATAATCACATCACAGCATTTACCCTCACACTTGCACCTGGTGCGAAACAAGCTCCTCCTTTGCTCAGGTTCATTCTCACCACTCAACAGGACTCTTCTGTTAATCAACGTTTCTCCTCTTTCAGCATCTTCAGAATTTGATGATCTGACATCTTCATCTACATGTGCAACTCTGGCCTGGCCTTCATTTCTCCTGTATGTTCTGCCTTGGCGCTGAGGACATTCAAATGCCCTATGACCTTCTTCTCCACAGTGAAAACATGTTCCACGGAAGCCTCCTCTTCCAGATCCTTGTCCTCTTCCTCTTCCTCTCTAATCTCTATTATTCTGATCCTGGAAGTGATTGGAATTATTTCCACGCTGATTCTGATTGCTACTGGCCTCATCCTTCTTTTTTGGATCTTCATTTCAGCCACCATATGACCGTCCACCAGATCATCCACCGCGACCTCTTCCGTTTTGTCTGCTCTCAAACGTCTTGTTCAGCTTTTCCTCTACTTTTAGGGCAAACTGGTATGCCTCTTCAATACTGTTCATTCGAACCAGATTCAGCTCTTCCTGAATGCTTGGCCTTAACCCATTAAGGTATCGGGAAACTTTCTCCTTATCAACTTCTGCATGGCCTGTTCTGATGAGGAGTCGATAGAACTCCTCTGTATACTCTTGAACAAATCTTCCTGCTTGCTTCAAACTTTGCATTTTCTTTAGTAGATCAAGCTCATAATCAACAGGAATGAACTGTCGCTTCAATTTATCCACCATCCGATCCCATCTTGTGATTTTATCTTTCCCTCTTCTATTTCGCTCCAATTGAATTTCTTGCCACCAGATCTTCGCATGACCTTTCAGTCTGGCCTTCACAAATTTGACCCTATCAGGATCCTCAACATCTTCATACTCAAAATATTCCTCACATTCATTGATCCAGTCGATCAATTCCTCTGGGTTAAGATTTCTAGAAAATGTAGGAACCTCAATCTTAGGTCTTTTCCCAATCTTGGAAATCGCCCGAAAAAGTCTTTCTTCCTCCTGGTTCACAATTTCAGCTTCTCCTTCTTGATATTCTTCTTCGGCTTCATCCTCGCTTTCGTCTCTAACATTAAGATTCATTCCTCTACGAATCTCTTCTTGCAATGCTCGCACTTGTCTCTGCAGCTCTCTAACCTCAGGTGTCACAACACCAGCTCTTCCGCCACGTTCCCTTCGTGGAGGCATTTTTGCGATGCGCGCTGAAACCCTAGCCACGGTCTTGGTGCAAACTGCCTCACAGTCGGCGATCTATTTACACACTCAAGAAAACCTGCTCTGATACCACAAACACGTAACAGAAATAGAGAAACAACAACAATATGCAAGAATAGAAAATTGGCTTCTTATTATCTCCACAAATGTGGAATTACAAACTTTCAGAATTACAATATGCAAAGCCACATGGGCATTCCCTTACAATATTCTGTAGGACAAAGCCCTGAACTATTACCCAGACCTACTACCCAGAACTATTCTGAACTGCCTAAGACAATAATACAGCCTTCCTTATATAGGCAATTATCCACCGCCTGGGAAGGTTCCAGAATTTTAGACAATAAGGCCGACCAAACTTAGAATTATTTTATTTGACATTTTATTACATCATAGTCGGCTCAAGATAACCTTTGAAACCCAAACAGAAATTTTGAAGAAAATTATTTTTCGCCATTTCAGGTGGCCCAACTTCCGAAGACCATAAGTCATCACCAGTTGACCTGATCGGCTATTATAACCCCATTTCAGAAATGCCACGAAGCGCTCTACAAGCTTGACCCGTGCAAGCACCCGTCACCCAAATTTTCGACCTCATCCGGGGCCTCTAAAGCCTTCAAAACTGAGCTCAAAGTTTCTGTACCCTGTTGCCAATACCGAAAATCCTCAATATCTTCCAATATACACTTGATCTTGCAATGAAACTTTACTGGTAGACTTATGTGACCAAAATGAACCTCCAAGAAAGAAATCAAATCATTCTGAGCACATACGAAAATTACCAAAAATAGTAACTTTCCATAAATAGCAGCTCTGCACTAAAATAGCCCTTATTGAATATAAAACAGAAATATTTTTGGGTGATGCAAGATTGCTCTTACACCCGGGATGCTCCTGCATCAACATTGTTGTCTGATTAGTTCCTTTTGTGCATTGTTACTCTAACTTCTTTTAGAGCTTTATATCATACTGATTGAATTCACATACTTATGCTCTTCTTTTTATTTTCCATACTCTTCTCTATGCTCTTCCGCTTCAAATACAAAAGTGCATGTCATATATATACATGTTGAATGGGCACAACCAAAACTAAATATTGTGTCAGCCTAAAACCTAACAAATACAACGCTTCCAAATTAATTGTCTCAAGTGTGTTTACATAAAATGATAATAACATGTTTACATAACTATTACAATAGGCACATAGCCTTTACAAAGTAAAATGATACATGCTAAACAAAAAACTTCCTGTCAGATGCATGCTTTGTTCTGCTCTACCGCTTAACTGCCAGTGTCACTTAGACTTGTTGTAACTTCTTGATACTATCATATCTGACCATGTGTTCTTAGACTTAGCATAGTAGCATACTTAAAAGCTTATATCCAAGGGCACATACCAAAACTTGATTATACACACATGTGTTGATGCTCTGATCATTAGGTGCTTCACTTTCTGCACTGTCTTCCATACTTTACCCAAAATATGATCTTCAAGTTAATGCACTGACTATCAAAACTTCATATGACTTTGTTGCCATAATGACAGCACAAAACTAGTCATATATTCTTAGTAAAGTCAACTTTCCAACACAAGTTTCATAAGGTATCTTACCAATTCCATCTTTGATCTACACTTGGTTAAGCATGTAAGTTTTAGCGTTTATTGCTTCTCTCCAAAACATCTAAGAAACATTCCTCTCAAGCATCATGGTGCTAGAAATCTCCAAGATTGATTTTTTCTTCTACTATGCTACACCATTCTATTCTTGAGTCATAGAACTAGACAAATTTCTTTCAATTCCATGCATCTCATAGAAATCATTATACTCATTAGATGTAAATTCTCTGGCTTTGTCAAATCTCAACTTTTTCAATTTCAATCCAGTCTCATTTTCTAGCATTGTCCTAAGGGCCTTGAATCTACCAAAAGCTTCTTATATCTCCTTCAAAAAGGTCACCCATACCATCTTTGAATAATCATCAATTAGTATCATAAAATTTCCATCTCCTTGTAAGATTTTAAAATTTATAGGGCCACACAAAATTATATGAATAAGATCAAGAAAATATTTTGAACTTTCTTTCCTAGAGTGAAAGGAAGTATTTTTTTTCTTACTCAATTGACAATCCTTGCAAAAAATGTTATCTATAATCTTTATTTTAGGAAAATCTCTAACAACAATAGTAGAACTTATAGCAATAATATTGCCAAATTTCTCATGACACAATCTCTTGTGCCACAACCATCTTTCATCTATATAGGAAAATGAGCAAGTATTCTAACTAGTATTAAAAAAAAAATGCATTACCTCTTGTCTCAATAGAAATTTTCCTTCCACGATTATTCAAGATCTTGCAAATGTCATTGTTGAAGTGCAAACCATATCCTTTATCAATTAGCTGACCAATGCTAATAATATTGTGTGTTAGACCAGTAACATGTAGCATATCATTTGTTGTATCCTTTCCATCTAATGAAACAATACCTCTTCCCTTGATTTTTCCTCTAGTATTATCACCCCACCTGACAATTTTGTCATCATACTCTTCATATTTCACAAACTTTCTTATGTCACCGAATTTGATGTGAACATATACTCTCAATGAGCCAATCATTCCTCTTATCTAGTTGTAAAACTATGGCCTTCTCTTCTTCATTTTCACAACTTATAGAGTTTTCAAAAGTAATCTCATCAATACTACTACATGAAGAAAAATCACAAGTAGAAATAGCACTATTTTTTGTTTTCTCACAACTTTTTTGAGCATTAGTCACAATATCCTTAGTAGCACTTATAGTAGAAGTATTAATCATATAATTCTTACATTTGGATTTTTCTTCCTTGTTTCCAATGCTACATGCATACTTCTTATGTTCCATATAGATATGTATTGGTCAAGAGATGAGATAAGATACTATCAATGATCCATTTTTATCCTTTGACACTCTGTGCAACTAAATATTTTTCTTCAAAAGTGTCATTAGTAAAAATAGAAGGCATAGAAACTTCAACTCTAGAGCCATCTTCTTTGATATCAATAAGAGAGTTGGTAGACTTAGGGTTATTAGGTTTATTACCTTCTTCCTTGATATTAATGAGAGAGAAAGTGAATGAGGAGTCTATGTACTTTATTTTCTCAACTTTGCTAGCTATAATAGACTCATCAACAATAGTATTAATGTTATAATCATCAGATCCATTAACTGAGGTTGCTAGAAAATTATTTGATGTTATCTTGGCAAGACTAGCTTCTAATTTCTTGATCTCTCTTTTCTCTTCTTTAAGTTCCTTCATAAGTCTCTTCATCACCTTCCCATACCTAGAATTTTTTTAGGGATTTTTGTAACTTTTTTCTATTGGTTTCCATCCTCAAATATCCCTTAATTTGTTAGGGTTTCTTCAAGGTAACCTCTCTTTGATCTCAATTGTTGATAATATGGTAGTGAGAAACTAAGAGGGGGGGTGAATTAGTTGTTCTCAATACCTTAAACCTAAAACCCTTAAAATGTGTGTACCCTTCAATATGATATGAATAAATAGAGTATAAAACATGCATGCATATACAAATTAGAAACACATCCACACAACTTGACACAAGATTTTTATTGTGGGAACCTTGTTAAGGGAAAAACTAAAGTGAGGTTGATTGACACAAGGGAGGATAGGGAGAGGGGCCAAAGGCACACCCTAACCAGATCCACCTTACAGAGATCACACACGAAAGAAAAAAAATCACAAGTGAGAGAGAGAATGTAGATATCTTTCATATATTTATCTCAATTCATTCATACATGACGGGTTGTAAAGCCTTCCCAGTTTAGGCCAGATATTACAATCAAGTACAACAGTCCTCCAACATTCAAGGATCTACAACAATCTTCCAAATTTATATCTTCTATCTTCTTACTAAAATTGATTCCTAAAACTACAACCAAAGATTACATTATATAGAAGAGGCTATCAAACAAGTCGGCCTTCAGATCCAGCATCAATAGAAAGAACTACCAGATATAGGTCCACACACTTCCCAATAATAGACACCATCACTAAATCTGTGACCATAATTAATTGCAAGAGTCAGCCTCAACATGAAACTAAAACAAACAACTCGGTAAGAAAGGATAACCGAGTGCTAGACAAGCATCATCAAGCGCCAGGGAAATTCACCGAGCAACCCCGATAAATAAATGAAATAAAAAAAAAATGAGCTAACTCGGTCAAAGAAGGAACTGAACAACATAGGAAAATACAAACATGTTTTTGGTGACAACGGATTTCCAAGGACCCAAGATGCTCCTGCATCATACACCTAGGGTTATTTGAAAATGATTCTCTGAATCATGAAGTAGGTACAACCTGAGCTGAATCCAACTCAGATTGTGAAATCCATGAACTATCTTCAATCGATCTATTCTTCCACTTTACTAGATATTCCATATACTATTTTCCTCTTGTACTTTTGCCAATTCTTTGTTCCAAAATTTGCTCAACTTCTATCTATTTCTTAGGATAATCATTCTATATTGTCATCTCTTCATCCAACTAATGATACTCATACAAATCAACAATGTTGAATATAGGTGATATATCCATGTCATGAGGTAACTCAATCTCATAAGCATTTCCACTATCAAATCTCTTCAAAATTTTGCAAGCACCAAACTTCTTCATTTTCAGCTTCCCATATGTTCCAATGAGAAATCTATCTTTCTTCAAATGAACCATTACTTCATTATCGACTGCAAAATTCTTATGTCTTCTTGATCTATCAGCTCCATCTTTGTATTTCTGATTACTTTTCTCCAACTTATGTTTCATATCTTCATCTACTCACCAAACTTTACTCCTTCAACACTTCTCTTTCTTTCATCAATAATGTCCCTCAAATCTGATATACCCCTCGGTTCTATGCCATTTACAATCTCAAAATGTGTTTTTCGAGTACTCCTATTAACTAAATTATTGTATGCAAACTCTGCTTGTGCCAACATAGAATCCCAATTACTTGGTGTGTCTCCAACTAAACATCTCAAAAGATTTCCCAAGCTATGTCTGTCCATCAATCTGTGGGTGAAATGTAGAACTATATTTCAACTCGGTGCCAAACTTTCTCCAAAGGGTCTTCCAAAAGTATCCAAAAAATTTATTGTCTCAGTTAGAGATAATACTCTTCAATAATCCATGCAATCTGACAATTCCTTTAAAGAAAAGATCTTCTATATGTACTACATCTGATGTCTTTCTACAAGGTATAAAATGTGCCATTTTAGAAAATCTATCCACAACAACAAATCTAGAATCATTACCTCTTACTATCTTTGATAAGCCAAGAACAAAATCCATAGTGATGTCAATCCAAGGTTTCTTAGGAACAAAACTCAGTGTATACAATCTAGTATTCTGACTTACTCCTTTTGCAACTTGACAAATTTCACAACTTCTCACAAATTTTTTAACATCTTTATACAACTATGGCCAAAAATATTTCTCCTTAAGCAAATTCAATGTTTTGTCAACACTAAAGTGTCCAACCAAACCACTACTATGTTTCTCCTTTATCAAATTAGTTCTCATTGATCCTCTCGGTATACACAACTGAATAAATTTAAACAACATACCTTCTTGAATGAAATATTCTTCCCATTTAGTACTTGGTTGATCTTGAATAGGTGCTCTGCACTTTCTCCACGGCTCAGAAAAATTAGATCAAATTCATAAGAATATCTCATGTCATCAAATCCAAGAACTTCAATTTTCATCTCTGTCATTAAAGATCTTCTACTCAATGCATCAGCAACTCATCTAGTGACTCCACTCTTATGCTTTATCACAAATGTATAACTCTACAAATAATCAACCTATTTCATATGTCTCTGATTCAATTTATTCTAACTACCCGAATACTGTAAAGCCTTATGATCGGTATACAACAAAAATTCACTCGGTATCAAATAATATCTCCATTTCTTCAGTCCTTGAACAATAGCATAGAATTCTTGATCATACATAGAATATTTCCTTTTTGCATCATTCAAATTTTTACTAAAGAAAGAAACAAGCTTACCTTCTTGACTCAACACAACTCCTATTGCACATCCACTTGCATCACATTCCACTTGAAATACCTTATTGAAATTAGGCAATGCCAAAATAGGCAATTCAACAACCTTCTGCTTTAGAGTCTCAAAAATTTTATCAGCTCCATTTGTCCACTTGAATTCTCTTTTATCTCCTCTCATAGTCTCAGTCATAGAATTACAAATTGAACTAAAATTCCTAATGAATTTTTGGTAAAAACTTTCCAAACCATGAAATGATCTTACCTCACTAGCATTCTTAGGTGTAGGCCAATTCAAAATAGCTTCAACCTTTTTAGGGTCCATTTTCAAACCATCAGTTGAAATCACAAATCCCAAATACACGATCTCCTCTTTCATGAATGAACACTTTTTTAGATTTATCAAAAACTTTTCCTCTTTCAACCTTTGCAATACTTGTTTAACATGCAAAAAATGTTCTTTTTTGGTCTTATTGAATATCAAAATATCATCAAGGTATACAATCACAAATTTACCTAAGAATTTCTTCAAAACTTCATTCATCAACCTCATAAAAGTACGTGATACATTAGTTAAACCAAAAGGCATAACCATCCACTCATACAAACCTTCTTTTGTATTAAAAGAAGTCTTCCACTCATCACCTTATCTGATTCTAATTTGATGATACCCACTTTTTAAATCAATTTTGGTAAAATACTTTTCTCCAGTCAAACTGTCCATTATATCATCCATTCTTGGTATAGGTAACCTATATTTCACTATTATCTTGTTGATTGCTTTGGAATTGGTACACATTCACCATTATCCATTCTTCTTAGGTTTCAATACAACAGGTACTGCACAAGGACTCAAACTTTCTCGAATTAAACCTTTTTGCAACAATTCTTGAATCTGTCAATTCAAGTATTGATTCTCAGTAGGTGTCAACTGATGTGGTGCCTTATTTGGTAAACTATCTCCAGGGATTAGATCCATGCAATTATCAATGCTTCTCTTTGGTGGAAAACCATTAGGTACATTATCAGAAATGATTTCACTATACTCGATGAGTAACTTATCAATCTCCTCAGGGATACTATCCTCTATTTTCTTACTCAGTTTGTTAGGAATTACAACAAAACATACATCATTCTTCTTTAAATCCTTAACAAAATTTCTTCTTTCCATCAAGAAAAATTTCACAAATGTACAAACATTACTAATAGGTTCTTCAATCAAAAGTAACAAAACTTGTCTTCTTCCATCAGCCCAAATAGTATATTTATGCAATCTCCCATCATATATAGCATGTCTATCATATTGCCAAGGTCTACCCAAAAAAATATGACAATAATTCATAGGCATGATATCACACAACACCTTATCATATTACTTTCCAATTTTTAAATTCACATGACATTGTTCACTTACTAAGAGTGTATGTTTATATTTGATCCATGAAATCTGATAGGGCTTTGGATGTTCCAACCTCTTCAACTGCAACTTTGTAACCATTTCCTTAGATGCCAAGTTCTCTGAGCTACCACTCTCAATGATTACCTTCCAAAATTCATCAAAAAATCTACATTTGGTCTTGAACAAACTTTTCCTTGCCGGGTCTTCCTTATTACTTTCATTCCAAAGTGCTCTCCTTACCATCAAGTTCTTTTCCTTCTTAGGTTCATTCAGTGACTCTTCTTGAACCAAAGCTTTTCTACTACTACCAACCTTCTTACTTGCATGTGTACACTCAAATGATCTATGTCCTTCTTCTCCACAATTGTAACAATTTCCTTAGAAACCACCTCTGTTATAACCACCTCGGTAGTTAGTGCCTCTGCTTCTAGATGAATTTTCACCTTTCCACTCAGTCTTGCCTTTATCCAAATTTGTCTTTTCAGGTTTAGATCTACTATTTTCACCATAAGATCTATCTCTTCCTCTAGGGAATCTACCACCTCTACCTCTTTTTCTTTTCTCATGTGTCTTGTTTAATTTCTCCTCAGCTTTCAATGCAAATTGATAAGCTTCTTCAATGTTCTCCAATTTGACCAAATTGGTTTCTTCTTGGATGGAAACTCTCAATCCATTTAGGTACCTAGAAATTCTTTTCACATCATCTTCATCATGTCTAGATCTGATATCTAATTGATATAATTCCTTAGTATATTCTTTTACTGAGCTATCTTTCTGCCTCAAACTTTGCATTCGCCTAACTAGGTTAATCTGATAATCACAACGTAAGAACTTTCCTTTTAATTTATTCACCATTTTATTCCATACCTTAATTTTGTCTTTGTCTTTCCTCTTTCTGTCCAACTGCAGATGTGACACAATGGCAGGATAAGAGGGGCCAAATGATGGCACACCCTATAGATCCAGCCTGCTCAACAACACACAGAAGCAACAACAAGCACACAATGAGAGAGAGAAAGTAGGATCATTGATATATTAACTTCTTTCAAATTTATTCATACATGCCAAGCTGTAAGGCCTTCCTGGTTAGGGCTAGATATTACAATGAATTACAGAAATCCTTAAACATGTGAGGATCCACCAACAATCTTAATTCTACTATCTTCTATCTTCTACCAAAAACTCACTCTCTAAACTCTATCCAAACAACTATACATATACAAGAGGTTACCGAACTAAGAAGGCCTTCAAATCCAAAATCAATGGAAGGAATAGTTAGATTTGGGACCACACGCTTCCCAATGATGGATACCAACATTAAATCCATGACCCATAATCAATGCACAAGTCGGCCTCAACAAAAACTCAAAATAAACTACTTGGTAAGCAAGGATGACTGAGCTATTAGGAATAGTCCCAAGAGATAACTAAGAGGGGGTGGGTGAATCAGTTATCTACAAGTTTCAATTCTTTATCCAATTAAGTATACTTAAACATAAAGCATAAACACAATGAAAGAACACTTGAACACAACACCAATATTTTGGTTACGGGGAAACCCAAATAGGTAAAAACCCCAGTGGGAATCAACACCCACTAATATTATGCACTAGTGTATTATGATCCTTGTTAGAAGATCCTTAACCCTATTAGGAGTTTCTTTATAATATATTTAGTATAGTAGACTTGGTCAAGGGTTGGGCCCTATTAGGAGTCTTTTACAATTGACCCTGTTCGGGGAGAGGATGCACTATTCGAGAGCTCACTGCTCAAAGGGGTGAAGGCTACAACCTTCTGAATAACATATACACACTATATCTGGATCTTGGTGAACTACGCTTTGACCTGCTGTCTGGATCAATTCCAATGTATAGCACAAATACTTTACTTGGTCACATAGACCTTCTTCTGATGGCTCAACACTTCACACACTTTTCTCTGCTCTACTTAATCATCCATGAACCACACTCAAGCAATCACAAATGACTGCCTATAAATATCTTTCCTCTAGATGATATAATCAAGTTAGCCTATTAGAACCACCTTGAAATCATATTAAAGAAACCATAAAAAACTTTGATAAACATTTTGTCGGCTCTACTATGCATGCAAGACATTCTGGGACCTATCCAATAAGATGATTGTAGACGCACACTACACACTGTTGGCTCTACCAAAACAACTGGATCTTTCTCCTCAAGATAAATTACTTCATGCGCTCTTAACCAAAAATCAATAACTATCCTCTAAGCTTAACTCCAAGGGAGTATACCCAAAAGATAGGCACAACTCTAGAACCAATAAAATCTCTGTCGACTCTTCTGAATAAACACAAGAAACTGCTACTGGTGAATATTGACTGCATAACTTCTCTTCTACTTAATATCAGACTATGAATCCATGACTAAAACATCACTAACATGTCTTCAACATATATCCAAGCGCACAAGGCTCCATGATAACTGTAGGGACAACCATACACATAATATTGCCTATTACTCTGTCAGGAACACTGCTGACCCAATCTGCTGTATAACTATCTGTACTAACAGTTAACCTCTGCGCCCATGATATCATGCTGATATCATTTCCATGCTATATATACTGAAATTTTACTACATAAGACTTCCATGCATGCTACTTTCCATATGTTGTCATCAATGACAAACATATAGTCAGTACTGGCCTGTTGGCAAATGTCCAACAATCTCCCCTTTTGGCATTGATGGCAACATGTAGAATGAAAAACCACCACCAACCCAAATGAACATTTCTTTTATAACATTCTCCATTTCCTCATATGTACTACTATCATAACTAAATACTACTCCCCCTTAGTATACTACTCCTCCTTTTTACTTCTATTTTTCATGACTCTGTATATTACTCCCCCTTTGACATCAATGGAAAAGGGTGCCATTCATTTTAAGCACCGGTACTATTCCTAAGGTAGATTAGTCAACCTTCCATTAGTCCCTAAGGACTGATGCCTTTTCTTCTTTCTTCTAAGTAGAATCAGGGAAGAGAATTACTCCCAACTTCTCCCTGAGATACTCAAAAGTATCCTTAGGCAAGGGCTTTGTGAATATATCTGCCAACTAATCTTTAGTACTCACATAGTCCAACTTGACTTCTTTCTCTACCACTTTCTCTCTTAGGAAGTGATACTTGATCTCAATGTGCTTTGTCTTTGCATGCATCATAGGGTTCTTTGACATATTGATAGTGCTAGTGTTATCACAGTGAATAACAATAGGATAATCAATCTAAATTCCAAAATCCTTTATCATCTGCTTGATCCAAACAATTGTAGAACAATTCAAGGCTGCTACAACATACTCCACTTCTGCTGTTGACTGAGAAATATAATTTTGTTTCTTGCTTTTCCAAGTGACAAGTCTATCACCAAGAAACACTGCTCCACCTGATGTACTCTTTTTGTCATCAACACATTCTGCCTAATCTGCATCAGTGTACACATGAAGCTCAACATTTTCTAAATTAGGATACCATAGACCATAATCTATAGTGCCCTGCAAGTATCTGAATATTCTATTTACTACCATGAGGTGACCTTGCTTGGGTTCTGCTACAAATCTTCCAACTATGCCAACTACATTGGAAATATCAGGTCTAGTCTGAGTAAGATATATGAGTTTACCAATCATAGACTTGTACAATGTTGTATCCACTACTGGTGAGTCATCTTCTTTTTGTAAGTTTGCATCCAGTGATCATAGGAGTCCCTACTAGCTTGCAATCATCCATCTTGAATTTCTTTAATATTTCTTTTACATACTTGGACTGATTAATGAAAATTCCTTTTTCTATCTGCTGCACATTTAGTCCCAAAAAGTATTTGATAGGACCAATCATACTCATCTCAAATTCATTTTTCATTTCTTTGGCAAATTCTGCACTTAGTTTGTCATTACCTCCAAAGATAATGTCATCAATAAATATAGATACAAGTAGGAGACCTTCAGATGTCTCTCTAATGAATAGATAACAATCTATTGCTCCTTTCTTGAATCCAATCTTTGTTAGCTATCCATCTAGTCTCTCATACCATGCTCTAGGGGCTTGCTTAAGTCCATAGAGGGTCTTGTTCAATCTACATACCATATCAGGTCTATCTAATAAGGTGAATCCTTCTGGCTGCTCAATGTATACTTCTTTCAAATCTCCATTCAGGAATGAAGACTTGACATCCATCTGATATACTTTGAAGTTTTTGACTATAGCATAAGCTAGAAACAACTTAATAGCTTCTAATCTATTCATAGGTGTAAATGTGTCTAAATAATCAATGCCTTCTCTTTGTGCATATCCCTTACATACTAACCTTGCTTTATTTCTTACTACTGTACCATCTTCATTCATCTTGTTTCTGAATATCCACTTTGTTCCAATCACATTCTTATCACTGGGTCTTGGGACCATTTCCCAAGTGTCATTCTTTATAATCTGATCAAGTTCTTCTTTCATAGCATCATGCCAATTTGAATCATTACATGCATCTTCAACACTTAAAGGTTCAATCTGAGATAGTAAACATACCGCTTCACTGCTAGCTGAGTTCTTTGCTTGTGATCTTGTTAGGCCTTTGTTGCTCTGATCTCCAATGATGTTTTTCTTGGAATGATTTCTCGATGTAAACTTTGGAACTTTAGGTGATGTTGAATCATCTACCTTAGGAGTACCTTCTTCACTTGTCTCAGGTTCATTGAATAACACATCAATACTATCAAACATTTCTTTAATAATTGTCTCACTAGTGGAGGGTCTGGGTTCTTCTTCAATCATGGGTGAGTAATCATGATATCTTTCTTGAACCATAAAATTTTCATCAATCTTAACATGAGCACTTTTAATGATCTTTTTCTATCTTAAATTGAAACATCTATAAGCTTTACTTTTAGTAGAGTAACCAAGAAAAATACCTTCATCACTTCTTGCATCAAACTTGCCTACTGCTTCATCCCTCTTGATGTAGCACTTGATTCCAAAGATTTTGAAGTATTTTACTATGGGAACATTACCAAACCATAGCTCATATGGTGTTTTTTCAATGCCTAGCCTTAATTGAATTCTATTGATGGTGTAGACTATTGTATTGACCGCATCTCTCCAATAGGTGTGTGCAACTTTTCCTTCTATCATAATGGTGCACGCTATATCAAGGATGATTCTATTCATTCTTTCTACAATTCCATTCTGCTGAGGGGTTCTAGGTGCACTCAACTGTCTCTTTATGCCATGTTCTTTGTAGTACTCATAGAATCTGTCAGAGGTGAATTATCCTCCTCTATCTGATCTCAAACATTTTATCTTTAGTCCAGATTCATTCTCAACCTTAGCTATGAATATTTTGAACTTCTCAAATGCTTCTAACTTATCTTTCAAGAATGCAACCCACATTATCTTAGTATAATCATCAAAAAAAAAATGAAATACCTTTCACCATAGTATGATCTTGTTTGAGTTGGACCACATAGGTCTGTATGAATCAGATCCAACTTCTTCTTTGTTGTATTTTTCTTGCTCCTGAATGAGTTTCTCACATGCTTCCCCATCACACATTCCCTGCATATAGTATCAACTGAATTTTCTATGCTAGGTAGATCTCTTACTACCTTTACATTTCTTATCTTTACTATGTTATCAAAATATATATGACATAGGCTTTTATGCCACAACCAACTGTCATCAACTTTAGCAACAAAACAACTTGCTTCTGAATTGAGTTGGAAAACATTACCTCTTATCTTTGATCCTAATGCAATCATAACACCATCCTTGTTGTTAATGATGCATTTTTCATCTTTGAACTCCAACTGATAACCTTTTCCAAGTAACTATCCAACACTAAGAAGGTTATGTTTCAAACCATCTACATAGAGCACATCATCATTACTATTCTTTCCATCCAAGGTGATGGCTCCTCTACCAACTATTGGTTTAGGAGTTTTATCTCCAAATCTAACCATCCCACCATTGTATTTGTCTAGATGAACAAACCTGCCTTTATCACCTATAATGTGATGTGAACAACCACTGTCTATAATCCAGTTTGTCCTTATATCAACTTGGGAAATCAATTCTAGCTCTTGTTCCTCTTTCTTATCTTCATGAACTATCTTATTATTCATTTTGTCTATAATAGAAATGAATCCAATTTCATCTTCACCTGATTCATCATCTGAAACTCTATCTCCAGCATAGTAGCATTCCTTAGAGTACTTAGGCTTGTAATCCTTTTTGAACTTTCTAGCTCTAGTAGGACACTTAGATGCAAAGTGACCGATCTTATTACATGAAAAGCACTTAAATCGTAATTGACCTTCATATTTTCCTTTTCCTTTCTTTTCTCTATTGGAAATCATAGCAATGAAATCATCTAGTGTTTTCTCTTCATCATCATCATCAAAATTACTAGAGGTGTTTGCAGATTTCTTACCATGAACTGTTGCTTGAAGGTTGTCTCACTCTTTGGCTCTATCTTCAATCTTGAAATCTCAAAAGCTAAGATTTTGTTGATCAAGGTCTCTCTCTTGAAATTATAATTAATCTTCATGGTTTCATCTAGGATGTTAATCTTACTTTCATATTCTAGAGTGAGAGTAGTCATTAGCTTGTCCATAATGTCCTCCTCTGAAATCTCTCCACCATTGTTTCTGATTCCAACAACTACTTCATTTATCCTTTGATTGTAAGCTCTGATATTTTCTTTAGGCAGCATCTCTAATGCATTGTATCTTTTCTTCTATGTCTTTCTATGCGCATCATTTCCTTGTTTGTCTCCTTCAAATATGTCTTCTAGGTGCTTCCATATTTTGTGGACTGTATCTACCTTTTTTATTTCTGAAAACTCACCATTAGATAGGGCACTGATAAGAGCTTCTTTATCTATAGCATTCTAATGAAACAATTCCTTTTTCCTATCAGTAGCATCATCCTTTGCAAGGTCTTATAAGGTAGGAATCTTGGCTTCTTTGATAGTTACATCAAAAAATTCAAAAGAAATGCACTGCAAATAGGTCACCATCTTGTTCTTCCAATAAAGATAATTCTCTCCATCAAACTTAGGACTTTCTTTCCTGAAGTATGCCATCTGATCAATCTCAAGCTGTTAAAATTTCTCTCCGAAGCACTTGGCTCTGATACCAATTGTTAGGAATAGTCCCAAGAGATAACTGAGAGGGGGGGGGGGGGTGAATTAGTTATGTAAAAGTTTCAATTATTTATCCAATTAAGTATACTTAAATATAAAGCATAAACAAAATGAAAGAACACTTGAACACAACACCAATATTTTGGTTATGGGGAAACCCAAATAGGTAAAAACCCTGGTGGAAATTGACACCCACTAATATTCTACACTAGTGTATTATGATCCTTGTTAGAAGATCCTTAACCCTGTTAGGAGTTTCTTTACAATATATTTAGTATAGTAGACCTTGTCAAGGGTCAGACCCTATTAGGAGTCTTTTACAATTGTCCCTATTAGGGGAGAGGATGCACTGTCTGAGAGCTCACTGCTCAAAGGGGTGAAGGCTACAACCTTCTGAATAACAGATACACACTATATCTGGATCTTGGTGAACTGTGCTTTGACCTGCTATCTGAATCAGTTCCAATGTATAGCACAAATACTTTACTTGGTCACATAGACCTTCTTCTGATAGTTGAACACTTCGCACACTCTGCTCTTCTCTACTCTACTTAATCATCCACGAACCACACTCAAGAAATCACAAATGACTGCCTATAAATATCTTTCCTCTAAATAATATAATCAAGTCGGCCTGTTAGAACCACCTTAAAATCATATTAAAGAAACCATAAAAAACTTTGATAAACATTCTATCAGCTCTACTATGCACGCAACACTTTCTTGGACATGTCCAATAAGATGATTGTAGACGCACAGTACACACTATCGGCTCTACCAAAATAATTGGATCTTTCTCCTCAAGTTGAATTACTTTATCTGCTCTTAACTAAACATCAATAACTCTCCTCTAAGGTTAACTCCAAGGGGCATACCCAAAAGATAAGCGCAACTCTAGAACCAATAAAATCTCTGTCGACTCTTCTAAATAAACACAGGAAATTGTTATTGGTGAATAGCGACTGCATAACTTTTCTTCTACTGAATATCAGACTGTGTCCATGATTGAAACATCACTAACATGTCTTCAACATATATCCAAGAATGCAAGGCTCCATGATAACTGTATGGACAACCATACATAGAACACTGCCTATTACTCTATCACGAACACTGTTGATTACTCTATCAGGAACACTGTTGATACAAGCTATTGTATAACTATCTGTACTAATAGTTAACCTCTGCGCCCATGATATCATGTTGATATCTATTAGAAATATTCAGGAATTAATCGAGTTACTGAGAGGGGAGGGGTGAATCAGTAACTCCAAATTTTCTTTCAATTACAGATGTATTAACATATAGTTCACCTTTTTTCTTATGCATATAGAAAGCATGAAACTTAAAAGAATTCACAACAATGACACATAGATTTGGTTACCTAGAAACCTTCCAAAAAGAAAGTAAAACTGGGGTGGGGATGAAACCCACAAAGCTTTAGTACTGTAGTATAAAGTTGGCCGGTTAAGGCTTACAATTGATCACTTCTGATGATCTGCCCTGCTAGGAGCAATAAGGATTGCTAAATCCACCCTGTTAAAGGATTTACAAACATACAATGAAGCATGCACTTAGTAAAGAGATTTTACAAAAGACTGTTAAGTCTACCCGGTTAAAGGATTTTAGTACTGATTCACCTGTTAGGATGAAATAGTAGATCTCTTGCTTTGCAACTGGATTGCTGATTGAGATTCGCTGATGTACTGATCACCTTCTGTGATGAATTTGTCTTTGCTGTTCCTTATACTGTTGTAGCCCTTTGTAATTCGCTTATCTCTGCCTTTCTTTCTTTTTCACATTCATACTCATTTTATTACATCTTGACATTTTTACAACATTGTTTATATACAAGTCTAAACAATTAATTACAATTACAATTACAAAGTTGGCTTGACAAATAAACATAAGTGCCACTAAGTCGGCCCAAGTATGGTTACATGGTTCCTGCAAACTAACTTGGTGACTTTCTGATACTCGACGTCCACTGCATTACTCGGCATCGTCATGCACTCGGTAGAAGTGAAGGCACGGTTCATACTAACCACTCGGTAGGTTTTGAACTCGGTAAATACTGGTGACTCGGTAGACATAATGTTACTTGGTTTACATTGTCCTGCTCGGTTTGCACTATCTTGTTCGGTTTGCACTGTCTTGCTCGGTTTGCACTGTCTTGCTCAGTTTGCACTATTCTACTCGGTTTGCACTGTTCTGCTTAGTTTGCACTATTCTACTCGGTTTGCACTGTTCTGCTCGGTTTGCACTCAGAATGCAAATAAGTATTGTCACTAGTGGCAATTCTGCTTAATGCCAACAATCTCCCCCTTTGGCATTAGTGACAAAAACACTTATTGCCCAAAACTTATATACATGAATCATGCTGAGATTTATTTTTGATTTTTCAAAATTTGTCTTTGTCATAGGGCTTTATACATTATCTCCCCCTTTCAATGTGCTAACTTTTCTTCTCTACATGTCTTCTTCTATAAATATCTTCTTCTATACATATCTCCTTCTATACATATCTCCCCCTTTTTGATGATAATGCCAAAGGTGTATATACAAGTGATTTACAGAGAGAATCCAAAATTTGATAGAAAATCAAAATGTACCTTCATTATTAGTGCCAGGGTTCTGTCCCAATTTTCTTGCAGAATCTTGCATGTTTGGATTGCAATTTAGACTTCTGCAGAGAGTTCAATCATGTGATCTGCTATAGAGAACTGATTGTCATGAATCAATGTTTTGGAATGTTCAATGTGCTTATACATTGTATTCATGATGGGAAGGATCATGTTTTGGATGTCTAGCAGTGTGGACTGGATCCTTTTGTCTTCTTTCAGTAGATCTGACTGCATATTTGATAGGTATGAGATTTTCATGTGATGAGCAGAGCTTGAACTTGGTTCAAGTTGCAGCTTCTGTATGCTAATCTTCATATCCTCATCCATTTTATTCATTTTATCCTTGACATCCTTTGTGAACTCGGCAATATTGCACAGTCTGGCCAAAAGAGAGGTGACATTCGAATAGGTAGATTCAATGTTTGACAAAACTAAAGACAATTCCACTTGATTAATAGCTATGTGTTGAGCAATGTGCTCAAGCACTTTATTGTTGAATCTCTTCTCGGCTCTTTCAACTAAATTTTCTGTCCCAGATGAATCCTCATTGTATTTATTTACTGCTTCTGCTAATTGTAGCAAAACATGTTGAGAGGAGTCTACTTTAATACCTAATGCATCAGACAAAATGTCCTTAGCATCCTTAATGATTTGATATTCCTTGTCTCTCTCCTCTTTAAGCTTCTTTTGCTTTGCTTTCCTTTGGAGGATTTCACCTATATTTTGCATTTGGTCCGCTGATAGATTTGCAAAATCTAATGTTGGAATCTCTATTTCTTCATCTAGGTCTATATCCTCTACTATATTTTTACCCAAAAATTTTATACTCGGTTGAGCCTTAGGCTTATCTGTACTTAATGCCTTAGTAGTAGTGACAGTAGACATAGTAGGACTGGCTATAGAGACTGGCATACTGTCTACTAGAGAACTTAAAGTATTTACACTTGTAGAATAAAAAATTGGAATACTTACTGCTGGAAAACTTGATGAAGTGGGAGATTGCAACTCGGTAGAAGAAATGGTGGTTGCTTCTGTTGTTGCTATAGGTGATTGGACAAATGTTGAAGTTGTCACAACCATGCTTGAAGGTGTCTCCGGGCTAGATGTAGAAACTTTTACTGGAGAGGTAGGAAGTGATGCAATGACTTCTGCCACTATCCTCATAGTATCATCTACCTCAGTGGCTTCTTCTTGTTCATCACTGTCATCTTCAATGTCTTTTATTATTACTGTTTCAATACTCGATTGGTGAAGATGGTATATGTTCTTCCATGTGGCATTTGCAGCCTTCACAACCGATTCAATATTGTTGATCAGAATCAAACAAGTATTGAACTTTAGTGTCATCTTATTTTCATTTTCCTTCAATGCCTTCTTTATTTCATCATTTTTCAAGCTCGGCATTAACTGTCTCAGGGTTTGATCAAATATGTCTTTTATAGTTTGCTTGGCATTTCTCCATCTCATTTTTATTGGATCTAATAGAACTGCTAGAACCTGTGGGGCTATTTCATCAGGAGAGTATTTCCACTATCCCATCTTTTCAATAACAACATCTTCTATTTCCTTCTGTTCTGTTTCCGATCTAGTTTCATATTTAAAAGATTTTATGTTACTTACTCCAGATCCTGATCCTTCTTTAAAAAGTTTGATCCTCTCTTGAAAGTTTAGAGGAGGCCTTTTGAATACTATATCTTTGTCTACCTTACCTCTTGCACTTCTCCTTGTAAATATAGCAGTGGGAGGCTTAGGTGCCTTAGTGATGAATACCTTTCCTTTCTTCTTTGGAGGTTCTGGTTCCTCTTTTTTCTCATCCTTTTCCTCTTCTTCTTCATTGTTTTCTTCTTTGTCCTCGGTTAGCAATTGCATTTTGGCTATCCTCTTCTTTCCTTTGTTTACCGCCTGTGGAAGCTTTATGCTTAATTCAATTCTTACTTTTGCTTCATCATATGTTCCAAAATATGGAGCTTTGGGATTGACAGGCTGATTAAGAAGGGCTTCAATGATATTCTTGGTTTCATCAATATTTACCTCATAAGGAAGAGGTTTTGCATGTACAATCCTCAGTTTAGCTGCTTGAATATATACATTGTCACAGTCCACCATGAAACAAATGTCATCCTTATAATCTTCAACCAACTTCTGTGGAATCTGGAATCTGTCATTCATCTTCTCTTTAAAAGACTCAAAATAACTATCCATGATGCTTTCAAAATTTTCACCCATTTCTGAAATGTATTCATTTATCTCATAAAGGACTGGCACATCTTTTCTCCATACAACTTTTCCTTTGGAAGGGAAGAATTTCTGAACATAGAAGAATAAACAGACCAGTAAAGATCCAAACTTACATGGATTGTTTTTGGAAGTTTGAATGCTTTCCATGTTCTTGTTAAACTGTTTTAACAATAAATCTGCAAGGTCAAATGATAAGTTATTCTTGACCACTTTGTATGTTAGGTCAATAGCTTCACAGGAGACACTATTCTGTCAACTTGAACTGTATATTTTATGGGCAATTATGTGTGTACCAAACTTCAATTCAGCATCGGTAATGCTGCTAACTTTCATGCCTCTACTGTCCCACTCGGCTAGGGTTTTCTTCTCCAGTTCCGGCCGACCTAGGGTTTTGGTAGTTTTTGCTTTGTTCAACATGGGAAGACCGGTGATTTGATGAATCATCTTCTTGGTGATCTCTATGGGTTGCTCAAGCCAAATCTTGCCATCATGTACACGGCTGAGAATGTATCTAACCCATTTCTCCCGGAAGTTTCGAGGTAAATGTGCAATGTGAACTAATCCTTTATCTTCCAGATGTTTGTGCTCGGGTTTTAGAATACCATCCACACACAGTTCCTCATGCACAATATCTAGCTCTAGGTTTCCCATTTCTTGAATTGCATAGTTGAAATGATTGCGAATATCATTAATAAGTAGTACCTTCGGAGGAATCTGAGATTGAGCTCCGTTCGGATCTAGGGCTGCTGCAATTGCGGGCACGATCTTAAAATCTGGTGTTCTCCATTCCCCTTGGACTAAAATTTCTGATCCTTTGTTCGCTGAAGTGCTGGATGATGCCATGGTAGCTCATAGAAAATTCCTTTCGCAAAAGTTTTTGAATCGCTGGGTTGCTCTTGAAATTTTCTGCTCTCAAAGTGCTAAAGTTCACGGTGAAGAATGAGTTTGATTTCTTGCCTTTTGTTTACAACTCTGTCATTAATTCTCAGTACAAATTAGGGTATGAATTCTGATAGACTGTCACCCAATAAGAATTAATTGCTCGGTAAAGACTTCGCAACTCGGTGAACTCAAGAATTCATATTGCTCCGACCTCACTCGGTAAAGACTGGTACCGACCTTGCTTGGTAAAGACTGATACCGACCTTCCTGTGATCTTACTGCATCTTGTATGCTGATTTAGATGTTTCTTTTAATTTGGTTCTGGAACTACTTGAAGTTTGTCTATGAGAATACAGTTCCAATGCTTTCTTGGAAATTTAGTTTGAGTCGGTAGAGCCACCCATTCCATTACTTGGACTGGTTTTCTCGGTAGATTTAGGAACCCATTGTTGTCTCACCTGTTTCCTGACCTTAGTTGCTTCATTCTTCTTTCCATCTTCAATTTCACTAGCATTCATGCAGTTTCTGGCTATGTGACCGAGTTTAGTGCATTTGAAGCATCTTACCGGTAGTATCTCTTTTCCTTAGATGATGTTTTATGTAGTTCATGCCAATGTGTCCATATTCTCCACAGTAATGACATCTACACCAGGTGTTGTAGTCCCATCCAAACATTGCTTTCATAATTTGTTCTACTGGATTGAATGTTTTGGATCTGCACTCGGATGCCTTGTGACCTTGTTTGTTGCATTTGTGACAATTACCTCTAAATCTTGGTTTTTCCCTGCATTCATTTTCTTTGTGACCATGTTGATTGCAGTTGTAGCATTTTCCATTGAATTCTGCTTTTTCATTGCTCCAACATTTATTTGAAGTATGTCCTATTTTACCACAATGATTACAAGTAGGTTTCTGATTTCTTTGAGTACCTTGCTTAGAAGATTCATCTTCTCCTTTATATCCAAGTCCTGCTTTTCCTTTCTGTCTATGAAGATTTCGCTCATACAGCTGATTTAAGTCTTCTTGGCTTTTCAGCATTCCTTCATTGATTTGTTTTTCAGTGTTTAGGTCATCCATCAATCTTAGATTGATTTCCTTTTTAGATCTTAGTTCTTCTCTTGTGCTTTCTATTTCTGATCTTAGATTCAGAATTTCCTCATTTGTATGGGAGATCTGATCAATTAGGTTTTCTAGCTGAAGGGTTTTATTTTGGACTTCATTGTTCCTTCCATCTAATTCATCTTTCAACTTGTTTCTTTGTTCTAAGATCTCACAAAATCTTGTTGAGTGTAGCTCTTGTTCTCTTTTTAATTTTCTCACTTCTTCCTGCAGAGACCCATTCTTTTCTAGGAGTTCTTTGACAGCATTGTTTGCTTCATCTGAGCTATTTGAGGGAAAAAGATCTTCAATCTTTTCTTCAATGTAATTCTGATCATTCATCTGATTTGCAAGTTCCTTCCTTCTTCTTAGGGATTGGGAAAGATGTTCTTTTGCTTCTTTAAGTTTAGCTATGGCCATTTCCAGATCTAGCTTTTCATTTTCAATCACCTTGTTCAGTTTGAATACCTCCATTGTCCTGGATCTTTGCTCAAGCTAGTTAAGCTTTATCTTGAGAACCAATATAGCTCTGATACCAATTGTTGGAAATATTTAGGAATTAACCAAGTTATTGAGAGGGGAGGGGTGAATCAGTAAATCCAAATTTTCTTTCAATTACAGATGTATTAACATATAGTTCACCTTTTTTCTTATGCATATAGAAAGCATGAAACTTAAAAGCATTCACAACAATGACACATAGATTTGGTTACCCAGAAACCTTCCAAAAAGAAAGTAAAACTGGGGTGGGGATGAAACCCACAAAGCTTTAGTACTGCAGTATAAAGTTGGCCAGTTAAGGCTTACAATTGATCACTTCTGATGATCTGCCCTGCTAGGAGCAATAAGGATTGCTAAATCCACCCTGTTAAAGGATTTACAAACATACAATGAAGTATACACTCGGTAAAGAGATTTTACAAAAGACTGTTAAGTCTACCCGGTTAAAGGATTTTAGTACTGATTCACCTGTTAGGATGAAACAGTAGATCTCTTGCTTTGCAACTAGATTGCTGATTGAGATTTGCTGATGTACTGATCACCTTCTGTGATGAATTTGTCTTTGTTGTTCCTTATACTGCTGTAGCCCTTTGTAATTCGCTTATCTCTGCCTTTCTTTCTTTTTCACATTCATACTCATTTTATTACATCTTGACATTTTTACAACATTGTTTATATACAAGTCTAAATAATTAATTATAATTACAATTACAAAGTTGGCTTGACAAATAAACATAAGTGCCACTAAGTCGGCCCAAGTATGGTTACACGGTTCCTGCAAACTAACTCAGTGACTTTCTGATACTCGGCGTCCACTGCATTACTCGGCATCGTCATGCACTCGGTAGAAGTGAAGGCATGGTTCATAATAACCACTTGGTAGGTTTTGAAGTCGGTAAATACTGGTGACTCGGTAGACATAATGTTACTCGGTTTACACTGTCCTGCTCAGTTTGCACTATCTTGTTCGGTTTGCACTGTCTTGCTCGGTTTGCACTGTTCTGCTCGGTTTGCACTGTTCTTCTTGGTTTGCACTGTTCTACTCAGTTTGCACTGTTCTACTCGGTTTGCACTGTTCTACTCGGTTTGCACTATTCTACTCGGTTTGCATTGTTCTGCTTAGTTTGCACTATTCTGCTCGGTTTGCACTCAGAATGCAAATAAGTGTTGTCACTAGTGGTAATTCTACTTAATGCCAACAGATATCATGTCCATTCTACATATGCTGAAAGATTACTGCATAAGACTTCCATGCATGCTACTTTCCATATGTTGTCATCAATGACAAACATACAGTCAGTACTAGCCTGCTAGAAAATCTCCAACATGAGCAACAGACAAGCATCACCGAATGTTAGTGAAACATCTAACTTAGACTGTGAGATCTATGAACTATCTTCAATTGGTCTATTCTTTCACTTTACCAGATATTCCATATATTGTTTACCTCTGGTACTTTTGCCAATTCTTTGTTCCAAAATCTGTTCAACTTCTTCATTTTGCTTCTTAGGATATTCCATCAGTACTGTCATATCTTCATCAGGTTCATTATACTCATACAAATCATCAATGTTAAAAATTGGTGATATGTCCATGTCATCAGGTAACTCAATCTCATATGCATTTTCACTATCAAATTTCTTCAAAATCTTGCAAGGTCCAAACTTCTTCATCTTTAGGTTCCCATATGTTCCAATAAGAAATTGACCTTTCTTCAAATGAACCATCACTTCATCACCAACATCAAAAATTTTATGTCTCCCTTATCTATCAACTTTGTCTTTGTATTTCAGATTACTCTCTTCCAGCTTGATTTTCACATCTTCATGCAATGTCTTCATGTACTCAGCAATTTTCACTCCTTCAGCACTTCTCTTACTTTCATCAGCAATGTCTCTCAAATTAGATATACCTCTCGGTTGTATGCCATTCACAATCTCTAATGGTGTTTTTTGAGTACTCCTATTCACTGAATTATTGTATGTAAACTCTTCTTGTGCCAACATATAGTACCCCACCCATAGTTTGCTTTATGTTTCAGTTGTTTGACCAAATTCTTTTAGGTCACTTTTGGTGTGATCAGTTATTATTTTAATAAATGATGATTATGGAATTATTGTTCATTGTATGTGTATCATGTGATTGCATAGATCAAATGTTGATATCTTTATGATGTTATGTTTATGTTTTATATTGATTTATGGTATTGAACCCATACTGGCATGTGTATGGTTGTCATGTGAGTGTATCTGTTTGATGTGTTTGTTTGGTAGAGAACGAAGGCGTAGTTACTTGCAAAGTCAAGATCCACACGACCGACCATACCCTATCATTGTCTACTATATATTATTATATGTACATGCCTCATCTTGTGATGATAGGTTTTTAGGTACAGGAAATCATCTTCCCTGAATTGGCAGGAGTGAGCGTGCCCATAAACATTCATCTCGATGGTAAAGAGGGGAGATAATACACAGACCCAAAACCCTAATCCAAGCCTGTTTATCCTAGATATTGGATAAGTATATGTTGACTACCCTATCTGAATTTGTCAAGTTGACATAGTTCGTGGATCCCTTCCTTGAGCTTGATTGTTTTATGTGTTGATCTTGATTTATTGCTTTTAAGTATGTGATTTTTCTATAGTCATGGTAATTAATATTATAGTTGGAAAATAATGTTAAATTTAATTCCTATGTTTTTGTATGATTATTAATTAATTAAAAATCAAATATTAGGATATTTAGTTTTAATTAATTAACTATGTGAAAATAGAATTAATATTATCTATTAGATATTAAATTATTAAATTGCATGATTTAATGATATTTGGAATATTAAATTATTTAATGATAAATTTTAATAATAACATGTGCTTTATGAGATTTGTTTCAAAAAGGTGACAACTTGTCTTTAGGAGTCTAAGTTGAGTTGTGCACAATTAAATATATTTTTAATTATTAATTAGCAATTTCTTTCAACTTAAGAGGGTGAGTTTGATTAGGAGTTGTATTGTGAGTCATCTAGGGTTTATCATGAAATGGGGAAATGAATCCCTAATAGGGGGAATTGCATTCATTTGGAGAGTAGACATGTTTCTTTTGGGGGAGAATTTTGGAGAGCTTGGGTGCTTGATTTTTTGAGGATTTTGGGATTGTTGTGGCTGCTTGCTGATTTGGCTTCATTGTGCATCTGGATCTAGTTCTTGTTTTCATCATAGTTTTCAGATCTATAGGCAGAATTGGATTTGGAAGAAATCTCACTCTCAGATCTACAAAAGGGATTTCATTACAGTTCCTAGCATTGGATCTAAGGTAGGATCTAGGATTTCTTGTTGTGTGTTTTTTGTTATTTTATTTGGTAAAATTTTGTGTTTGAGTAGATCTGGATTTATCTCATTAGATCTATATGATTTCATTGATTTTGGGTGTTAGAGAAACC